>LR738712.1:183871399-183931871 GCA_902687465.1 Secale cereale | reverse complement strand
GGGGGGGGTCTCCGAGTCATCCACGAGATAGGGGGACACGCCCAGGGGGGTAGGGCGCGCCCTCCATCCTCGTGGACGGCTCATGACTCTTCTGGCCCAACCCTTTTACTCCCGGGGCTTCTTTTGGTTCATAAAAAAACATCAAAAATTGGCATGTCAATTGGACTCCGTTTGGTATTGCTTTTTTGTAAAACTCAAAAACAAGGAAAAAAAGAAACTGGCACTGGGCTCTAGTTTAATAGGTTAGTCCCAAAAATCATATAAAATAACATATAAATGCATATAAAACATCCAAGATGGATAATATAATAGCATGGAACAATAAAAAATTATAGATACATTGGAGACGTATCAATACTTCTCCAACGTATCTATAATTTTTTGATTGTTCCATGCTATTATATTATCATTCTTGGATGTTTTACAATCATTTTATAGCAAATTTGTATCATTTTTTGGGACTAACCTATTGACATAGTGCCTAGTGCGAGTTGCTGTTTTTTGCTTGTTTTTTACTTCGCAGAAACTCAATACCAAACCGAGTCCAAACACAGCAAAACTTTTGGAGAATTTTTTTGGACCATAATACGTCCAAAACGTATCTATAATTTCTGCTTGCTCCATGTCCTTTTTGTGTGATATTGCTATGATATTTATGCACTTCCATACACTTTTTGATCATATTTGGACTAACCTACTAATGGTTGCAAAAGTGCACAATGTTCTTGTTTTACACTTTATTGTGTAGGAATTACTTGAAAATTGACAAAAAACGCAAAAGGAGTCGTATTGGAGTAGGACTCTGACTTTCCTGAAATCTGTCTGAGAACGTTTTTTAAAGATGGTCACGTTCCGGCCAGAAGACGACGTCAAACGGAAAAAGTCTATATGCGAAAGTTGTGGGGAATTTCGAGGCGATGCTTCTGGATATAAAATTCGTCCAAATCGGTGTCCGGACGACCGAGTAAAGCCCGTTTTACTGAGACCTAAAATCTGATGACGGGAATCCGAGAGTCTATATAAAGAGAGAAATCCTAGGTCACCAAGGGCCACGAATTTTCCTCCTCCCAAGCCGCCGTCTTGGAGGGGAGGTCCAACACCATTGCAGCACCATCCACAAGGAAGAAGGGGGGGCCAAGGAGCCGCTGCCCCCTAGGGCCGCCGCCGCCCCCTAGGGTCGCCGCCGCCGCCTCCGTGGCTGCCGCCCGCCGCCTCCTCGCGGGGCTGCACCTCTCCATCAACACCATCATCTACCTCCTCCTCACCATGTCCATGCGTGAGTAGTCTTCTTCGGGGCCGAGGGCTCGTACGTGTAGCTATGTGGTTATCTCTCTCCCATGATGTGATCTTCGTTGTGATCATAGGCTATGTTAATCTAGGGTGATCCCATGATATTTCCCCTTCCTCTATGTATTGGATTGATGTACTCACTTGTCTTTATCTAGTATAATCCCCGAGACCAAGGTGACAGCGGTCTATTGGACATGGATTAGAAAAATATTTTCATGAGTGATTTCCTCTCTTGTGTGTTGATTGAAGATTGAGAGTCTCTTGGTGCTTGTCTTTGACTATCCTTTAGATATATTGTGGTGATTGTGGGACTCTCTTTGGATGGCCGCGGTGACATTGGGAAATCCTTAGATTGAGAACTACGAACTTTGAGGTGTGCTTTTGTAGCCCTACATAATTCTCGTCCTCTCTTGACCACGAAGGAATGACCTCCGGGTGCGTCTCCATTGCATGTTTTATGAGAAATATCATGTGATTCGATTATGTTAATGTTGTTGGGAGTTGCCACTAGTGAAAGTATGATCCCTAGGCCTTGTTTCCACCATTGCAATACCATTTGTGCTCACGTATACCACTTGTTTGCTTGCTGCACTTTTTATTACAGATTTATATTACTTTGTTTTGCCATCCATATCACTTGCCATTTAACATCTCTTCGCCGAACTAGTGCACCGATACATCTGACAAGTGTATTAGGTGTGTTGGGGACACAAGAGACTTCTTGTATCTTAGTTACAGGGTTGCTTGAGAGAGACCATCTTCAACCTCTACTTCCCTGAGTTCGATAAACCTTAGGTCATCCACTTGAGGGAAATTGATGATATCCTACAAACCTCTGCGCTTGGAGGCCCAACATAGTCTACAAGAGTAGAAGCGTGTGTAGACATCAAGCTATTTCTGGCGCCGTTGCCGGGGAGGTGAGTGCTTGAAGGTATATCTTTAGATCTTGCAATTAAATCTTTTTGTTTCTTGTTTTTATTTTCACTAGTTTTGCTTAATGGAAAACAACAAAAATATGAGAGAGCTTTATAAGCTCTACCTTGAACTTGGACATGATGTGTTCGAAGAGAAAATTAAAAAACCTTTGGAACTTTATTATTTGCATAACAATCATGATGGTGGTGATGTTATTAGTATGTTTTTATTTAATATCAATATTGATAATGACATGGAAAGCTCTAAGCTTGGGGATGACACGTTTGATGAACATGATATTTTTAGTCCCCCAACTTTTGAGGAGAAAATTTACTTTGATGATACTATGCCTCCTATATATGATGATTACAATGATGAATATGATATTTTCAGTCCACCTAATATTGAGGATAAAATTTATTATGATTATGATATGCCTCCTAAATACGATGATTACCATGATGGTTATGATAGTCTTACTCTCACTATTCCTAATAAGAAAGATTTTGCTTATATGAAGAGTAATGACACTTTTATGCTTTTGGATCATGGAAATAATGCCTTATGTGATAGTTATATTGTTGAGTTCATCCATGATGCCATTGAAATTTATATTGAGAGAGGGAGACATGGTTCTAAATATCTTAATAATAAGAAGTTTCCTCTTTTTATGGTGAATATTTTGAAGTTATGCTTGTTTTGCCTTCCTATGCTTATTGCTTTGTGCTTCAATGAATTATTCTATTGCAATATTCCTATGCATAGGAAGCATGTTAGGCTTAAATGTGTTTGGTATTTGCTTCTTGATGCTCTCTTTTATTCTTAAACTCTTATTCCTACGAGAGCATCATTAGAGTCTTATGCCTAGCTTAAAGGCATAAAAGAAAGCGCTTTTCGGAGGCAGCCCACAATGAATAAAATTTTATTTTGCTTTTGTTGTGTCTTGATGTTGTTACTACAGTAGCATCATCATTGTATCTTTACTTTTCAACTTTGTGCCAAGTGTAGCCTCTGATTGCAAGAAAGTTCAAAAGTTGTGACGTGTTGTCCAGGAAACAGATTCTGTCCTTGGATAGAAAAATTCGTATAAAATCACCAGATCATCTTTTTGGTCTGAATTTTTCTACTGCGTGCTCTATACAATTGTCTTTCGTGCATCTGTTCTGAGTTTTTTGATTAGAGTTGCAGAAGTGCCCCGAAAAAATCATTTACTACCTGCTGGTCTGTTTTTCACAGATTTTGTCCTGTTTTGCATTTCTTTCATTTTGCAAACCTTGAGCTTGCTTTTTCTTTGCAAAAACCTTTTGGCAATCTTGAGAAACAGTATAACTTCAAGAATATCCTTATTTCCAGCAAGGAACAATTATTTTATTAAGGGTACTAACCTCGCTAATCAGATTATGATGAGTTATGTATGAAGGGAGTTTTCAAGTGTGCGAGGGAAGATGATAAAAAGATTCAGGAGTGTCAAACGCTCAAGCTTGGGGATGCCCCCATGCACCCCCAAGAAATATTCAAGAAGACTCAAGCGTCTAAGCTTGGGGATGCCCCCGTGCATCCCCTTCTCCATCAACAATTATCAGTTCGTCTTTCGTTCCACTATATTTTTATCACTTCATGTGTTATGTGCTATGCTTGGAGCGTCTTGCTTTTAGTTTCTTTTTTTGTTTTCTTTAGCTTTGCTTGCTGTTCATAACGAGTTGGAACTCAGCTTTCTTTGTGTGGGAGAGAAACACGCTCCACTTCAACCTAGAACATAACATAGAATTTTCATGCCTATCCTTGCTGTGTGTGTTCTTTGTCTTTCAATAGCTACTGTCATGCTGAGCTCTTAGTTTTCATGCTTTTCTTTTTAAAGAGCTTTTGTTTAGTTGGTCGCTGGAACTCTCTTTAGTTATCATGCTTATCTTGTTAAGAGAGTTTGCTTCTGTTGCACTGGTTGATATGTCTCTGATAAAATGCTATGTGCATAATGATGCTTAGTAGTTCATGTTTTCTTATGGTTAGTCTCAAATAGCTGGGGGGTTCTCAATGTGTTATTGGAGTACCAACATGATTTGTTTGCCTATGATGTGGTATGGTCTAGTGATATCTTCCTTCAAGAATTTATTTTGATTGACTTGGCGTATGCTCACGCATATTTAAGATTGTAAAGAAAGTCTATCAAGCCTTGATGATCTTTAGTTTATGAGTAGCGATATAACTTCCATGCCTGATTCAATGTTGCTTTGTCGCTCTGCATGATTATGACCGTCATTGCTCTTTTAGTTGGTCGCTCCCAGTCTTTTGCTAACCTTCGCCTGTACTAAGCGGACTGACTGCTTGTGCATCCAAAGTCTTTTGAACCAGTTATGCTATATGAGTCCACCATACCTTCCTATGCATGGTATTTACCTGCCATTCCTAACGAAGACTTTCATGTACCATCTTGAAATTATTCAAAAAAGTATTTCTCTTTTGTGCCTCTGTTTTAGTTCATGAGGAAGTAGTAGTTAATTCATGATCTTTTTAAGTTGGACAAGCTTCACCCCGGGATTGCATGTCTAATGTGCAAACCCATAATACGAGAAGGAACTGGCAAAGAGTGCGCCCGGCTTAAAAATAATATAACAAACAAACCCTCCTTCACGCTTTGTTCATGAGAAATCAGAAAACTTTGGCAGTGATAAACAAAGGAGATTAAGAGGATGTGATCGTCCTCATTCGGGAGTCGTTCCTCGAAACTTGTCCAGCTCAAGAAGTAATTGAGTTATCTGCTAGCATTCGTTGACAGAACATGCATATTCCAAAAAAATAATTATTACCTCTGTTTTTAAAACCAAGAGCTCTGGTACATGTTTAGTTTTTGTTTCCGACCACGGGTTTTCAACCTTGCCAACAAAAGCCACGGTTCGAGAGTCTCCACCTTCTTTAAAGCACCAACTATTGAGAGCATGATTGTCATTCTGAGTGTAATGTGCATTGTCCCAAAGTACCATTGTCTTTTGCATGATTATGATATCTTTTATTCTGAAATCATTGTATCTAGTCGTCACTTAAACTTTGGAGGTGCCCCTGCATTTATGTTTTGCTTCACTAAAGGGGGCAAGCGAGATATCACTTTGTCATATTTGCACACCATGCTCACTACAAGTCTATTGAGTGTTTCAGTATCATATTGTAAAACTTTCAGTTCTTTGTGATTTTCTCATTAGGCAACTTAATTACTACAGATTCATTGTCTCAGTAAGCACTTCTCATGTGACTGTGAAAAGTTCTTATATGGTTAATAGCATGTCACCACAGAAATTATGCTTGTTATCATTTACGTACTCGAGGACGAGCAGGAATTAAGCTTGGGGATGTTGATACGTCCAAAACGTATCTATAATTTCTGCTTGCTCCATGTCCTTTTTGTGTGATATTGCTATATATTTATGCACTTCCATACACTTTTTGATCATATTTGGACTAACCTACTAATGGTTGCAAAAGTGCACAATGTTCTTGTTTTACACTTTATTGTGTAGTAATTACTTGGAAATTGACAAAAACGCAAAAGAAGTCGTATTGGAGTAGGACTCTGACTTTCCTGAAATCTGTCTGAGAACGTTTTTTAAAGATGGCCACGTTCCGGCCCGAAGACGACGTCAAACGGAAAAAGTCTATTTGCGAAAGTTGTGGGGAATTTCGAGGCGATGCTTCTGGATATAAAATTCGTCCAAATCGGGGTCCGGACGACTGAGTAAATCCCATTTTACTGAGGCCCAAAATCTAATGACGGGAATCCGAGAGTCTATATAAAGAGAGAAAACCTAGGTCACCAAGGGCCACGAATTTTCCTCCTCCCAAGCCGCCGTCTTGGAGGGGAGGACCAGCACCATTGCAGCACCATCCACAAGGAAGAAGGGGGGGCAAGGAGCCGCTGCCCCCTAGGGCCGCCGCCGCCCCCTAGGGCCGCCGCCGCCCCCTAGGGCCGCCGCCGCCGCCGCCGCCCCCAAGGGTTGCCGCCGCCGCCTCCGTGGCTGCCGCCCGCCGCCTCCTCGCGGGGCTGCACCTCTCCATCAACACCATCATCGACCTCCTCCTCACCATGTCCATGCGTAAGTAGTCTTCTTCGGGGCCGAGGGCTCGTACGTGTAGCTATGTGGTTATCTCTCTCCCATGATGTGATCTTCGTTGTGATCATAGGCTATGTTAATCTAGGGTGATCCCATGATATTTCCCCTTCCTCTATGTATTGGATTGATGTACTCAGTTGTCTTTATCTAGTATAATCCCCGAGACCAAGGTGACAGCGGTCTATTGGACATGGATTAGAAAAATATTTTCACGAGTGATTTCCTCTCTTGTGTGTTGATTGAAGATTGAGAGTCTCTTGGTGCTTGTCTTTGACTATCCTTTAGATATGTTGTGGTGATTGTGGGACTCTCTTTGGATGGCCGCGGTGACATTGGGAAATCCTTAGATTGAGAACTACGAACTTTGAGGTGTGCTTTTCTAGCCCTACATAATTCTCGTCCTCTCTTGACCACGAAGGAATGACCTCCGGGTGTGTCTCCATTGCATGTTTTATGGGAAATATCACGTGATTCGATTATGTTAATGTTGTTGGGAGTTGCCACTAGTGAAAGTATGATCCCTAGGCCTTGTTTCCACCATTGCAATACCATTTGTGCTCACGTTTACCACTTGTTTGCTTGCTGCACTTTTTATTACAGATTTATATTACTTTGTTTTGCCATCCATATCACTTGCCATTTAACATCTCTTCGCCGAACTAGTGCACCTATACATCTGACAAGTGTATTAGGTGTGTTGGGGACACAAGAGACTTCTTGTATCTTAGTTGCAGGGTTGCTTGAGAGAGACCATCTTCAACCTCTACTTCCGTGAGTTCGATAAACCTTAGGTCATCCACTTGAGGGAAATTGCTGCTGTCCTACAAACCTCTGCGCTTGGAGGCCCAACATAGTCTACAAGAGTAGAAGCGTGTGTAGACATCAGACCATAAGACACAAGATAGGCAAAAGAAGTACCAGATGGGGGGCTCCGAGGGGAGCACAACCCACCAGTGCATGCCTGGCCCCCTAGCACGCCCAGGTGGGTTGTGCCCACCTCGATGGTTTCCTGCACCAGCTCTTCGTCTATAAATACCACAATATTCTAAAAAACCTAGGGGAGATGATGAAATTTTGTTCCAGCTCCCACAAGTTCCAAAACCACGAGATCCAGTCTAGAGCCCTTTTCCGGTACTCCACCGGAGGGGGACACAATCACAGTGGGGCTTAACATCCTCATTGGTGCCTCTCCGATGATGCGTGAGTAGTTCACCTCAGACCTACGGGTCCGTAGGCAGTACCTAGATGACTTCTTCTCTCTTTGTTTCTCGATACAAAGTTCTCTTGGAGATCTATTTGATGTAATGACTTTGTGTTGTGTGTTTGTTGGGATCCGATGAATTGTGAATTTATGATCAGATTTGCCTTGTTTTAATATCCATACTTGATTATTATAGCCTCGTATTTCTTCTCCGATATTTAAGTTTTGTTTGGCCAACTTGATCTATTTATCTTGCAATGGGAAGAGCTGCTTTGTCATGGGTTTGATCTTGGGGTGTCCTTTCCCAGTGACAAAAGGGGCAGCAAGGCACGCATGTATCGTTCTATTAAGGATAAAAGATGGGGTCTATTCCTACATGAATAGATCTTGTCTACATCATGTCATCGTTCTTGTTGCATTACTCCATTTTCCATGAACTTAATACACTAGATGCATGATGGATAGCGGTCGATGTGTGGAGTAATAGTAGTAGATGCAGGCAGGAGTCGGACTACTAATCTTGGATGTGATGCATATATACATGATCATTATCTTGGATATCATAATTACTATTCGCTTTTATATCAATTGCCTAACCGTAATAGGTCTACCCACCATTTGCTATTTCTAGAGAGAAGCTACTAGTGAAATCTAGAACCCCCGGGTCTATTTTCCCGTCATATACTTTCAGATCTATATTGCTAGTTTCCTTTTCCTCTATTTGCAACTTTTATTTTTGGATCTATATTATCAAAAACCCAAAAATGCTGAATTTTATTTTTCATTGTTCCATTTGCCATTACTCATATATCCTTTTACCGATGAATTAGCCAGGAGGGATTGACAACCCCTCTTACACGTCGGGTTGCAAGTATTTGTTCTTTGTGTGCAGGTACCGTTTACATAGTGTTGCTTGGTCCTCCTACTGGTTCGATAGCCTTGGTCTCATCACCGAGGGAAATACCTATCGTAGCTATGCTGCATCATCCCTTCCTCTTTGGGGAAATACCGACGTAGTTCAAGCGACATCAAGCGTGTGCAACCAATGCCGGGATGAGCCTATTAATTTTGGCGGAAAGTATTTTATGGAGTGGAGATCATCACCCCTACTATGTGGATGGCGAGGGTGTAATCATAAATCCAGATCTAAGGGTCTATTGATCTGTCGTACTGCTCAATATTAACAGCCTTGAAGCCACATGGAATATCATGCTCCATCACCTCGTCTATAAAGCAGACTGGGTGAGCCGCACCTTTAGAGCGGGCGTTGGCATGACGCCTATCAAACACATCAACATCCCCATACTTAGTGCAGTCACGGGGGTTCTGGTATTTAGCCATCTAAGCGAGTCATCCGGCTTGCCCAGGAGGTGGGCGGTTATGCTGCCTGATTTGGTATAACTTCTGAGAAGTTGGGACTTCAGGATATTTGCTTCATAGAATCTACATTTCTACGACTTTATGATCCAGACTAAGCCCTTTGATTCTAGGATTTTGGTTCATAGAATCTTCGTTTCTATGAAGTGAAGGTTCTATGATTTGTGATCATACCATCGGAGCTCCGATCCGATTCAGAATCATGATTCTGACAACCATGGTTCCCGTCCTCGCCATGGGTATGACCTGACATCGACATTGGGATGCACACGACTTGTTCCTCAATCTGGTGTGACACCCATATCGAGAAATTATTTCCCGAGGGAATCCAGTATATACTCCATGTTCCCAATTCGCATAATTAGGCTGGGAGCGAGGTTCTCGACTTGGCCCAGCTGGTCGGTCGAGTCAGCGAAATGCATGTTGCTGCCAGAAATGAAGATCTCGCCTAAAACAAAGGTCATGACAAAACCGATCTGCTTACCTATGTTGATTTCCAGCTGATGTTGGCGACTATTGGAGGGGACCTGTATGGGCCACCAATGTTGGAGTCGATTCTGGCGAATCAAGGGTAGGGGGTCCCGAGCTGATAGGTTCGATTTGATGGTAATAGTAGACACGAGGTTTTACCTAGGTTCGGGCTCTCTCAACGAGATAATACCCTACATCTTTCTTTGTTTGTATTGCTTGTGGATGGAGTACAAAGTACATGTGTTTATTCCATGAGGTTGTTTATGGTCTTCTACGTGCCCTACCGCTAGTTTATATACGCACTTAGGGCCGGCATCTAATATGTTACAAATATGTGTATGGTAAATCACGATGTAGTCGACATCTAAGTATTGAATATGCACCAAGTTTTTTGGAACATACGTCGTAGGCCTTCTAGATATGAACCACCAATGAACCACCATGGGGGTCCTCGGCCTGGCCTAGATGGCCAGGTGACGATGTGGTGAGTACTCCCTAGTTGAGGGTACCATCACCTCCCGCGGCTGATTCACCCTCCGGCAGAGTGCCAAAACAGGCCTCTTGATTGGACCTCCTTAGAACAGAAACTTGCGGCAGCAGAAAAAATAGAGGAAAATTTTACGAAGGGTTTCACGAAATACGAAATTTATAGGCGGGCGAATGGACGGAAGGTGATGCTTGTGGGGCCCACACGGCCTAGTGGTGTGGCTTAGGTCCTGATCATGCCACATGCCTGTGTGGAGGCCTTGTGCGTCCCCTCGTATGCCTCCGGTGTTTTATGGAACCTTCGTGCCCAGAAAAATAATCATATTAAATCCTTAGGCTTTTTAACCTCCCTAGATATTGATTTTCTATCTAGTAAAAACATGCAGAAAAGAACAACTAGCCCGGGCACTAGCTTAATATAGTCAAGAACAATAATACAAAATTCTATAACAACTATACAAAAGTGATATTATAATACCATGAAACAGTAAAAAATTGTAGATACGTTTGAGACGTATCATGACACTACAAAAAAAGACACATCCATGACATTTTGGCCCGAACGAATTTACTCTGTCATGCTTATGACACTTCTATGACGATAATTGTGACAAAACCCGGTATCATCATAGATGTGGTGGGATCCTACTTCTATGACAGAAAATGGGATTTTGGTCCTGGGCGGGCCAGGGACGCACCTGCATGACATTCTTTGGACCGTCCATGATGGAAAAAAATCATGGTAAAAGCGATGGCGAGGAAAATTTTGGGGAGTTCCCGGTTACGGTGGGTGGTCGGGGCGGAGGGATGCACGGAGGTTTGCACGTTTCTCTTGTACACGTCATGTGTGTGTGTGTGTGGCATTGGACTCTAACTGAACCCGAGTGATCCCACTGCTAGCTACATTACTGAACCCGAGCGATCGATCCCTTGGTTGTTGACTTAACCCGAGCGATTCATTCGCTGCTGCTAACTAAACCCGAGCGATTCATTCGCTGCTGCTGCTAACTGAAACGAGCGATCAATCACTGCTGCTACTTACTAAGCCGATCGAGCCCCCGAGCGAGACGTAGCCAGCCAGTGTTGGGTTGCCACTCGATGAACAATGACCGTTGCTACCGTGCGCGCGGTACGTAGGACGAGTCGAGATGTGGTGAGTCGAGCCGGCTGGTTGGATGTGGATGAATAGTTCTTGGTGGGGGTGGATGAACAGGACCCCGTGGTAGTAGGCGGTTGCCGCTGGACGAACAAGACCCCGAGGAGGCCGCCGCAAGCCAGCCAGTTGGGCGTGGATGAACAGGACCCCGTGGAGGCTCTATGAACAGTAGCCGATGGAGGCTGGATGAACAGTAGCCCATGGATGAACAATACCTGTTGGAGGCTGGAGGAGCTCGACGGTGGATGAACAATTGCCCGTGGAGGCTAGAGCGAGGAAGTAGATGGTGGATGAACAGGACCCCGTTTCATCGTAGGCGCTCCAACATAAGTCCGTTTCCTCCCTTTTGCAGTACGCCACACCCCTCCCAATCAACAGGACCCTGTTTCGACAGTAGGCATTTGAACAGAAGTCCGTTTCCTCCGTTTTGAGGTACGCCACACCCCTCCCGATCAACAGGACCTCGTTTCGACCATAGGCACTCGAACAGAAGCCTGTTTCCTCTGTTTTGCGGTACGCCAGACCCTCCCCGATGAATATGACCCCGTATCGACCATATGCGGTCGAACAGAAGGCCTGTTTCCTCCGCTTTGCGGTACGCCAGGCCTCGTTTCGGCTGTCCCGTCCAAGCCGGTTGGCTCCCGATGAACACTACGTATTCCGACCCAGTCGGTTGCCTCACGATGAACACGACGCTGTTTCCTCCGTTCCGACCTAGTTGGTTGGCTACCGATGAACATGACAATGTCACTGTACACCTTCGAGACCACGTCTGTATGTATGTAATTAGCCGTATTTACTTTCTTGTAGCGTGGATGTATGTATGTGTACACGTTATAGACGGGACTGTGTGACATGCTACATTTGTGGCTCTACTATGACACGTGCCGCTCCTTACTCGGCCATAGTTCATCGCTGCAGAGAGACCGATCGACCAGTAAGTACGTACACATTCGCAAGTAGAGATACAACGCTATGTAGGCTTCGACCGGGTGGGTCCCAGTTGTTCCTTATGAGCGAAGATATAGTAGGTGGGTCCCAATTGTTAGGGGGAAGAATATATTTTTTGTAGTATGGACGCACTTCCTTGCGCGCAAAGATGTAGCTGGTAGGTCCCAGCTGTCAGGGGGGAAACGTTTTTTTAACAGAATATAGAGCCCCTTCCAGTGGGTCCCTACTGTCAGGTGGAGGAATAATTATTTTATGCGTAATAGGAGGCACTTCCTTGCTGCGGCCGTGGATCCAACTGTCAGCCTCTCCACGTACATTCCTCTTCTAATGGAAGTCGTTCCTTGACCACGTTGACCACGCCGCGCCGGGAGCACCAAAGCGGTGGACAACGACGAGGCCTAGTAAGAGGACGACGCAGAGCTAGGGAAGACGCGATTGTGGATGCCCACCCGGACAAGAGTATGAGGATTGACTGGTTCAGCTGCGGTGTGAGGCTACTGTGCCGTAGAATAACGGGGGTTGTGGGTGACTAGAGGGATGGCCTGGTCAGCGGTTGGAGTGGGAGGGGGCGGTGAGGCTTGCGCGACAGCATAGCCGGCCACGGGAGGCAGGAGCAGGCGGCATAGCCCGTGATGGTTTGGGCGGCTGGAGCAAGAAGACCAAAGGTTGAAGAAGCACGACAGCGTTGGATGGACATCATACGGTCACTGCAGCGAGAATCGTTTATATTGACTAAGTTGACAAAGCCATGCGTCCTTGTCAACTTAGTAGGCCCACAAGTCAGCCTCCAAATATGGTGGGTCCCACCTAGCAGCGGGGGTCTTCATTTTTTTGTGCGTAATAAGGAGGAACTTGGTGCGAAGAGATATAGCTGGTGGGTCCGAGCGGTCAGCGGAGGGGATGTTTTTTTTGCAAAATACCGAGGCCCTTCCGGTGGGCCCCCGCTCTCAGGTGGAGGAATCATTATTTTGCGTGTAATAAGGATCCACTTCCTTGCCGCGGCTGTGGACCAAGCTGTCAGCCTCTCCACGTACAGTCCTCTTCTGATGGAAGTCGTTCCTTGACCACGTTGAGCACGCCGCATTGAGAGCACCAAGGCGGGGATGACTGAGGCCTAGGAAGGGAATGACCATGAGTCGGGGAAGACTCGACAGTTGTTTTCTCCGCGGAGGGGAGTACGAGGGTTTACTGCTTCAGATGCAGTGTGAGGCTGCCGTCACCGGAGAATAACAGGAGGTCTGGGTGAGTAGAGGGATGGCTAGGTCAGCGATGGGAGTATGGTGGGGCAGTGAGGCCTGCACGGCACCATAGCCGGCTGCGGGAGGAGGGAGCGGACAGTCCCGCCGGCGCTTGTTTGAGCATCTGGAACAAGAAGAGCAGAGATTGAAGAAGCACGACGACCGTTGGATGGACATCCAATAGTCACTGCTCTCATATGTTGAGTAAGTTGACACGGCGTTTCGTGCGTGTCAGCCTTTTTTTGGAAAGCGTACGCATCAACCTATAGTAGGCACACAAGTCAGCCTCAAATCTATGGAAAACATCATACAACCCATCTAGCATTATTTCTAATAATTTACAGCCCATTTGCTAATTCTTAAGGATTTTTGTGAGCCCATATTCTTTCTGATAGCATTAAAGCCCATATTGTGGCCACAGTTAAAACATTATACAAAATTTTGCATATTTCGGTGCAGTCCGAACTGTTTTTAATCCCGAAATTTCGAGTCATATGCAAACTAATTTGAAAAATAAATACATATCAATATAGAATCCAAAGAATTGTCCACGCATAAAAATCAATGGAATTTAAAATCTCGAAATGAAAAAAAAAAGAAATTTGAAACTAATTGCCGGTTTGATGTGTTTTAAAAATGCACATGCCATTTCTCATTACTGATAGCCCATTTTCTAGGCATGCCGAATGAAGCTCTCCTCGTCTTGAAAGATTTGTAGCCCAGCAGGGCTGACAAAGCAAGTAGGCCTCGGTTGGGTATTCTGCAAAAGAACAAAAAAACTGGGTTAGTGATACGTCCAAAATGTATCTATAATTTCTGCTTGCTCCATGCCCTTTTTGTGTGATATTGCTATGATATTTATGCACTTCCATACACTTTTGATCATATTTGGACTAACCTACTAATGGTTGCAAAAGTGCACAATGTTCTTGGTTTACACTTTATTGTGTAGGAATTACTTGGAAATTGACAAAAACGCAAAAGGAGTCGTATTGGAGTAGGACTCTGACTTTCCTGAAATCTGTCTGAGAACGTTTTTTAAAGATGGTCACGTTCCGGCCCGAAGACGACATCAAACGGAAAAAGTCTAGTTGCGAAAGTTGTGGGGAATTTCGAGGCGATGCTTCTGGATATAAAATTTGTCCAAATCGTAGTACGGACGGCCGAGCAGAGACCGTTTTACTGAGGCCCAAAATCTGATGACGGGAATCCGAGAGTCTATATAAAGAGAGGAAACCTAGGTCATCAAGGGCCACGAATTTTCCTCCTCCCGAGCTGCCGTCTTGGAGGGGAGGACCAGCAGCATTGAAGCACCATCCGCAAGGAAGAAGGGGGGTCAAGGAGCCGCCGCCCCTAGGGCCGCTGCCGCCGCCGCCTCCGTGGCTGCCGCCGGCCGTCTCCTCCTCGCGGGGCTGCACCTCACCATTAACACCATCATCAACCTCCTTCTCTCCATGTCCATGTGTGAGTAGTCTTCTCCGGGGCCGAGGGCTCGTACGTGTAGCTATGTGGTTATCTCTCTCTCCCATGACGTGATCTTCGTTGTGATCATAGGCTATGTTAATCTAGGGTGATCCCATGATATTTCCCCTTCCTCTATGTATTGGATTGATGTACTCACTTGTCTTTATCTAGTATAATCCCCGAGACCAAGGTGACAGCGGTCTATTGGACATGGATTAGAAAAATATTTTCATGAGTGATTTCCTCTCTTGTGTGTTGATTGAAGATTGAGAGTCTCTTGGTGCTTGTCTTTGACTATCCTTTAGATATGTTGTGGTGATTGTGGAACTCTCTTTGGATGGCCGCGGTGATATTGGGAAATCCTTAGATTGAGAACTACGAACTTTGAGGTGTGCTTTTGTAGCCCTACATAATTCTCGTCCTCTCTTGACCACGGAGGAATGACCTCCGGGTGCGTCTCCATTGCATGTTTTATGGGAAATATCATGTGATTCGATTATGTTAATGTTGTTGGGAGTTGCCTCTAGTGAAAGTATGATCCCTAGGCCTTGTTTCCACCATTGCAATACCATTTGTGCTCACGTTTACCACTTGTTTGCTTGCTGCACTTTTTATTACAGATTTATATTACATTGTTTTGCCATCCATATCACTTGCCATTTAACATCTCTTCGCCGAACTAGTGCACCTATACATCTGAAAAGTGTATTTGTGTTGGGGACACAAGAGACTTCTTGTATTTTAGTTGCAGGGTTGCTTGAGAGAGACCATCTTCAACCTCTACTTCCCTCAGTTCGATAAACCTTAGGTCATCCACTTGAGGGAAATTGCTGCTGTCCTACAAACCTCTGCGCTTGGAGGCCCAACATAGTCTACAAGAGTAGAAGCGTGTGTAGACATCAAGCTATTTCTGGCGCCGTTGCCGGGGAAGTGAGTGCTTGAAGGTATATCTTTAGATCTTGCAATTAAATCTTTTTGTTTCTTGTTTTTATTTCACTAGTTATGTTTATGGAAAACCGCATTCTTAGTTCGTTGCTTGTGGGAAGACGCCCCACACCTGTGGTGGTTGCTCCTCCCCCTACTGAAATTGTGCCCTATAAAATACCAGCTGGTATTATCGATTATATTTTGGCTAATCGTTATGCAGGAGACAGACATCCCGGTGAACACTTGCTATATCTGTCACAATTATGTTCATTATTTAAGCTTGCAGGTGTATCAAGGGAGTTTGTCATGAGGAAATTGTTCGCCGTATCACTTATAGATAAAGCTTCAGATTGGTATAAGCTTCTCGATAACTCGCACTTGCTTGATTGGCAAGAACTTATGTCTCTCTTTTACTCCAAGTTTTATCTTCTTCATGAAATTCATCGAGACAGGAACTATATCTATAACTTTAGGTCTCGTGACGGAGAGAGCGTAGCTCAAGCTTGGGGGAGACTGAAAACATTAATGCTAAAAAGTCCTAACCATGGGCTCCCCAAAGATGTTTATGAGGAGAGTAAGAGTACCTTTTTGCAGGTGGATCATGGTAACAATGCTTTATGTGATGCTTATATTGTTGAGTTTATTCATGATCCCACTGAAAATTATTATGAGAAGGGAACATATGCTTATAGATATTTCAATAATATCAAGTTCCCTCTCTTTATGTTGAAGGTTTTGAAGCTGCACTTGTTTTGTCTTCCTATGCTTATTGCTTTGTGATTCAATGAATTATTCTATTGCAATATTCCTATGCATAGGAAGCATGTTAGGCTTAAATGTGTTTGGTATTTGCTTCTTCATGCTCTCTTTAGTTCTTCAACTCTTATTCCTACGAGAGCATCATTAAAGTCTTATGCCTAGCTTAAAGGCATAAAAGAAAGCGCTTTTGGGAGGCAGCCCACAATGAATAAAATTTTATTTTGCTTTTGTTGTGTCTTGATGTTGTTACTACAGTAGCATCATCATTGTATCTTTACTTTTCAGCTTTGTGTCGAGTGTAGCCTCTGATTGCAAGAAAGTTCAAAAGTTGTGACGTGCTGTCCAGGAAACAGATTCTGTCCTTGGACAGAAAAAATTGTATAAAATCACCGGATCATCTTTTTGATCTGAATTTTTTCAACAGTGTGCTCTATACAATTGGCTTTCGGACGTCTGTTCTGAGTTTTTTGATTTGAGTTGCAGAAGTGCCCCGAAAAAATTATTTACTACGTGCTGGTCTGTTTTTCACAGATTCTGTCCTGTTTTGCCTTTCCTTCATTTTGCAAACCTTGAGCTTGCTTTTTCTTTGCAAAAACCTTTTGGCAATCTTGAGAAACAGTAGACCTTCAAGAATATCCTTATTTCCAGCAAGGAAAAATTATTTTATTATGGGTACTAACCTCGCTAATCAGATTATGATGAGTTATGTATGAAGGGAGTTATCAAGTGTGCGAGGGAAGATGATAAAAAGATTCAGGAGTGTCAAACGCTCAAGCTTGGGGATGCCCCCATGCACCCCCAAGAAATATTCAAGAAGACTCAAGCTTCTAAGCTTGGGGATGCCCTCGTGCATCCTCTTCTCCATCAACATTATCAGTTCGTCTTTCGTTCCACTATATTTTTATCACTTCATGTGTTATGTGCTATGCTTGGAGCGTCTTGCTTTTAGTTTCCTTTTTAGTTTTCTTTAGCTTTGCTTGCTGTTCATAACGAGTTGGAACCCAGCTTTCTTTGCGTGGGAGAGAGACCCGCTCCACTTCAACCTAGAACATAACATAGAATTTTCATGTCTATCTTTGATGTGTGTGTTCTTTGTCTTTCAATAGCTACTATCATGTTCAGCTCTTAGTTTTCATGCTTATCTTTTTAAAGAGCTTTTGTTTAGTTGGTCGCTGGAACTCTCTTTAGTTATCATGCTTATCTTGTTAAGAGAGTTGGCTTCTGTTGCACTGGTTGATATGTCTATGATAAAAATGCTATGTGCATAATGGTGCTTAGTAGTTCATGTTTTCTTATGGTTAGTCTCAAATAGCTGGGGGTTTCTTAATGTGTTATTGAAGTACCAACATGATTTGTTTGCCTATGATGTGGTATGGTTTAGTGGTATCTTCCTCCAAGAATTTATTTTGATTGACTTGGCGTATGCTCACGCATATTTAAGACTGTAAAGAAAGTCTATCAAGCCGTGATGATCTTTAATTTCTGAGTAGCGATATAATTTCCATGCCTGATTCAATGTTGCTTTGTCGCTCTGCATGATTATGACTGTCATTGCTCTTTTAGTTGGTCGCTCCCAGTCTATTGCTAACCTTCGCCTGTACTAAGCGGACTGACTGCTTGTGCATCCAAAATCCTTTAAACTAGTTATGCTATATGAGTCCACCATACCTTCCTATACATGGTATTTACCTGCCATTCCTAACGAAGACTTTCATGTACCATCTCGAAATTATTCAAAAAAGCATTTCTCTTTTGTGCCTCTGTTTTAGCTCATGAGGAAGTAGTAGTTAATTCATGATCTTTTTAAGTTGGACAAGCTTCACCCCGGGATTGCATGTCTAATGTGCAAACTCATAATACGAGAAGGAACTGGCATAGAGTGCGCCCGGCTCATTAAAAAAATTATATAACAAACAAACCCTCCTTCACGCTTTGTTCATGAGAAATCAGAAAACTTTGGCAGTGATAAACAAAGGAGATTAAGAGGATGTGATCGTCCTCATTCGGGAGCCGTTCCTCGAAACTTGTCCAGCTCAAGAAGTGATTGAGTTATCTGCTAGCATTCGTTGACGAAATATGCATAATCTAAAATAATAATTATTACCTCTGTTTTTAAAACCAAGAGCTCTGGTACATGTTTTGTCTTTGTTTCCGACCACGGGTTTTCAACCTTGCCAACAAAAGCCACGGTTCGAGAGTCTCCACCTTCTTTAAAGCACCAACTATTTAGAGCATGATTGTCATTCTGAGTGTAATGTGCATTGTCCCAAAGTACCATTGTCTTTTGCATGATTGTGATATCGTTTATTCTGAAATCATTTTATCTAGTCATCACTTAAACCTTGGAGGTGCCCCTGCATTCATGTTTTGCTTCACTAAAGGGGACAAGCGAGATATCACTTTATCATATTTGCACATCATGTTCATTAGAAATCTATTTGATGTTTCAGTATCATATTGTAAAATTTTCAGTCCTTTGTGATTTTCTCATGAGGCAACAGAAAGCTTTTGTCATATGACTATGAAAAAGTTCTTATATGGTTAATAGCATGTCACCACAGAAATTATGCTTGTTATCATTTACCTACTCGAGGACGAGCAGGAATTAAGCTTGGGGATGTTGATACGTCCAAAACATATCTATAATTTCTGCTTGCTCCATGCCCTTTTTGTGTGCTATTGCTATGATATTTATGCACTTCCATACACTTTTGATCATATTTGGACTAACCTACTAATGATTGCAAAAGTGCACAATGTTCTTGGTTTACACTTTATTGTGTAGGAATTACTTGGAAATTGACAAAAAACGCAAAAGCAGTCGTATTGGAGTAGGACTCTGACTTTCCTGAAATCTGTCTGAGAACGTTTTTTAAAGATGGTCACGTTCCGACCCGAAGATGAGGCCAAACGGAAAAAGTCTAGTTGCGAAAGTTGTGAGGAATTTCGAGAAGATGCTTCTGGATATAAAATTCGTCCAAATCAGAGTCCGTACGGCCGAGCAGAGCCCGTTTTACTGAGGCCCAAAATCTGATGACGGGAATCCGAGAGTCTATATAAAGAGAGGAAACCTAGGTCACCAAGGGCCACGAATTTTCCTCCTCCCGAGCCGCCGTCTTGGAGGGGAGGACCAGCACCATTGAAGCACCATCTGCAAGGAAGAAGGGGGGCCAAGGAGCCGCCGCCTCGAGGGCCGCCGCCGCCCCCTTGGTCCGCCACCGCCGCCGCCGCCTCCGTGGCTGCCGTCGGCCGTCTCCTCCTCGCGGGGCTGCACCTCTCCATTAACACCATCATCAACCTCCTCCTCACCATGTCCATGTGTGAGTAGTCTTCTCCGGGGCCGAGGGCTCGTACTTGTAGCTATGTGGTTATCTCTCTCTCCCATGATGTGATCTTCGTTGTGATCATAGGCTATGTTAATCTAGGGTGATCCCATGATATTTCCCCTTCCTCTATGTATTGGATTGATGTACTCACTTGTCTTTATCTAGTATAATCCCCGAGACCAAGGTGACAGCGGTCTATTGGGCATGGATTAGAAAAATATTTTCATGAGTGATTTCCTCTCTTGTGTGTTGATTGAAGATTGAGAGTCTCTTGGTGCTTGTCTTTGACTATCCTTTAGATATGTTGTGGTGATTGTGGAACTCTCTTTGGATGGCCGCGGTGACATTGGGAAATCCTTAGATTGAGAACTACGAACTTTGAGATGTGCTTTTGTAGCCCTACATAATTCTCGTCCTCTCTTGACCACGGAGGAATGACCTCCGGGTGCGTCTCCATTGCATGTTTTATGGGAAATATCATGTGATTCGATTATGTTAATGTTGTTGGGAGTTGCCTCTAGTGAAAGTATGATCCCTAGGCCTTGTTCCCACCATTGCAATACCATTTGTGCTCACGTTTACCAATTGTTTGCTTGCTGCACTTTTTATTACAGATTTATATTACTTTGTTTTGCCATCCATATCACTTGCCATTTAACATCTCTTCGCCGAACTAGTGCACCTATACATCTGACAAGTGTATTAGGTGTGTTGGGGACACAAGAGACTTCTTGTATTTTCGTTTCAGGGTTGCTTGAGAGAGACCATCTTCAACCTATACTTCCCTGAGTTCGATAAACCTTAGGTCATCCACTTGAGAGAAATTGCTGCTATCCTACAAACCTCTGCGCTTGGAGGCCCAACATAGTCTACAAGAGTAGAAGCGTGTGTAGACATCAGTTAGCCATTTTGAGAAAGAAAAAAACTACTGGGATAAACAGGCCAGACTGCCTCGCACAGCCCAGTTGATACCCTGCTTCCGTCTCAAAAACAAAAATAACTGAGCAAGTTGCTGGATCCCTGGTGTCAGCCGCTCGTTGTGCAATTCTCTCATTTATTGACTACGTTGACAATGGCATGGGACCCAGATGTCAGAAATAAGGAGGCACTTGCTTGCGTACTGCCATGACCTAGGTGGGTCCCTGCTGTCATCCTATCCACGTACAATCATCTCTTGATTGTGTACGCATCAACCTAGTAGGCCCACAAGTCAGCCTCTAAACCCATGGTGGACAAATACACCCCATTTAAAAAAATAACAACCCATTCCATACGGTCACACAGAAAGTTCAACATTCAGAGCAAAGTAACAGGTCTGATCAGATATAGAGTACTGAACTTCCACATTGACAACCATCATAGTTGTCAGGGATATGACTAACAGGTATGAACCGGCTAGTGTAAACCGGCTTAGCTATATTATACTTGGTTGTAATATTTAGTAAAGGCTATGGCCCATGAGATCTTAGGGCCCATGTATAGAAGTGTGGTTTGTAAACCGCCAAGCGATGTAACTTGAGAGATAAGGAAGAAAAGACAGAGACCGAGGCGGACACAAGTATGAGCCGGCCTCGGGACTCTGTAAACCGGACCAGGCGTCACCTCTATATAAAGGGACGACCCGGCGACGGTTCAGGGACAAGCAAGAATCAACCCGTCGACACTACAGGCAAGCGAATCCGCTCCCTGTAATCCGACGCCCAAGCAATACCAAACCAACTAGACGTAGGCTTTTACCTTCATCGAAGGGGCCGAACTAGTATAAACTCTATGTGTCCTTTGTGTGCTATGAACCCCTTCAAGCTAACCCGTGCGATGGTTCCATCATCAAGTCCGCTAAACCGAACATCTGCCGTGCTAATTCCACGACAGTTGGCGCCCACCATGGGGCCTCCGCACGATGGTTTCGAGTTCTTGAAGGGCAGCTTTGAAGGGCTCAAGGGTTACGCGGTCGGCCGGATGACCAAGAGTCGCCGCGGTCGGATCTACATCGATGACGCAGGTTGGGGACCGGAGGCCGATTCAATCGAATACGGGTACCGGGTTCCTTTCGGTGGCATCCAAGTCTTCATTGGCAAAATCGGCGAACCGGGACCTGAGCCGGACATCTTCCCCAACATCGTCGAGCCGGCTCAGCGTGCGAGATCGGCCCGGATTCAGCCCGCCGTGAAGCACGTGTTCGTTGGAGCAATCCACGGAGTTTGAGCCAAGGACGGATCGGAATCCGATGGTGCAACAGCTGTCTACTCAGACGACGAATCTTTATCCGGTGAAACTGAGTCTTTGTATCAGTTGCAGGACGGCCGGTCTGAGGGCAAGTCCGATGGAAACAATATTCCGGACCCCTTTGGCCCGCCAAACCAGGTGGCTGTCTTTATGGCCGGTTCACAGCCCCCGATGAACGGGGCGACAGCAGTAGCTGGTGTAGGGGGGAGCGGCACGACCCTCTCACCTACTGACGTTCTATCCACCTTGATGGATGAGTTCACAGCTAAAGCGGTGGAAACAGTAGCTCCAGCAGACAAGGCGCAGCATGATGCAGAGCTCCTCCAGTTAAAAGGCCGGATTGATCAGATAAAGGAGGATCTGAAGGCAGAGAGAGAGATGATAGCGGTAAGACAAGCGGAGCTGGATGATCAGGCTTTTCACCTAAGGATGGGCTTCTATGGAAGGAGTAAGGGGACGAAAGTACCAGTCTCGTCTACCGCCGGTTTATGAAGCAACGACTCTGTTCAGGACACCTGGGGCTGGGACTAGTAATAATCCGGCTTCAAACCGGAGGGCACCCCCAGCCAGGGAGGAGCCGATTCAACAACCCACCACAGAGCGAGATCATCGGATCACATCGGCACCTTACGTTCCCACCCCTTCAGGTCATTATTCAAACCCTTTGGATAACATCGCTGCAGCTGCTGCACGTTTGGCCGCTTTACCTGTGGAGGAGACGTCTCCGATGGCATTGGAGGCGCGCAGGGTCAAGGAGCTGCTTAATACGGCGTTGATACAGCAGCAAGCATATTCTCATAGCAGGGAAAGGCTACATTCAACACCACGTCCCAGCCGGAGTTATACTAGGCATTGGGAGGAGCCAGAAGTGTCTAGCAGCGAACGCAGGAGGCATCAACGCAGACAGGATAATCCGGCGGGTGCAGCGGCACCAGCTCCGGATATAAACCGGGTTGGATCAGGAGCCCGGGAGGAGGTTCGTCAAACAACGCCGGTTCACACAGCTACAGCAGAAACAGGAGCTACAACGAGTTCTTTCGGGGTGCAATGTCTTATCCCCGCTTTACGGGGTGTCAAGCTGCCTAAAGATTTTAAAGGGCCCCGCAAGGTACCTAATTACACAGCAGATTTAGCTCGAGAAGCTTGGGTTGAAAGTTATGAGATGGCCATGGAGATGCTGGACGTGGATGAATCGGCTTGTGCCAAGTATTTTACTATGATGCTTGAAGGTACGGCCCGGACCTGGCTGAAGGGTTTACCCCCGAACTCTATTGGATCATGGGGGGAACTATGCGGCTAGTTTATCAAAAACTTTAAAGATACATGCAAACAGCCGATGTCAGTGGTGGATCTAGCTGCTTGTGTGCAAGGAGAGCAAGATTCTACAGCAGCTTGGGCGCGGAGAGTAGCGGAGATCTTACACTCTTCGAATAGTATCAATCCTAGTACGGCGATAGTGACTTTGGAAAACAATTGCCGGTTTGAATCTTTAAAGTTAAAACTCGGACGACTTAAAAGGGATTGCAATGATATGGGAACTCTCATGAGTGCCTTGGTAAAATATGGAGACTCTGATAATACCAAGTACCCAGAAGCGGAAGGAGACAAGACAGGGAAGGTTAGCAAATCTGGTAAACCGGCGCCAGTTAATCCGGCTACAACGAGTTTTTTGGGCAAACGGAAGGCAGAGGGTGGCTCTGACTTCGTGGCCAACACTCAAGTTCAAGGGGATTTTCAGTGTAGCCTGGCAAATCCACCTTCACAAACCGGTGGAGGAACTCTTAGCTGGGATCAAGAGTTAGATCAGCCTTGTCCGAAACATAGCATGAAAGGTCGACCGGCAAAGCATACCATAAGGGAGTGCAGGCCCCTTATGAAGGCAATGGCGGGCCGCTTCAATCCTCATGACAGGCCTCCAAATGGCAGTTCAGGTCCTGGATTTTATGGTCCGGGTCATCAGGGGAATGGCTCCAGATCAGGATATAGGGGCAATAACAATGGTTATCAAAACCGGGCCGGTAATCAAAATAATCAAGGAAATTATAATAACCAGGGCAATCAGTCGCATCATCAAGGTGGTTACAATAACCAGAGCAATCAACAGCAGGGCCAAGGGAATTACAATAGTGAGAGGAATCAACAGCGTCAGCAACAGCAGCCGCAATCTGGATATCAAAGTAATCCAAAGGAATTGAGCAGTGGGCAATATCATGTCTTCACCACAAGTCTGTGTAAGAGAGATCAGAAGGTTTTGAAGCGGGCTGTTAACGCAGTTGAACCGGCAACACCACAATTTCTGCGTTGGTCAGAACAACCTATTGTATGGAGTAGAGAAGACCACCCGATGCGGGTGGATAATCCGGGCCATTTAGCCTTGGTGGTGGCACCCCAGGTGGGAGGTTACAAATTCACTAAGGTTCTCATGGACGGTGGTAGTAGCATCAATATTCTGTACTATGAGACTTTCCGTCGTATGGGTCTGACGGATAAGAAGTTAAGGCAATCAAACACAGTGTTTCATGGAGTAGTGCCAGGTAAGTCGGCTTATCCGGTTGGAAAGATTGACTTGGAAGTTACCTTTGGAGATGAACATGATTCCAGATCAGAGATGATAACTTTCGAGGTCGTCAAAATCAAAAGCCCTTATCACGCTTTGTTTGGAAGGACGGTTTATGCTAAGTTTATGGCTAGGCCATGTTACGTTTATCTGCAGCTTAAAATGCCGGGTCATAAAGGCACGGTCACGGTTCATGGAAGTCGCAAGATAGCAGTGGAATGTGAAGAAGGAGATGCAGCTTACGCAGAAGCAGTATGTGCCACGGAAGAGTTGAAATATTATGAAGATAATGTTGATCCGGCAGATATGACTCCGCTGAAAAAGCCAACTACAGAGCATGATCCGGCGTGAAAGTTTAAATCAACAGAGGAGACCAAGCAAGCTGATTTTATGCTTGGAGATTCGTCTAAGCAGTTCACTATCAGCGCTAACCTTGATCCCAAATAGGAAAGCGCGCTCATCGAGTTCATCCGTGAGAACCGGGATATCTTTGCATGGAAACCTTTTGACATGCCAGGTATACCGAGGGAACTCGCTAAGCACAGTCTTAATATTGATCCGAATTTTAAACCGGTCAAGCAGTATCTACGCCGCTTCAATGAGGAGAGGCGCAAGGCTATAGGAGAAGAAGTGGCCAGGCTTTTGGCCGCAGGATTCATAGTGGAAGTTTTTCATCCGGAGTGGTTGGCTAATCCGGTGCTGGTGTTAAAGAAGAATGGAAAGGGGAGAATGTGTGTGGACTACACAGACCTCAACAAGGCCTGCCCAACTGATCCTTTTGCTCTCCCTCGCATTGATCAAATCATCGATGCCACAGCGGGATGTGAGCGGCTAAGCTTTTTAGATGCGTATTCAGGGTATCACCAGATCAAGATGGCAGTTAAATACCAAGAGAAGACAGCTTTCATAACTCCTTTTGGTGCTTTTTGCTATGTGTCTATGCCTTTTGGACTAAAGAGTGCTCAAGCAACTTATCAGCGTTGTGTTCAGAATTGTCTGAAAGGGCAGATAGGGAGGAATGTTCATGCCTATGTGGATGACATCGTCGTTAAATCAAGGAAAGAGGAGACAATGATAGAGGATCTTAAGGAGACTTTTGATAATCTTCGAGCTTATAAGATGATGCTTAATCCGGAGAAGTGTGCTTTTGGTGTTCCGGCAGGTAAACTACTGGGATTCTTGGTCTCAAACAGAGGAATAGAAGCTAATCCAGAGAAGATCAAGGCCATCACATCTTTGACTAAACCGGTTTGCATCAATGATGTTCAGCGTATAGCTGGCCGGATCACAGCATTAAGCCGGTTCATTAGCCGTTTGGGAGAGAAGGCGATCCCGCTTTACCAGATGCTGAGGAAAACCGACCGGTTTATGTGGAGTGATGAGGCAAACGCAGCGTTCGAGGATTTAAAGCGGCAATTGGCAAAGCCGCCGGTTTTAGCTGCTCCTATTGATAAGGAGCCGTTGCTGTTATACGTCGCTGCCAATGCACGGGCAGTCAGCGTCGCAATCGTGGTTGAGCGCAAGGAAGCAGGGAAGGAATACCCGGTTCAGCGCCCGGTTTACTACGTGAGTGAAGTACTCATTGAATCCAAGCAAAGGTACCCTCATTGGCAGAAGTTGGTGTATGGTGTGTTTATGGCAAACCGGAAGTTGAAGCACTATTTCCAAGGTCATCCAATAACTGTGGTTAGTTCAGCACCGTTGGGGGATATAATCTAGAACAGGGAAGCTACAGGTAGGGTGGCAAAGTGGGCCATAGAGCTCAGCCCACATGAGTTGAAATATGTACCACGTACCGCTATAAAATCTCAGGCATTGGTAGATTTCATCAATGATTGGACAGAGTTGGAAACTCCTGAGGAGAAGCCGGATCTTACTTACTGGACGATTCATTTTGACGGTTCAAGACAATTGGAGGGATCGGGGGCTGGAGTTGTCTTAACTTCCCCCAGAGGTGATAAATTTTGTTATGTCCTCCGCCTATTGTTTCCTTGTACTAATAATGCAGCAGAATATGAAGCACTACTTCATGGTTTGCGGCTGGCAAAGGAGATGAACTTGAGCCGGGTTAAGTGTTTTGGCGACTCAGATTTGGTGGCACAGCAAGTTTCCGGCAAGTGGGATTCAAGAGATCCCCTCATGGCGCCTTACAGACGAGAGGTTGAAGCAGTTGCAGGATACTTCAAAGGATATCAGGTGGATCATATAGACCGGCGAAGGAACGAAGCGGCTGATGCTCTAAGCCGGCTGGGTTCTCAACGTAAACAGGTGCCACCAAACACTTTTTTGGATGAATTGCACAGTCCTTCGGTTCAGATACCATCGGAGGAAGACCTAACTGTTCCTGATCCGGAGGCATAGTTAGTTGCAGCACTTCATGTTATTCCAGATTGGACGCTGCCTTATTTGGCATATTTGAGCCGAGGGGAGTTACCGGACGATGAAGAGGAAGCACGACAAATAATCCGGCATTCTAAGTCCATGACAATTGCAAACGGAGAGCTTCATCATCGCAGTACTTCTGGAGTATTTCAGCGGTGTGTGTCAGCTGAGGAAGGTTGTGAGATCCTTCGCGAAATCCATGAAGGGGATTGTGGTCATCGCGCCGGTTCAAAATCATTGGTGGCTAAAGCATTCCGGCATGTTTTTTATTGGTTAACTGCTCATGCAGATGCGGCAGATCTGGTCCGGAAGTGTGATGCTTGTCAGAAATTTTCGAGGCGTGCTCTGGTTCCGGCGCAGGAGCTCCGGATGATACCAATAACTTGGCCGTTTGCGACTTGGGGGCTTGATATGGTTGGACCCTTCAAGCGATCCCAAGATCAGAAAACTCATCTACTAGTAGTAGTAGACAAGTTTACAAAGTGGGTTGAAGCGGAGCCTATAAGCAAGTGTGATGCGGCAACGACAGTCAAATTCATCAAGAAAGTAATATTCCGGTTTGGCTTTCCACACAGCATCATCACAGACAATGGCACTAATTTATCTCAGGGTGAGATGGAAGAATTATGTCAAAGAGAATATATTCGTTTGGACGTGTCTTCTGTGGCCCACCCCCAATCCAATGGTCAGGCTGAAAGGGCAAATCAGGAGATTTTGCGAGGTGTCAAACCCCGGCTTATGACACCTTTACAGAGAACCCCAGGATGTTGGGTTGAGGAGTTGCCATCTGTTCTTTGGAGTATCAACACTACACCAAACCGGTCTACAGGTTACACACCTTTTTTCATGGTCTATGGTGCTGAAGGAGTCCTTCCGAGCGATATACGTCATGATTCACCAAGGGTGGCGGCTTATGTTGAAGCAGCCAACGAGAGAGCAAGGCAAGACAGTTTAGACTGGCTGGATGAAGAGCGTGATATAGCTGCGGCACGATCTGCAATTTATCAACAAGATTTACGCAGATATCATAGCCGCCGGATCAGAACAAGGATGTTCCAGGAGGGCGACTTGGTACTCCGGCTCATCCAAGATCAAACAGATATGCACAAGCTATCCCCACCTTGGGAAGGGCCCTTTGTGGTCAGTAAGAATCTACACAACGGTTCATATTACCTGGTGGACGTTCGAGAACACAAGGACTCACGGACGTCAGAAGAGGAGACGAAGAGGCCGTGGAACATCGCCCATTTACGACCATACTATACTTGAGCTACGCGCTCCAATGTATTCTATGTATATATTATGATTAATGAATAAACCGGCACCCTCGGTAAACCGGGGGCTCAGCCCTTTTTCCACATACAAATATCTTGTGAGGACAACCATACAAGTCTTTTATCAGATATTATATTTCAATATATTGGCCGGTTTAAAAAGTTGATTTTTTGCAGAGTATACAAAGGAGCAATAAAACTTTCTAAAGAACATGAGATGACATCCGGTTCAAAGAAAGGACGCTTCACGATTTACCCACCGGTTCAGGAGGAACCCTGGAGACCCTCTGAAAAGTTGGATAATCCACGTTCAGTGATTGGTTTAACTTTACCCACCGGTTCAGGAGGAACCCTGGAGACCCTCTGAAAAGTTGGATAATCCACGTTCAGTGATTGGTTTAACTTTACCCACCGGTTCAGGAGGAACCATGGAGGCCCTCTGAAAAGATGGATAATCCATGTTCAGTGATTGGCTCGGCCCTTTGGAAAGATGGATAATCCACATCTAGTGATTGGCTCAATTTTTTCTGTACGGTTCTATCGGCCCTATGAAAAGATGGATAATCCACGTTCAGTGATTAGCTAGGCCCTCTGGGAAAGATGGATAAATCCACGTCCCATTGATTGGCTCAGTTTTTATTTGCGGTTCTATCGGCCCTCTGAAACGATGGATAAATCCACGTTCAGTGATTGGCTAGGCCCCCTGGGAAAGATGGATAATCCACGTCCCATTGATTGGCTGAACCTTGGTTTGAGCCTGGCAGCTCTTAAAAAGCCTCGACTACATGGTCTTATTTGCAACATTTGCATCTTTTTTGTGTTTGTGTTTTATAACCCTTTAAACCGGAGTGGAACAGCTACAGAAGCTGACCACATATCTATAAAATGGAAAGTCTGGGTCATGAATACCAGCATGAGTAAACCGGTGTTCATTATAACCCGGATCATTTATCAGGCAACAAGCCACAAATTTCTGAACAAAGTCTTGCAGAACAAGATGAACCGGAGTTTATCATCAAAACCTGGGTTTCTAATTGGATCCATGAAGATCTTCATCAAAGTATTGAGCATATATAATCTCAGGTATAACTTTATTGCTGGTATGAGTATATACTTATTTGACGTTTTGAGAGAACAATTTAATCCGTCCAGTGGTAAACCGCTAGGACATATTTTCAGTATTATTTCTGCAGAAGCAGAGGGTATGCAAGATAAGCACCATCAGATAACATTTAAGTTGGCAAATATTTCATACAAGAAAGATAGAATATACGGATTAAAGCAGATCAAGTTTCAGCTATCCTATTACAAGGCATAGCAAGCCCGACGGATTAAAAAGATTGTTTGGTAAAACAAAGACTGCGATTACAACAGTAAATTCTGAATTATGCTGCTCCTTGTTGAGATGGCTGGCCATCCCCTTGATCCGGAATATCTTCGTCTTCTTGAAGCGGTTGGAAGTCCGGCACACGCCAGTCAATCTTCGTCAAAGCCCGGAAATACATCTCGTCGTTGATAAGTTCAGAAGGTTCAATATCAGGAGCGAAGGTATGAGGACGAACCGGTGGGATTAAGTTGACGGTGTCATAAACCGGCCGCTCCACCCGCTCGTTTTGCAAGTCGTATCCAGGATGATACCTGGATAAATCGGATTCACCTGCAAGCTTGCTGGCGAGGGGACGCATCTCCTTCGTCAAGGCGTAGAGATCCTTTGCGGTAAAAGTTGAGCCGTCGTCTTTTGTATCAGGAAATCCGGTTAAAGCTTCTTCCGGATCAAGATCCGGGACCCAGGCCTTAGCCCTGGTAAGGGCCAGAAGAGCACCACCTCGGGCAGCAGATTTTTTGACTTCTTCAAGACGAACCGGCAAGACAGATAATTTTTTCAATGTGTCCTGGATAGTCGTAGGGGCCGGTTTACCGAAAGAAGTTGCACTAATGATCCTCTGAGCGCCGGAATACAGCTGCTCGACCAAGGTGTAACACGCTTTGAGCTTCTTCCGTAGGTCATCCCCAAGATGGGAGACACGGCGCCCTGCATATAGATATTACGGTTAAACCGGCACAGACGGAAGATTACAGGGATAAAGCAGGAGTTCAGATTATACTTACCAATGATTGCAGAGGTCATCAGCTCAATCTGCTGCTTTAACCGGTTAATTCTTTTGTAACCGGATTAAGCGCCCCTTCAGCATCCTGAATCCTTTTCTCCAGATCCTTCTTTTGAACCTCAAAAGTGGTCCGCTCTTCTTCAAAGTATTTCTTCAGATCTTCAGCAGTCTTTAAACTTACCTGAAGATCTTTCTTAGCCTTTGAAGCGGCAGATTCTGTCTCAGCAAGACGGCTCCAAAGTTCATTAATTTCATCAGCGTTCCGGTTTAACTCAGCCTGCAAGCACAATCAAATGACAAGAAGCAAAAATCAGACAAGTCTCAAGCACACAAACAAGTTGTTTACTTGACACTTGGGGGCTAATGGCAGTTGAAGCAATAAGCAACGGCAATTCAAAGTTACAAGTCTCAAGCACACAAACAAGTTGTCTACTTGACACTTGGGGGCTAATGGCAGTTGAAGCAATAAGCAACGGCAATTCAAAGTTACAAGTCTCAAGCACACAAATAAGTTGTCTACTTGACACTTGGGGGCTAATGGATGGTTGAAGTATCATCAGAAATTTTTACAAGTATCAAATACATAAACAAGTTATCTACTTGATACTTGGGGGCTAATGTAAAGATCAATTGTTCAAACTACAAAGTTCCGGTTCACCTTCAGCACACAGCTAAACCGGAACTTGGGGGCTGTTATGGGATAGAAGCATATCAAAAGTACAAAGTCAGAAGAAAAGGATTACCTCATATTTCTCCTTCATCAAGTTAACCAAACTCGCTTCATAGTCACGGCTGCTGTGGAGCCGGTTTAGATACCCAGAATAAATTTCTTGGGCGCGCATGTCTGCAAGATTGGATACTTCAGTACTCCATTTGCCCTTCTCTTTATATAACTTCTCCGTTTTAGCCGTATGCTTGGCTAAAACGGTGGGCTCAGCTGGAGCAACGAAAGCAGCTCCCGTCACTACAACATCTGGAGAAGCAGGCGCAATTGGGGGAGTCGTAGTGTGAGCCGGATTGGGAGATGCCGGATTAATTTGCGGAGAGTTGACCCGGGCAGGGCTTGGCGAGTTGTGTGCATCTTCAGCAGTAGGATTTTCGGGTGCGGAGAGGTGATCCGTAGGCGCAGGATCTTCAATAGGAGCTATGGGCTCGCTTTCTGGAGGAACGGTCGTTGCCGGATCATCGGCCGGATCATCTGCAGTGGTCTCAGCATGAGGCTTGTTTGCTTTGGGCTTCTTGCTTGGCTTTGGTTTGCTGAAAAAAGTTTGCAAAATGAGTTAACATTATGAAGCAAAAGGGAATCATAAACCGGAAATGTTAAAAAGTTACCCTGGGACAGTTTTCAATGGAGGAAGCTGTGTGGCGGTCGATTCACCAGAAGAAGACAGTGGAGTTTCCTGATAATCAGGGTCAGACGGTTTAAGAGGTTTCTTGGATAAGCCCGGCCTTGGGATGAAGGAGAGTCGGAGAAAGTATCACCTCAGCACGGCGTTTCCGAGCCGGAGTTAAAGAAATCCCGGATGATTCCACTGCCAGGCCACTATGGCGAGTGGTCCGGCGTAGAGCTTCATGCTGTTGCTTCTTCAAAATAAAATTAGGATCCAACTGAGCATAAGGGTGAGAAAATTGGTATTTCCGGACGGTCCGACGACTTTTTTGTGGAAGAGGTTCTGAATCAGAAGAAAGTATAGTTACCTCAACCTCGGCCGGATTATCACCTTCAGCCAACTCCTGTGGAAAGTTATCATTAGATACAGATATGAATACAAGAAAGCAAAATTCAAACCGGTTTAATTCATACCTCGGAATCCGGATCATCATCCTCGGCGTGAGAGCTGGAGTCAAGAGCTGCCTTTCTTTTCTTGTTAGCAAAGGTCTTACGGCGTGCTTGCTTGCCGGTTTTCTCCTAAGGTTTTCTCTTCCAGAACGGATCATCAGCCTATTTAAAAGAAGGAAGGACAGTTGAAGGGACGGTTTAAATAAACGGATTACAAATACAGGATAAAGCAAAACTTACCGCAGGCAGTTTATTCTTCTTATAATATGGTGCTAATCCGACTTTGCTGCAGTCTGCTAAGGAGATGTTGAGCATCTTTTTAGCCGATTCAATAACCTCCGACTCAGATAATTTTTCCTTGGTAAACCGTTGAGGATCGTCCGGTTTACCAGAATAATGGCACATCAGCTGAGATCGCTGGCTCAAGGGAAGGATGCTCCAAGACAACCAGCAGCGCATAAAGTCAGTTCCAGTCAAGCCATTGGCCATGAAAGCTTTCAACCTGGAGAGCTGTGATGCAAACCGGGTCCGCTCAACAGAGCTGAGTCGTTGTGGTAGAGGATGATCCTCCGGAATACGGTGCTCACGATAACCCGGCAAGGGCTTCTCCCCTTCAGGAGAAGTGTCAATGCAATAAAACCATGACTTGTTCCACTCTTTTGGATGCGTGTGTAAAGCGGCGTGAGGAAAGACAGCGTCCCTCCTTTTCTGGATACTAACACCGCCGAGTTCCTGATGCGGTCCACTGGTGAACTCTGTGCGCCGGTTCAGGTGAAAGAAGTCCCGGAACAGATCGACAGACGGTTCTTCTTGCAGATACACCTCCGAAAACACTTGGAAGTCACAGATATTTGAAATAGAGTTGGGTCCAATATCCTGAGGGTGGAGTTGGAAGGCAGCAAGAACGTCCCGGAAAAACTTTGAACCGGGGGGAGAGAAGCCTCGAGATATGTGATCAAAGAACACAATAACCTCCCCGGGCCTGGGAGTAGTAGGGCATTCATTCCCCGGAGCCCGCCACTTTAAAACAGACTAAGGGCCTAAGGTACCAATTTCAGAAATCTTGACCAAATCTTCTTCCGTGATGATGGAAGGAACCCAATCACAGGAGACGAACTGTTTGGCCATAGCAATGAAAGGACAAGTGCTGAAAAAGATAAAGTGCAAAAAACGGATTATGCGGGTACATCAGTATAAACCGGAAAATATCTATGAAAGGTACGCAACGGTTTGAACCGAGGACTAATGGCATGGTTAAACCGGCAATAACAGGGAGCTACGTCATTTCCGGTTCAAGACAGTAAGAGAGGAACAGCTAAACCGTCGCGTTTCAATTTCAAAAGTTTTGCAAAAACAGGGCATAACAGTTTAAACCGGAGTATATCTAATGGATCTACAAAGGAGAAGAAATAGTTTCCTTGTAAACGGCTAAAGTGGAACAGATCTGGGCGTGCAAAGAAAAGAAAAATAAAGCGCAAGAAAATACGAGAAGAAACGCAAGGGTCCTATGCGGAGCAGATGAATCTACAGGATAAGTGTAAGTGGCGAGATCTAAAGCTAATACTAGTGGAAGATCTATTAACTGGGTATAAAGGTCACAAATTTTCTACGAAGTGAGCATTTACGAGGAACAAGATGAAGCTTTCATTGAAAGCCCTAATGGCGGAAGAACAAGGGAAGAACCCTAAAGGATGCAGATCTAGAATGAGGAAGGAAAGACATACCTGAACAATGGAGGACGGCGGCGAAGTTCTCTGGTCGAATCAGGTTGATGCAGCGGCCAGGAAGGTCTTGACTCGGCGAGGCAACGGCGGCGCTTCAAGCTCGGGCGTCAATGGCGTCTGGAAGCTCGGGCGACGGACGGAGGAAGAAGAGGCGAGAAGAAGAAAGAACGGAGGGGGACGGCGGTATTTATAAGCAAGGGGCAGATGTGAAGCGACAGGTGCGGGATTCGAGGGGGCAAAGATCGGATAAAGATCCTTTTTGACGCCTCGATTTTCGGATAACCATTAAACAAAGCTACAGTACAGCTCGCGGCGTTAAATGCGGAGATGATGTCACGGTCAGATTTAGTGATTCTCGAAGATGACGTCAGAGCCGGTTTACAAAAATGTGAAGACAAAGAAGAAAATTATACAAGACAAGGAAGACTGATATGAACAAGTTCAAATCATTCTGGGGCCTAATGTCAGGGATATGACTAACAGGTATGAACCGGCTAGTGTAAACCGGCTTAGCTGTATTATACTTGGTTGTAATATTTAGTAAAGGCTACGGCCCATGAGATCTTAGGGCCCATGTATAGAAGTGTGGTTTGTAAACCGCCAAGCGATGTAACTTGAGAGATAAGGAAGAAAAGACAGAGACCGAGGCGGACACAAGTATGGGCCGGCCTCGGGACTCTGTAAACCGGACCAGGCATCACCTCTATATAAAGGGACGACCCGGCGACGGTTCAGGGACAAGCAAGAATCAACCCGTCGAGACTACAGGCAAGCGAATCGGCTCCCTGTAATCCGACGCCCAAGCAATACCAAACCAACTAGACGTAGGCTTTTACCTTCATCGAAGGGGCCGAACTAGTATAAACTCTCTGTGTCCTTTGTGTGCTATGAACCCCTTCAAGCTAACCCGTGCGATGGTTCCATCATCAAGTCCGCTAAACCGGACATCTGCCGTGCTAATTCCACGACAATAGCCAAGTTAAATATCTACTCCCACTAATACTCTAGTGTACAAGTACTAACTTATGCCTAGCTAACTAGATGATGCCGGTCGCGATCTGCGGTACATGCTAAATGCCGACACCGACGTCCTCATCATCACCTCGGACTTGTCGGAGGTGTGATAGGGCGCGTTACTCGCGCGTGTTGGCCCTTTCCATGCCGGCATGCTCCATCGAAGCTTTGGCTTCTAAGCTGGAAACCCACTTGACGAGCTGGTAGTAAAATTCCGCGTCACGCACGCGTGCGTGCACGACAGTCTCTAGGGCTATTTGCCGGGCGCTGGCCTCCATGTAGTCGGCCCGATTGCGGACGCTCTGATCGTGACTCAGAGCAGCGGTGAGCTACTGCTCCATGCCCCACTGGCGGCGGAAATCGATGATACGCTGCTCCTCCGCCAGGCAGTCACGCTCCAACAAGTCCTCGTACTCCGCATTTCCATCTAAAGACCGTTATAATGCCTCCCCCCTCCGTCTTCCTTCCCATGAATAACCGAACACTAGCTCTGGTGGTGAGAGCCTCTAGCGTCGCCTATTGCGGACGGTCGGGGGCATGATAGACGTGGCGAGAGCAAGGGCAAGTGGCGTACGACGTAGGGCCGGTGGGGGTTGTGAGGGGAGCCAATAGGGCGAGTTGGGTGACGGTGCTACCGGAGAACCTCGGGAAATAGTAATCATAGGCGGGAGGTGGGTGAAGCAGCATGTCACGGGAAACGCGACGGTCATCAGAATTCAATACATAAGCAGACATGGCTTAGCGCACCAGCTTACCATGGAAAACTGGAAAAACTGAAATTATGACTATGATGTCCCGTCCTGTCAGTGGTTCCCCCCGTCCGTGCTGGGTCGCACATCAGCATGACGGTCAAACGAGTGCACTCAAATCATCTAGATGAGGTACTCCCTCCTTGTCAAAAATTATTCCACCACTCATCATCTACGTTGGTTGGTGAGATTTTTGAATTCAACCCTGCAAACCGGAGGTAGTACATGCGTGATCCGCTATTTACTCATGTAGGATCAAGTAGGTCAGATAGTGTACATGTAGGATCGCATTAGCTGATGAACGTTCGTGGGAGATAAGGCATTTGCGAATGTTTTTGCTGGCAGCTTCTTCAGATTCACATGGCATTTTCTTCAGAACAGCTTGTCAGTTTCTTCAAAGGTAGGCATTTTTATTCGAAAAACGGCCACCTTTGGATCTTTTGTCGCAACTAAAACTGCCAGGAACGTATTAGTAGGCTAGCTAGTGATCGACTAGTAACTTGTAAACACTGAGAGAATAGATATAAGGAACTTCTAGTAACTTGTAAACACTGAGCACACAGAAATAAGGATCATGCTGTGGACACTGAAAGAACCGATCCATTCAAAATGTTCACACGAGACTCACAGGCCTGGCTTTGTATTATGTTCCCATTAATATCCCAAATTTATGACCAACTAGTTCCATTCCCATCCATAAGATCAACATATTAATGCATCTCAATGATTCACAGATCATATACAATATGTAGCTCCTAAAGCAAAGATCAAGAAAAAACATTTGTTCTTGCTACTGACATGGATGCTTCTCTGGGCCAACATTCAGTACAAAGTGAAAGACAAATATGATCATGAAGTTTACATTTCCACTTGCAAAAGTAAGTGGTTTCACCAATAGATGGAACCATAAGAGTGAACCACACATGATGGAGGAACAACCACTGAAATATGAGTTGGTCATCTGTCAATCACACAACGAGACTATTTTTGGACTACAACTTTAACGTTGGCAAAATGATGCCTATTGGACAATCAAAACGGAGCAATGAAGCACCAAATGTTGGCCAATAAATTGTACATTACTACTTTTGTGCAGTCCATGAAGTGATTATCCAATCTTTCTGTGTCTGTTTTCAAATGGCACTGTATGCAGTGACTATACTATTCTCTTGTGCAGTTCCACAAAAATTGAAGTCATGTTTTTCCCCTGGACAATTCCATACTGAATTGATTTGCTGGTACAGAGCAGAAATATAGCGCCTATTCTTCATCAGACCAAGGATATCCATGTTCTCAAGGATGTAAGAGGTGAAATCGATACAACCAAAATTGAGCATCCAATCATTGGGTCATGTCCTGCACCACTAATGTAGGTCCACCATGCCAATAAATTCACATGCAAACCACTAATATTACTATCTAATGACAGTACAAAAAGAGTAGCAAGATAGTAGCAAATCATGTACCTTCGTAATGAACATCTCATAGTGCCACCAATTGGATATAACAATTTGGAAGAAAACATGCTCATAATGTTGAACCATTTGGACTTTTTGTGTGGTACCACTAAAATCGAGCATCCCTGTTTTCACAAATATTGGAAGTGTGATTACTATAAAAGTGGCACTAGTTGAAGCATAGACTCAAATGTAGGCATTCCAATTTCTTAATGGGAAAAGGTAGCAAGACTGTTTGTAACCACTTGTTTGAAGGAATACATAAGGCAACAACGGCTGATGTTAGGAAGGCATACATAGTCTTTTCTAAAAAATTGAACCATTCCTGACCTTTCCTCTTCTTTAAGCATATTTTGTGCAGTTCAACTAAAATAAAATGCCATCACTGCCTTGACAATTCAGTGACACTGTACAAAAAGAAATGACTTACCATTACATCATGATGTGAGGTATGTAATCGACAGTCATTAGAGACAAACATGCAGACCTCCTCCCACAACATAATGAACATTAATTTTAACAAAGGCGTGACTAGCTTTACTGGTAGTATTTGGGTGAACTCTACACCCCTTGTTCCTTAATATAAGACGATTCACAGTTCAATTTTAAGTTTGCTTGAGAACATATCTGGGAAAGCTTGCCACACCTTATATATGTGCATACGCTAATGCAACACCATTCGAATAGTAGAAATGTACACTAATCCAGTGGCTAGTGCAAAAGTGGAGTAGTTTTTTTTATTACATGGTATAGTAGAATAGTTTTACTGAACTGATTTCCATAAGCTAGCACTGGAAGATTTCTATAAGCATTAACAATACAAAATGTAAAGGTAACAAGTTTCAGCATTGGTATAATAGCTATGCAACAACATTAAACCAAATACAAAAGCCTAAAGGTAACTAGCATTATGGACTAATGATAGTATAAAAAATGGCAAACCATGTACCTTCAAGGTAAACATCATTTTGAACTCGAGAGGACCTGAAAATTGCTATACAAATCTTGATAATCGATCAAACATAAGAACTTGATCAACCAAATCAAGAAAACAGCTGGAGGAGGAGGTGCCCACTCTTGACCTTTCCTCTTCTCTTCATAATTTTTTGTGCAGTTTAACCAAAATAATCTGACATCAGCAACTTGGCATTCTGGTGACACTGTACAAAAAAATTGACTTATCTCATGAAAGTGAGGTATGCAATCTATAAGCATTAACAGTGCAAAAATTTGAAGGTGGTAACAAGTTTCATCATTGGTATACTGGTTGTGCAACATCACTAGAATGCCTTAGCTGGAAAATCTTTAATACATCCACAATCAACAGCGAACCCTAAATAATCATGTGACATTCAATGGCATTGCTTAAATTTATCGGTGGCATTAGACTGAGTGTGGCATTAGTTAAATGTGGCATCACTTTAGGAGTAGCATTGCTTGACTTTACCGGCGGCGTTATACTAACAGCAAAAAAAGTGGCAATAAGAGCATGGGAGGCCCATTCGGACAGTGGGCGCACCAGTATGTACCTCCACGGACGTATATAGTGGTGATGGAGGGATGGTTGCCTAGAGCAACAAATATTCGGGCGGCATATGTGGATTACGTCCCATTTTTTGTTCTCTTTAGGCACCATTTTCCTATGTGAGGAAAACAAACCGATCGACTTGGTCATTCTCTATTGTGTTGTCATGCCTTTCTACCCTTTTTCAACCAAGAGACACAACCATGTCAAAAAACAAACAAACAAGAGACATGAGACTCGTTCTTTAGCTACTGATTTTCCCCTTTTCTACCTAGCTGCGGGTTTGATACCTAGTCTCTTCGACAGTACCTTCACCCTTCCTTTCCTTATTTAACCCAGACATGGATTAGTCTGCATGAAATAGGGTTTCCTTTAATAGTGCAAATTAAGGTTTTCTTTTGCGTGACCAGCAGATCAGAGGATAGCAAATTGGGGAGATGGTGGAGTGGAAAAAGATCCACATGTAGAAACGTGGCAGATGGGGCAATGGAACAAGGGTATTGTTCAAAAAGAGGTAGCATACCTGAGGGTTTGCGTGAAGTGTCTTTGCTTGTGGTTGTCATCCTAAGAACACACTACGGCAGCGAGCTTGGGGACAGAGGCCATCCTGCGCGAGCGCTAGGTCTGAGAGGACGGCCTTGTCGTCAGTGTGTGAGCTCGCTCGCTGACGACGAGTGCGTCAACGTTGCACTTCCTTTTCTTCCCCGGCGGACGAGATCCTAGCAGATCTGTGACCATCGATGAGGAGGGAGAGAGAGGGACTACCGCCGTCCTTTTTAGATCTGGAGAGAGGGTGGTAGTGTGAGAGGCAAGTGGGCAGCCCTTAGCAAGCAAGCGCTGAAGCTCCAGCCTATATATCCTTTTTGATACTAGTACGAGGTGGAGTAGTGGTACTGGGGTAGAGTAGTTTAATATTTTCTCTGCATACAATACCAATTAGTGGTGCTTCAAAACTGAACAGCACGCCATTAAAAAATAAACTCAAGAAATAATGCGACACCTCGGGCCAACGCGGCCAGATCGCGTTTTGCGCGAGAAATGACACACCATGTTTCATTGACATGTGGTCCCGTTCCAACATGTCAGTGAGACGACAGCGACTCCTTTTGTACAATTTCTGAACGGATGTGTATGTAGGTCGGGGCTCCTCTTCCTGTACCGTGGAAATCGTCCACCGCCTCTTCGCCTTTCCCTCTCGATTTGGAACTGCTGACGCACGCTCTTCTTTCCTCTATTTGCCTTCACCCTTCCTTCTGCCATTGCTCGATCGTCTTCTCCATGGAGGGAATAAGTGGGAAATGACCCCGTTATTCTTGCTCCGATCTGAAAGATGACATGGTGGAGGAACTTATTGATCGGTGCGACGTCATCACCTCGGCTAGCATGGCAGGTTTGTTCAAGACCATTCTCGACTCAACAAATAGCATCATTACAAAGAACCCAAGGGTTCAGGAGCGGTTTGATCTCCCCTATCTTCTTCGCCATGACCCTGCTCGCTAGCACGGGGACGACGGAAGCGTCGCCTTGTGCAAGTTGATGCCGCTTGATAATGATACGTGTGATGATAAGATGCCATCACTTAAGGGTAAGGCCTAGGCAGGCGCAAATGGAGATTGTGTTGTTTATATTGGGTACAACTGCGAGTGGTAACTTGTGAATGTGTACACTCGTCATTGGGTTCCACTTCCAAAAAGCTCAGACTACCCGGTTGAGCACACAGATGATCTATGTAAGTTCAAATACGATTATGGTGACTGTCATCTATAGAAGATAGCAATTTGTCGAGTTCCCAACCGCTCTTGGAAGTACACGAACTATCATGTTGTTTCTATCTTTGACAAGCTTGTTGCTGTCGTTACTTCCACGCCTCGATGGATATTGCTCAAAAATCAATTTATGTACACAGATGAGTACTGTGGTGCAATTCAATATGAGGGTCTTGTGTTTGCTGCCACCACTCGTGGCAATGTTTTTGCATGCAATCCTTATTGTTTCGGTATGTTTGTCTTCCAACGTTATTATAATTGTTTCATCCATGTGCATGCGAGTTAGTATCCCCGTACTAATTAACCTCCTTGTGTTTCCAAGGTCCTGTGAACATTCCACCACCTATACTTGAGTTTTTTTTTATAACCAAGGGGGAGATGACAATGGTGATGATCACGAGCATGAGGACGAGCATGACCTACATACTCAGTGGCGCCTGGCAACTTATTCCGATGGATCACCTCTTCTTGTCTGTATACATGGCATTGCTGATGTTACTAAGGAAGTAGGTGTTGTCTCTCATGGTCACACTATCCGGACCTATTCCAATATCCGTTGCAGGGTATTCGGGATGGATACTAGTGTGCTAGCGCCAGCACCTTCTGCCTGGTTCCGTATTGATAGTTTTGTAGAAAAACTCACTCTTCCTTTGACAAAACTATCCAATGATGGTGAAATGTGATCCATCTGCTATTGCCACAATATTACTAGCATTTATGAGAAGCAAATGTATCTATACCTCGGACACTACTATGGTTCCCTACCCTAGCTATGACAATATGCGTCCTGCTATAGGCCGCTTCAACCTGGATGATGAGTCCTCCTTTGGTCTTGTTATTGACAATAGCTGGCCCTTCGCAGAGGCTTACCTATGGTTCAAAGCAAGCGTTTCCAACGCAGAGGATTGGTTGAGCTGAAGTTCATTTCATTGCTTGTTATTTGTTGTGTGATAAAAACTTTAGTATTTACTACTAGAATTTTTTGACGGAAATAATATATAATCCAACATGTATCCTTGTTGTCGTTGTGTGTTGATGACTTGTTGTATGTAATGAATGGTACATTTGCATAAGCATGTGATAAACTCAATTTATGAATTCTTTGCGAGTCACTTCTTGGAGTGTGAGTACCGTAGTAGTAAAGCCAACATTCGGTTATATGAAGTTGCCACATCACGTAGAGCCAGCAGTAGTATGCTAGTACAATAGTTAGTCCTAGTAGTAGTATACCATCAACTAGAGCTAGGTGTCGCACAGAGGCCGAGAAATATGGTGATAGCGTGAGATGGGCTTGTATAGTACGTACATATGATGTAGGCACATGGCTTGCCGTGTTTCCTACTCCTCCGTTCTAAATGTGGAGAAGATTCGGTCGAGTTCTTCCTCCTTTTGCCAACACGTGGGACATCCACCATGTCGTGTCATGCAAGAAGATGGAGTGCTAGTTGAAGGCATGTGATGTGCATCTTGGGTTAAACTGTAAATAGAATCTTACTCTTGAGTAAATCCAAAAGCGGCCACCACAGATCTTTATTGGATTTGTTTTTCATCACCAACACATCGAGGTGAAAGATGTGCAGGTTCAGTGGGTCGTCTTGCTTGTATTTTCGCTCACATGTGGGACCGAATGTGAGCAAACAGATGATGGGCACACTCCGCGCATCTGCTGGCTAGCTGAGAAGAGAGAGGAGGGCTGAGCACGAACTGCAGGAAATTTTGCGACAATGTGAGTAAGACTAGTGGTGTACCGTACTCCTGGAAAGATAATGTGTTCGCTCTATGTAAACAGCACCTCGATATAGTGGGGTGGCATGGACCATAACTAGCATTCACTTCTAGTAGTACGGCACACGCCACTGACACGAGTCCCATCTGACACCAATTTTCCTGGAATCTGTGCTACAACTATCTCTTCTCCCTCCTATTTTTTCTAACTCAGCCATCGCATGGTAGGAGGGGTGGAGGTTTGCCTATAGTCGATTTGCTCAACTACGTTCCCACTTGTAAGTGAAAATGCAACACGACACGCATCCACCCTTGAGCGGCATGCCAGACGAACCGCGTGGAGGTGCGACGCAAACATGGCAGGCTTTTCCTTTTGAACTTGTAACATGTGAATTTTGGTTCTGCTCCTTGGCCCGACCGATAGATAGTAATGATAAGCTGATGCCAAAAAATGAGAAGTCTGGTTCTGGTGCGGTTCATGCATGGTACGTACAAAAATTATGAAGTTGATGCGAGAGGTAAGATAATTACTACAATATAGTCCCTCCATTCCTAAATATTTGTCTTTTTAGGAAAGATACATGCGGATCCACCAACGACATCCTCACGCCCTAGTGCGCCCGGTCACCAACCGACGGGTGAGGAGCAGCGGCGTCGGCGGCGAGCTCAACGTGCTTCTGAATAATGCCATCCAAGGTTGCCCAACGGTCCAAGAAGGCCAGCATCCTATCGTCCACCTCTGGCATGTAGTAGTCCTTGTGGATGATTTGCGCATAGACGTGGGTGATTATGTCGATGGTGTCTTGCTGCGCCAGGCGCTGCACGGCGAGCGCGACCTCAAGGTGGACATTCTCCAGTGCGACGACGGGCAGTCGGCCACCTGCGTGTCGAACAGGTTGTCACCATAGAGGCCGTTGAGGGTGGCAGGCATCGCATAGCCTGGGCACGTGGGCTGGAGGCGTATGTCAAGGTCGTCCGCGAGCTTCTTAACGTCGATGACCTTGTCGAGGAAGCCGATGAGGACCCCGTCGAACAAGGAGACGAAACTATTGTACAAGAGGCCTCTCACCCTGGCGGCCTCAAGCACGAGCTGGAGACATACCTCCGTGTCGGGCCGTAGGCCGGCGTCGTGGACCATCTGCACAGCTGGCTGATGCTCGTGCTCATCTCCTCCATGGGTCTAGCTTCTACTAGTCAACTAATCTTGCGATTGGAGTGATCACTCTTGCCTATGTGCGTAAGATTTCGTAGATTGGACTGGCGGGGAGCCTTTATATGAGAAGTAGAGGTTGCGTTGCATTCACGTGTGTATTGGCCATCTACTCCTCGGCTCTCCCCGCCCTCCCTTTGCATTTGGCGCCAAGTTTTAACCTTTGATTTAACTAATAAAATGTTAATGCATGTAATAAAAAATAATATCATTGGAAACTATGTTCAAATAGGAATCCAATGATATGATTTTTGGTGACATGCATTATTATTATTTTAGTTAAATCTATGGTCAAAATTTGGCACAAAATAGTGAGGGGACCAATAAACCAGGACATAGGTAAGAGTAGTACTCCCTCCGTTTCAGTTTACAAGTCATGCACGTATACCTAGGTTCCCAATTTTATCACCGTAATATAAACTATATAACACAAAAATTATACTATTTGAAAATAGAACATCTAAAGTTTACAATGGTATGTTGTTTTGTAATATATGACTTCTATTAGGTTGGTCAAATTGACGACTTAGGGGTACACGCACGCCTTGTAAACTGAGAGAGATGGAGTAGTATCTTCTAATTAATGTCATTGCATAAAGAGAACTGAGCACTGCATGGGGTGCATATTTTGTTATTAATGGCATTGCATAAGATAACACACGCGGGATGTAAGGCTTAAAATATTGTTTTCTTTGCTCAGTCGGATGAGAGAGAAGATAAGTGGGCTGTAGATTTACAGCCGGCTTTAGCATGAGCTCTAATAAGATATGTGAGAGTGAATGATGGGCCATGTGCTAAAAAAGTACTACTCCCTCCGTCTAGGTGAATAGTCATCTTGTGCACCGCAGCCAAGGCGGAGTGGAAAACGTGAGAACTTAAGTTTACTATTATACATGAAGTGGATAGTATTTGCTAATTAATAGCATTTGCATGCAATGAAATGATCACTGTTATGTACATGTTGGCTATAGATGGCATTGCAACATGTTATAGCCACCGGTCGGCTATATTTGTTTTTGATAGAAAGACTGTAAGAGAACCCCTTACAGTATAATTGGTGCAACAAACCCAAATTGCAAGTATCGTGCCTTGAACCTGGGTGGGTTGGAAGGCATCAGCCCCTTCCCACCACTAGGTTATGCCTTAGTCTGTGGTCGGCTATATTATTAACCATTCTCTAAGTAGTCTCAAGTCATTGAATGCATACGCACCCCACGTCTCCTATTGGGTGATTTCTTTTTTCGTGGCAAAAAAACAGGGAACGAGGTGGGTAGTTAATGCACCGCGCCTAAAAGTTTTGGGATTATTTGGTTTTCGTAACGTGACTAATGCACCAGTACGGAGGGAGTACGAACGGAGTAGTAGTCTTTGATTGCAATTTTTTGTTGGTAGCTTACCAAGTTGACCGCTCGGTAAGTACAATAGTAGTCTAATTGATGAGATTTCTGATTTGAGCCATCTACCGAAAGGGAGGGTGTATAATATCATCGGGAACTATGTTCAAAACTGAATAAAACAATACTCCATGTAGTATTTATTTACAGAGGGAGTAGTTTATTTTTTGTGACATGCATTACTAGATATTGCTAGTCAAATAAACGGATGTGTTAGTACTACTAAATCCAGACCGTGCTGCTAGTACTAGTAGTAGTACCAATTTAGTAGTACTGTACTACTAGTTGGTCAAATTATTACGTGCTGCTCTCGCTGACACAGTGACCGTATAATCCCTCGGTATAGAGAGATCGAGTAAGAGGGGAGGCCCATGAGAGATAGTAGAGAGCGAGAAAGAGCTACTCCCTCCATTCGATAATGCAGTGCCTGTATTTTTTTAAAGTCAAACTTTTGAAACTTTGACCATATTTATAAAGAAATTACTTATATCTACAATACGAAAGATAAATGATAGTATGAAGTAAGTACATGTTGTGATGAATCTAGTGATCGTTCTAGATGTAAATGTTTTTCTCCACATACACATGGTCAAACTTTTCTAAGGTTTGACTTTTCAAACATCCATATGTTTATGGACATGAGAGAGTACCTAACTATAGAGAGAGAGTGTGTGCGAAATAGAAAGAGTGAGTGAAAAATGTGTGTGTGCGTGTCTGAAAGAGACATGGACAACACACGATAAAGTAGAGAAAAAGCGTGTGTGTCTTATGCAAACATATCACACATGCATCTTCGAGAACGGAAGCGAGGTGAGGAGATAGTGTGCGGTTGTTAGCAACCGAGAGATAAAGACCCCTAGTACGTGGCCAAGAGAGGTCTGACAAACAAGGGAGAGAGGTCGAGAGAGACATATGGAGAAAATGCAGACAATGGGAGGAGAGAGTGTATGTTTGTGACAAAGAGATCCCCTGGATATCGTTATGGGACTGCATGGGTAGGAGATCGAGTGACAAGGTGTGTGCGCGATAGAAGATACCTCGAGAGATGTCGAGATAGACGTATGGATGAAGGAGACAATACGTGTGTTCCTGATGGCTAGTGAGAGATAGTCATACTTAGGGGGGAGTGTGTGTGCCTTTGATGGAGTGAGGGATTATGGTACTTGGGGGGGGGTGCGTGTCAAATAAAGAGAAAAAGAGCAGAGAGTGTTAGATGGGTCTATGTAGCGCGAGCGAGATATGTGTATGTGTGAACCAAAGAGATATAAAGTTTGAGAGAGCTAGAGGAGCCCCTATACGGCTGATAAGTGGTGCGTTAGATAGTTGAGAGGGGGAAAGAGATACTCCATCCGTTCGATAATGCAGTGCATATAAATTTTTTAGAAGTCAAACAATGGAAACTTTGACCTCGTTTACGCAAATATTATTTATATCTACAATACCAAACATACATCATACGAAACAACATCTCATGATGAAACTAATGATATATGTTTGCCGTTCTAGATGTAAATGTTTTTCTCCACGTACATGGTCAAACTTTGTGATGTTTGACTTTTCAATAAATCTATATGCTATAGACCGAAGAGAGTGCCTAAGTAGAGAGAGATCAAGTGCGTCTGAAGGAGAATGAGTGAGTGTGCGAAGAGAGAGAGTGTGTGTGTCTGAAAGAGAAAGGGACAACAAATGATAAATCAGAGAGAGTGTGTGCTCGTTTATTGTGCAAACATATCACGCTTGCATCTCCGAGATAGAAAAGCGAGGTGAGGAGATACACGAAGATAGCTAGTGCGTGATTGTTTGCAACAGACAGAGACACCCCTATAGCACATGTCCAATAGAGGTCTGGCCAACAATGGACAAAGGTCGAGAGGGACACATGGAGAAGATGGACGCATGGGGAGGGAGAGAGGGTGTGTCTGTGATAGAGAGATCCGCTCGAGATCGTGACGGGGCTAATGGGTGGGAGATCGAGGGACGAGGTGTGTGTGTGTGCGATAGAAAGATGCCCCGAGAGAAATCGAGATATATATACCAAGTGAGGGAAAGAGACAATGCACATGTTTGTGATGGAGACTAAGAATTAGTCATATACATATAGGGGGGACTGCGTGTGCCTACAATTGAGTGAGAGACAATCATACTTCGCTAGGCGTGAGATCGTGTGTGTGTGTTTGCGTGTGAGATGGAGAGAGAACAAGGGAGAGAGGGATAGTTTTAGATGGGTGTATCAAATGCGAGTGAGATATGCATGTGTATGTGTGACCCAGGGAGATGGAGAGTTTGAGAGAGAGAGAGGGAAGAGATCCAAGATGGCAAAGTGGTGCGTGAGAGAGTTACGGGCTACGAGCCAGGGAATTTGTGTGCGTACGATGAGTGCCCGAGATATTTTGCTTGGATTAGAGAACCATACATAGTGTGCCAGAGAGACCTATACATGGAGTATGCATGCGAACTAGAAAGACCCCATCCCCCACACACACGGAGAGATATAAAGAGAGAGACAGGGAGCGGGACTGACAAGGTTTGTGTTTCGATGCGTGCGATAGAATTGAAGATTAACGGCGAGAGAGAGAACAGGAGCCCGGGAGAGCAGGAGGTCGCGTCTATGCATCAAATATTTGAATTGGAGCACATGGTGCATGCAATCCACACATGAACGGAGATATGCGTATCAAACAAGTTCATTAATTTGACTTTAAACATGTTCATGGAGTACTATAATCTTGTACAACATGCTACTCAATTGAGGTGTTCAATTTTGGATTTAGTTCACTATTTGAACCTGGTGAATGAGCTATTTCGTTGAATCGAGATATTTCATTTTGGGTTTGATTCCCATTTTTGAGTGGGTCAACTTTTGTCATATAGTAAATCGTTACCAACGATCATGTAGAAACACATTAGTCCCGAGCATCATCTTACCATCTAAAAAATAAGTGGCAAGCTAATATTTCAAAATTTTATTCAAATCGACTTGGGTAAGGTAGACGTGGATGCTCGTTCTCCCAAAATTTGAACAAACCGCTAAATACCCTCTGCTCGGTGGAATTCGCCCAAGCAAATAAATGGGAGATGCAAAATTACCGGCCTATGTGGGACACACATCAATTGGCCCGTTGTACATCGAGGGAAGGTTAGTAACTTCATCCAAGCGTGGCTTCTCCTGGGACGAAATGACAGGTGCCGAATAATTCATAAACCATGCACTGGTACGCGTTGGTCCTAAACAAATGGTTTTAACCCCTTTCCGCGATAGCATTTGGAACCGTCACCAAGTGAGTGTGGGCGATAGTGGGGGTCCTTCCCACACGACCCAGAAATCGTCGGGGATAGGCCCTCCTGGGACCCAGGCTGGGGCCGTGTGCGATCGGGCGAGGCATCGAAACCCAATCATTTCCGTAGGTATGTACATCCCACACAGTAATCCGAGAAAAACAATTTCGTAGGTATGTACATCCCACACGGTGAATCCCAGAAAACATTTCTGTTCGTATGTATATCACACACAGTCAATCCAAGGAATACTCTTCCGTTCTTATGTACATCCCACACAGTCAATCCAGGGAAAACAATTCCGTTCGGACGTACATCCCACACAGTTTTATGAGTAGGCTCATGTGCGAAAGGTGTAACTATCACACACGGTCTACCTTGGTTAACTGTTTGCTTTTACCAACTATATCACACACGATTTGATGAAGAAAATTCGGTTGCGTTGGGCTATCAATCGCTAGCGCATTTACTGCTAGAACCGTTTGCAAAGGTACATGACACATTTAGCAGGTTTATTAGTTTACAATTAATAATTCCAGTATTACGCAAATTCACATTTCATATCGAACAGCTATTTGCCAATTTCATATCAGGCACATAAATATATTATAATATCACAGTATGGTAGCTACATGAAAATAGCATAGTACAACATATAGCTAGTTCAATTTCATAAGAATAATATATTCATTTCCCTAATCGAGATCATTCAGGCTCGTCTTGTCCACCTCTGCTTTTAGTTCAGTAAGAACCCGTTTTGCACGGGCCAACTGGGAAAGTGCCTCCTCCTTCGCCAACACCATCTTAGCAAAGTCTGATTTAAAAAATCCGAGCTCATTCTCCACCTTCAACTTTTTATCCCGCAACTTGAAATATGCTTCAGCGTTGACAACATTTTCTCTAAGCCTACGTGTGTTCTCTTCCTCATACATGCTCCAGAGCTTTGCTAGGCACATCTTCAAAGACTGTGGCCACTCTTGATCAACCCACTCCAAGTAAGAACACTTCCGTTCATCCTATAATATTTAAAACTAGATCAGTAACAATTGTAGGGGAAATGGGTTTATAGCAACATAGAAAATCACCAATGCTTATTTTGAAAAGCTGAAGAAACATGTTAATTATGACATATCTTCTGAAAAAGATCAATGTGCAAATGAAATAATTGGTACTTAGACAACAACCAAATTCTGGAACATCAGAAGCTATAATTAACTACAACGACGCTACAAGTTCTTACTCATGTACAATAAATAACAAATTGAACATTTTATGAGGAAGGTAAATATAACCGCAACAGCATAGCGATAGTGTTTGGATGACAACAAATTGATACTAACAGGTGTGTACATGCACAAATTTAGTAACATAGAACTAATAGCACTAAGGCCGCCCACTATGTATGCCAAAACTAGGGTAAAGACAACTCTTGCTACATCTCGCACCGTTGCCCTGCACTGGAGAGCTGATGCAACGGAAAAAAATCAGGGACCCGGACTCCGGAGCACGTAGTTGCTCCGATGCCCAGTTCCTTCCTGCCATAAAAATTTAGTATTTACTGCTTGGCTGCTCGGATGCGTGGACCAAAGTTGGCTGCATAAACTACTGAAGCGGTGCCAAATAATTTTCTAATGGCACCGCTGATGAGATGGCAACAATTAAAGATACTAGGTACAAAATGTGACACTGTCTTAGGATGCGTTTGGTTGAAGGTGTGGTATGAATGGGTTGGGACCGTGACAGTGTCTGAATCACATCTAACCTTCTCTGCACATGCCAGAAACTTCCTCCCACTGTCCACAGAATCAAATGCAACTAGCTTCACGCATGGACATTGATGGTGACAACGAGCAGATAGATCTTCAGCCACCCGCTCCATTCGTTGCCACAGATGGGAGCTACAAGAGGAAGAAATGTCTCAGATCGACCGTCGGGTAAAAATCCTTCATTCCAAGTCATAGCCCAAGAGAGAGAAGCGAGGCATACCCGGGTGGTGAAGGAGTAGTCGCCGGAGGATGAACAGCTGGAGAGGTCTTTGAAGAAGACCATGGCGACCCCGACGGTAGGATGCGACACGGCGAGAGGGAGGAGGCGGCTATAGCTTATCAAGGAAGGAAGGAAGGAAGGAGGAAACAGGGGAAATGTGACTTGTGGTCAGGGAGAAAAGGGGGTGGGGAAGGGGGGAAGGGGGGCGGGGTAGATATTTTGGCGGTAGGCCAAAAATTTGGAAATGTGGAGGGAAACTTTGCGGGCGGTGCCGCCGGACCATTCACCTTGAATGATTGTGTGCATCGCAAATGATTTTTCTGATTTACATGCATGGGATGAGTTTGATAATTCAAATTTTGGTGGAAATTTCCCCGGGTACGTCATTGCATAATTTAACATCGCTTGCTAATTTGGACTCAAAAGAGCGTACATCAGACACACCACACTTACTGACTCGAGCTATTTTAGTAATTAAATAGAGCCACTTGACCTAAAGATTGCTCTAACAAAAGACCAGCATTAAAAACAAAGCCTAAGTACGCATAATTTTAACAAATCCGCCGCCGCGCCGGCCTATGCATCGCCGGTGTGAGATGGGACGTCGATGACTTGTCTTAGCGACATGCCGCCGTTGGTGGACTCCGCGTCCCCCCTATTGAAGTCAGCCGCGTCCTCATCCTCGTCCTCGGCGCGGCCCTCAAGGTTGTAGTACTCGTAGTAGTGGTTGCACTAGAGCTCGCGTTGGTACTCCACTGCCAATTCCTCAACGGACAGACTCTTCTCTACCTTGACCTCGGCCACGCGCAACTCCTCCTCCCGGTGCTCGTCGATCTCCGCCGCCTCTTGCATCTCCGGCTCCCGCTCGGCGACCTCATGAGGAAGCAGGTGCTCTATGGCCATCGCCGCCTTTTCAGACGTGGGTTGCATGCGGGAGTCCAAGGTGGCCTAGAATATCTTGGCGTGTGCATCCTCGATCTTGGCCTGGATGGCCTCGATCTGGGCCAAGGCGACATCAGTGGCACGGACGGCAGCTCGAGCGCTCTCGATGTTTGCAGCCGCCGTCGCAGCAGCAACTGCAGCCGTCTCGGCCGCTGCAGCTGCCCTGTCAGCTGCCGCAGATGCCCTCTCGGCGGAAGCGGCCGCGCTCAATGCAGATGCGGCGGCACTCTCGGCATAGGCGGCATAAGAACAGAGTAACGCCTTAAGCAAGATGACATGATGTAGAGGGATAAACTCAAGCAATATGATATAAACACCATCTTTTTATCCTCGATGGCAACAATACAATACATGCCTTGCTGCCCCAACAGTCACTGGGAAAGGACACCGCAAGATTGAACCCAAAGCCAAGCACTTCTCCCATTGCAAGAACTATAGATCTAGTTGGCCAAAAAAACCAATAATTCGAAGAGACTTGCAAGGATATTCTGAGCACCCATAAAGAGTTCAGAGAAGAACCAAATATTTCTCATAGATAATCTTGATCATAAACCCACAATTCATTGGATCTCGACAAACACACCGCAAAAAGAGATTACATCGAATAGATCTCCTCGAAGACCGAGGAGAACTTTGTATTGAGATCCAAAGAAAGAGAAGAAGCCATCTAGATACTAGCTATGGACCCGAAGGTCTGTGGTAAACTACTCACAACTCTTGGTGAGGGCGATGATGATGATTTAGAAGCACTCCATGATGGATCCCCCCTCCGGCGGAGCTCCAGAACTGGCTCCAAGATGGGATCTCACGGGAACAGAAGGTTATGGCGGTGGAACTAGGGTTTTCTCTGTTCTTCTGTTGGTTTCGGGGTACGTAGGCTTATATAGGAGGAAGGAGGACTGCGGGGGACTCACGAGGGACCCATGAGGCAGGGGGCGCCCTGGGCAGGTGGGGCGCCCCCCACCCTCATGGGCACCTCGTGGCCCCTACTCTATGGTTCTCAAGTCTCCCGTGCGTGATTTTCTCTAAAAATATCTCTCCCGAAGGTTTCATTCCGTTTGGACTCCGTTTGACATTCCTTTTCTGCAAAACCCTAAAACTGGCAAAAAACAGCAATCTGGACTGGGCCTTTGGGTTAGTAGGTTAGTCCCAAAAATAATATAAAAGTGTATGACAAAGCTCATTAAACATCCAAAACATCATAAATAATAGCATGGAACAACCAAAAATTATAGATACGTTGGAGACGTATCAAGCATCCCCAAGCCTAATTCATGCTCGTCCTCGAGTAGGTAAATGATAAAAACATAATTTTTGATGTGGAATCCTAACCAACATATTTTCTCAATGAAATTCTCTTAATTGTGGCATGAATTTTCAGATCTGTAAGATTCAAGACAAAAGTCTATATTGACATAAGAAAAAATAGTACTTCAAGCATACTAACAAAGCAATCATGTCTTCTCAAAATACTATGGCTAAAGAAAGTTATCCCTACAAAATCATATAGTCTGGCTATGCCCCCTCTTCATCACACAAAATATTCATATCATGCACAACCCCGATTTCAGCCAACCACTTGTTTTCATACTCTATTCTTTGAAACATTTCAACTTTCACGCAATACATGAGCGTGAGCCATGTACATAGCACTATGGGTGGAATAGAGAGGTGGTTGTGGAGAAGACAAAAAGGTGTGAGATAGTCTCACATCAACTAGGCGTATCAACGGGCTATGGAGATGCCCATCAATAGATATCAGTGTGAGTGAGTAGGGATTGCCATGCAACGGATGCACTAGAGCTAAATATGTATGAAATCTCAAGAAAAGAAACTAGTGGGTGTGCATCCAACTTGCTTGCTCACGAAGACCTAGGGCATTTGAGGAAGCCCATCGTTGGAATATACAAGCCAAGTTCTATAATTAAAATTCCCACTAGTATATGAAAGTGACTAAACATGAGACTCTCTATCATGAAGAACATGGTGCTACTTTGAAGCACAAGTGTGGAAACAGATAGTAGCATTGTCCCTTCTCTCTTTTCTCTCTCCTTTTTTTGGAGGGGCTCTCTCTCCCTTTTTTTATTTAGCCCCTCTCTATAATTTTTTTGGGCCATCTCTTTTTTTATTTGGCCATTCCTCACATGGGACAATGGTCTAATAATGATGATCATCACACTTTTATTGATTTACAACTCGATATTACAACTCGATACTAGAACAAAGTATGACTCTATATGAATGCTTCCAGTGGTGTACCGGGATGTGAAATGAATCAAGAGTGACATGTATGAAAAATTATGCAAGGTGGCTTTGCCACAAATACGATGTCAACTACATGATCATGCATGGTAATATGACGATATGATGCGTGTCATATGAACGAAACGGTGGAAAGTTGCATGGCAATATATCTCCGAATGGCTATGGAAATGCCATGAAAGGTAGGTATGGTGGTTGTTTTGAGGAATAATATGGTGGCTGTTTTGAGGAAGGATATATAGTCGGTGTATGGTACCGGCGAAAGTTGCGCGGTAGAAGAGAGGCTAGCAATGGTGGAAGGGTGAGAGTGCGTATAATCCATGGACTCAACATTAGTCATAAGAACTCATATACTTATTGCAAAAATCTATGAGTCATCAAACCAAAGCAATCAACACATGCTCCTAGGGGGGAGGTTGGTAGGAGTTAACCATCGCGCGCCCCCGACCTCCACACAAAGGTTGACACTTTACAAATACCTCATGCTCTAACTTCGTCACATAACGGTTCACCATACGTGCACGCTACGGGAATCACTAACCTTAACACAAGTATTTCTCAATTTCATAATAAATCCACTAGCATGACTCTAATATCACTATCCTCATATCTCAAAACAATTATCAAGCATCCAACTTCTCATCATATTCAATGCACATAGTGTGAAAGTTTTCACTACATTGATATTGGATGTCTATCATGTGAAGACTAGTTTTTTAGCCTAAACACATTACCATGATGTTTTAATAGACTCTCAAAAGGATATAAGTGAATCATGAGAGTTCAACAATTTCTTCAAAATATTATCACCACCGTGCTCTAAAAGATATAAGTCAAGCACTAGAGCAAAAACTATTCAACTCAAAAGATATAAGTGAAGCACATCGAGTGTTCTATCAATTCCTAGACCATATTTAATTCTCTAAAATAAGTGTGTCCAGCAAGGATAATTGGTGCAAACTAACAAGCAAAGACTCAAATTATACAAGACGCTCCAAGCAAAACACATATCATGTGGTGAATAAAAATATAGCTCCAAGTATAGTTATCGATGGATGAAGATGAAAGAGGGGATGCCTTCCTGGGGCATCCCCAAGCTTAGGCTTTTGATTGTCCTTGAATTTTACTTCGGGTGCCATGGGCATCCCCAAGCTTAGGCCCTTGCTACTCTTTGTTCCATAGTCCATCAAAGCAATACTCAAAACTTGAAAACTTCACAACATAAAACTTAGACAAAAATTCTCGTTAGCTCCGTTAGTATAATAAAGCAAACCACTACTCAAATGTACTATAATGAATTCATTCTTTGTTTATATTGGTGTTAAACCTACTGTATTCCAACTTCTCTATGGTTCATACCTCCCAATATTACTCATAGATTCATTGAAATAAGCAAACAACACATGAAAAACAGAATCTATCAAAAACAGAACAGTCTGTAGTAATCTGCAGGTTTCGCATACTTCTGTAACGCCAAAAAATTCAAACTAAATTGGTAAACGTGAGGAATTTGTCTATTAATCATATTCAAAAAAATCAACTAAATAGCAAGCTCTAGTAAAATCTGATGACCATTCTAGCGAGCGCTAACGATTCTGTTTTTCACAGCAAGATCACATAAACTTCACACAAGTCTTCCCAAAGGTTCTACTTGGCACAAAGACTAAACAAAACACAGAACCACATCTAAACAGAAGCTAGATGCAATATTTATTCCCTAACAGAAGCAAAAAAAATTGGGTTGCCTCCCAACAAGCTCTTGCTTTATAGCCATTAAGATCGGTTGAGATTTCAATGATGCTCACAGGAAAGATAAGAATTGAAGCAAAGAGAGCATCATAAAACATGTGACAAACACATCTAAATTTAACATACTTCCTATTCATAGACATTTTATAGGAAAACAAATTAGCAAGACGAGCAAGATCTAGCATATGCAAGGAAGAAGAAAGAAACAATAGCAATCTCAACATAACGAGAGGTAATTTAGTAACATGAACATTTCTACAACCATATTTCCCTCTCTCATAATAATTGCATGTAGGATCATGATCAAATTCAACAAAATAGATATCACATAACATATTCTCAACACGATCCACATGCATGGAAAGTTGACATTCTTCCAAAATAGTGGGATTAACGTTAACTAAAGTCATGACCTCTCCAAACCCACTTTTATCAAAAGTTTCATAAGATTGAACATTCTCCAAGTATGTGGGATCCAAAGTTGACACTCTTCCAAACCCACTTTAAATATTAATGCAAACATTATTATCAATCTTATATTCATCATGGGGATTAAATAAATTTTCAAGATCATAAGAAGAATCACCCCAATCATGATCATTGTAACAAGTAGTAGACATAGCAAAACTAGCATCCCCAAGCTTTGGGTTTTGCATATTATTAGCACAATTGACATCAATAGAATTTATAGTAACATCATTGCAATCATGCCTTTTATTTATGGAGCTAACATGAATCACTTTTTCTTTCAACAATTCCTCACAATTTTCAGATTCATAAATTTCGAGCAAAACCTCATAAAGATAATCTAGTGCATGCAGCTCACTAGCAATAGGTTCAACATAATGGGATCTCTTAAAGAGATTAGCAAGTGGATGAGTATCCATACTTTAGCAAGCTAAGATGCAAGCTAGTTGAGGGCACATAGCACACAAGCAAACAAGAGACAAGCGGACGGTAAATACAAGGCGGAAGAAGGGCAAATAAAACGGCAAGGGTGAAGTGGGGGAGAGGAAAACGAGAGGCAAAAAATGTAATGTGAAGGATAAGGGTTTATGATAGGTACTTGGTATATGACTTTTGCGTAAGCCTCACCGGCAACGGCGCTAGAAATTCTTCTTGCTACTTCTCGAGCTTGTGTTGTATTCCCTCGAAGAGGAAAGGGAGATGCAACACAGTAGCGTAAGTATTTCCCTCAGTTTTTTAGAACCAAGGTATCAATCTAGTAGGAGACCACGCGCGAGTCCCTCGCACCTGCACAAACAAAAAAGAACTTTGCAGCCAACGCGATAAGGGGTTGTCAATCCCTTTACGGTCACTTACGAAAGTGAGATCTGATAGAGATGATAGTTTATATTTTTGGTATTTTTGTTTATAAGAACAGAAAGTAAAAGCGGAAAAAGTAAAGTAGATGTAGATTGATATGTTGAGAATAGACCCGGGGGCCATAGTGTTCTCTAGTGGCTTCTCTCATGATAGCGATATTCTACGGCGGGTAAACAAATTACTGTCGAGCAATTGATAGAAAAGAGAATAATTATGAGACTATCTAGGCATGATCATTGTATATAGGCATCACGTCCGAGACAAGTAGACCGACTCCTGCCTGCATCTACTACTATTACTCCACACATCGACCGCTATCCAGCATGCATCTAGTGTATTGAGTTCATAAGAACAGGGTAACGCCTTATGCAAGATGACATGATGTAGAGGGATAAACTCAAGCAATATGATATAAACCTCATCTTTTTATCCTCGATGGCAACAATACAATACGTGCCTTGCTGCCCGCACTGTCACTGGGAAAGGACACCGCAAGATTGAACCCAAAGCCAAGCACTTCTCCCATTGCAAGAACTATAGATCTAGTATGCCAAACCAAACCAATAATTCGAAGAGACTTGCAAGGATATTATGAGCACGCATAAAGAGTTCAGAAAAGAACCAAATATTTCTCATAGATAATCTTGATCATAAACCCACAATTCATCGGATCTCGACAAACACACCGCAAAAAGAGATTACATCGAATAGATCTCCTCGAAGACCGAGGAGAACTTTGTACTGAGATCCAAAGAAAGAGAAGAAGCCATCTAGATACTAGCTATGGACCCGAAGGTCTGTGGTAAACTACTCACAACTCATGGTGAGGTCGATGAGGATGATGTAGAAGCACTCCGTGATGGATCCCCCCTCCGGCGGAGCTCCGGAACAGGCTCCAAGATGGGATCTCATGGGAACAGAAGGTTACGGCGGTGGAACTAGGGTTTTCTCTGTTCTTCTGTTGGTTTCGGCGTACGTAGGCTTATATAGGAGGAAGGAGGACACCGGGGGACTCACGAGGGACCCACGAGGCAGGGGGCGCGCCCCCCACCCTCGTGGGCACCTCGTGGCCCCTACTCCGTGGTTCTCAAGTCTCCCGTGCGTGATTTTCTCCAAAAATATCTCTCCCGAAGGTTTCATTCCGTTTGGACTCCGTTTGATATTCCTTTTCTGCAAAACCCTGAAACAAGCAAAAAACAGCAATCTGGACTGGGCCTTTGGGTTAGTAGGTTAGTCCCAAAAATAATATGAAAGTGTATGACAAAGCCCATTAAACATCCAAAACATCATAAATAATAGCATGGAACAATAAAAAATTATAGATACGTTGGAGAAGTATCACCGGTCTGCCCAAGCGCCTACGAGGAGTAGCCGCCCCCGAGGACGCTCACTCGATTAGCAACGACGAGGACCCCTATGCGCCGCCTGACGAGGTTGCGCCGGACCCCCCAACTTTGGATTGAATTTGGGGCCAGTACAATCTTTGTTTGTGGAAGTCGTTGCCGTCAGCTGAGAAAGCCAGGCAAGTGGTGTTCAAGAAGGAGATGGCGGAGGAGGAAGCCAGGTACCAGGCGGCTTGTGAAACCCGTGATGCCGCCTGGAAAAACCAGGTAGCGGAGCTTTGGGGCGGACGCGTCGTCATGCCGAGGAGGTGTACGAGGACGGGTACTTCACAAGGAAGGTCATAAGCGTTGGGCGCCTCGTCGCTGCGTGGAGGTGAGCCGATAAGCTCTAGCGTGCCACCACCGAGGAGCTCCAGTGGGCGCCCATCAAAATGGCAAGATCGGCCGCGCGCGTCCGCCAGCAAGAGGCAGATCGGTACGTCAAGCGCTACGAGGCGGAGGAGTCAGAGTACTGCCTCCGCATTGGAAAGATGCCGTGTACCAGGGATCTGCTGGCGAGGGGCTGCCAGAATAGTGGCCCGAGGAGGGATTATTAGTTTTAGTATTGTTCGTTTTTAATTTTATGCATTGTACCTAGTAGTTAAGTATCATCACGTATATGTGATGATATTATATATATATATATATATATATATACATATATATATATTATGAATTCCATTTTCTATCTATTTTTGTATACTAATTTGAATCTAGCTGTTATCATCCACATATACAGAATGGAAAGTGTATATACACACATTGAAACAGAACATATAAGAATGGAAAACAAAGTACACACATTGAAACAGAGCAATACTATGATTGCTGTGAATACATAGTTATCCACGTTGAAACGACTTTTCAAAATAAAACACGCCCATGAGACCATGACCAACAGCTCTTGCCTAGGGTAGCTCTTGGCTCTGCCTGAACTCATGCATGCGTTCGTCCAAGCGGTCGACACGCTCGCGGTACAACTGGAGCGCAATCTCGAGATCCAAGTTGGCCATTTAATCAAAGATCACCAGCTCGAGGATGCGACGACCATGTTCCTCTACTGCGCCCAGGTGGACACCTGGGCCAAGGTGGTGGTCAAGCCTACGGACCAGCGCGTTGGCATCCAGCGAGCCGTGGACAAGGAGAACGGCGACACCCATGCGAACGGCACGGTGGGCGTCCGGTGCAAGTACGGCGCGGCCGGCCTATGGTGCAAGGATGGCGCTGAGGGCCTCTACCCACTACTGGCGAGGAATGGGGGTACTGACGGGACGTGTACCCAGCTACGATGCCGTGTCGATAGCAGGCAAGCATCGATGGATCCGCTCTTGTTGTGCGGCGCGCCGCGTCTCTCACTCTACGGCGCTCCAATGGTCTTGCCGTGCGGTGAGCCGCAGCCTATCGGCGCGGACGCGCCTAGCTTGCTCTTTGGCGCACCATCGATCATGTTGTGCGGCGAGCTGCAGCCTGTCGGCGGTGACATGCCTATCTTGATCTGCGGTGCTCAAGCGCCATGCGCCAAAGGTCTGCTCAACCCTGGCGATGACGCACATCACGGCATCGTCCATCGCGTTGCCGGGGAACGCCTCGGCCTCGACGGGCCGGGGCGCCTACTCGATTTCCTCGTCGATGAGGTTGATGGCAGAGGCGGTGCTTTGGTGGATTCGCATGCTTGGAAAAGGTGGATGTGCTACAGGCTGCGCTTGTCGCCTCCGTGCGTTGCGCGCCGCCTATGCGCAATATAGCTGGGTGGTGGGAAACAGATGAGCAAATGGCGGGAAATGGTGGCGTGTTCATAAAATGCCATCAATTAATGGAAACTTAGCATAGAAGGAACATTAAGCTAGCACAAGAAGTAGATGATGATCAGATGAACACGGACCACACTAGGGAACCCGTCGGTGATGAATTCATCAATCCCAAACGGTTGAATACTAGCAAGCGTTTGCCCACAACACACACGGCCTATTCCATCACAAACAGGTCGGATGGATCAACTGTATGCCACGTATCTCACATTGTCAAAAAAGTAATGCGGTAGACCTTCTTTAACATGTGTTAAAAAACAAAATAAAAATAAAAATAAAAAACAAGGACCTCGAGGTTAAATTAGCCGAGGGAATGGGTCACTTCGGTTAAATAATTTTCTTACATGAGCTACTGGTGAAACATCTAGTCCTTGCTAATAGGAATGCCTCTTCGCATCCTTATGGCATATTCGGATGACCGCCCATCCCACAATGGCCAGTAGATGTTGTGTAGACAGAGTATATCACATACGTCTTATTAGAAGCAATCGTCTGTGTTATTATCGGTCTTCGCACACATTTCAGATTACAGACTTGTTTGCCGCGTATCACACACATCTTGTTATATTGAACCGTTTTTGTTCTCTTGCCTAATCACAAACAGTTCATCCGAGTGAATCGTATGATGTACATCGCACAAACCTTGATCGGGCTGACTGTTTCTTTTGTGTTACCTAATCACAAACAGTTCATCCAAGTGAACCGTATGATATACATCGCACACACCTTCATCTAGCTACCCGTTTCTTTTGTTCCTCCTCATCGCAAATAGTTAATTGAGCTGAATCGTATGCCCTGCATCGCACACACAACTAAAATTTGAACCGTGTTTGATGCATCCTCCATCACAAAAGTTTTTCACCTTTTTTGACGGTTATTTTGCACCACCGTTTGCAATTATGGCATCACTCACAGTTTCGTCGAAGGGTCTTTTATCGTAGTGTCGCGTTAGCAGCAATCTGCAGTAGTGATGGGCGGCAAAACACCCTCTCCTTGCCTGAAATCGCTCGCGTCGGCTATTTCATAACACGCCCTCCTCGCCCGAAATCGTTCGCGCCCACTATTTCAATACACACCCTCCTCGCCCGAAATCGCTCGCGCCCATTATTTGGGAGATGCAAAGTTACTCTACTATCCCGACCCTCAGTACACAGACCCAAGCCTAGAAGCCTAAAGGCAGGGGTAGAAC
>LR738712.1:183848929-183866716 GCA_902687465.1 Secale cereale | reverse complement strand
GGCCCGTTTATGCCTTGTAGCCGCCGCCCCCTTTGCTGACCGAAGATCACCGCCGCCGGCCAACTCGCCGCCGTGGCTGAGCACGCCATTAGGATCAGTAGGTCACCAGCAAGCCAACGCCAGCTTTAACTCCTCCTACCGTGCACCACAACACCATCCCGGCCAACTCCGTGCGAGCACCGCCGTGGACGAGCTCGTCGCCGTCGACTCCGGCGACCTTTCGTCCAACCAGTGGCACCGTTGGATGCGGTGCATCACCAGGAGCACACAGAGCCCATCCGCGCGGCAAATGGTTGCCGGAACAAGGATTCCGACGAGTCACCGCCGTGCAAAATGGTTGCCGCCGGCCAAACTCCGGCGGGCTGACGTGGCCTGTTAGTTAGGAGCTAACAGTAATTAGATTAACCACCACAGTCACTGACAGTGGGCCCCCTTTGTTTAGTCAAACCCAGTTAACCCTGGTTATGACCGGAATTAGCTCCTGAGACACTGACATGAGGGACCCACCGGTCAGGTTTGACTTGGACCGGCCCTGTTGACTGCCTGACGTCAGCATGATGTCATGCTGACGCAGTAAAGGTTTTCTGGGATTTTTAGATTAAAAATAATTCAGGAAATTCCAGAAAATACCCAAAACTTCTAAAAATCATATAAAATCAACCATAGCTCAGATGGAAAAGATTTATATATGAAAAATGATCAGAAAAATCCAATCTTTCCAATGGCACTGGTTTCATGCATGTTTGAACAAGTTAACTTGATGTATACATCAAAAACATGATAATGCACTTATTTAAATAATAGTTTGAACTCCAATTTGAATCTTTGATTCAAATAGGTTCAAACCCTTCTGGTTTTAGTTGCATTAGCCAACACACATGCATCTTGCCATGTCATGAGCATGCATCATATTGTTGCATTTGTTTGTTAATGATTGTATCGCCGGTATTCTCTGTGTTAGGTCCTGCTCCCGAGGATACTGCTGCGTATCCAGTTGAAGAGCAGTACCTGACAACTACCTTGTCAGGCAAGCAATCATTGATCATTCCGATACAAACCCAATCTCCTCGCTCCTGCTCTCTTTTACTGCATTAAGGCAACAGTGTGTGAACTGCTACTTGCTGCGGTAGTTGAACCCTATTCCCTTGCATGACCTGTCATTGCCACAGTAAATAGTTGAAACCCACTAGCATGTGTAGGAGTTGATTGAGCCATGTGATGTGTGATCCACCATGCTATTTGTTTATGTTGCCTGCTATGCTTAGAGTTGTGTCTGGTCTGGTTCATCTGGGTGATGGATCAGAGTGAAATGATCATACCGATAAAGAGAGGGAAGTGTGGAACACGCTTGGTAAAGGTATCGATGAAAGCCAATGTAGGAGTACATGGTGGGTTGTTTCATTGGAATCGTCCATAGGACCTGAGATCTGTATGTGTGGTTCAAGTTGCAGTTACTACCATGCATTGGGCCCGAAACCAATGGACCCTCTCGGCTTATTAATTACCCTTGATCTCTGTCCAGGAGTTGCAACTAGTTTCTGGTGTTTATAGCTTACTGGAGGTCGTGCACAACGCTGACCCTCGGGGTGGGTTGTGATGCGACAGGTACGTGGCACGGTGTACCGGTTGCCTGTTTGGTAACTCGGGAACCCTGTACACATCGTTTGGGGCCGTGAGCGACACCCCGGCCGGATCTCCCCACGGATGGAACCCAAATAGGCGATAAACCTGGACGAGAGACTTGAGTAGTTAGTCAGGTCGTGGCCGACACCCCCGCTGGGCTTCCGCTTGAAGGTTGCCGAGTACACGCCGAGTAAACGGCGATAAGTGGTGAAAGCATGTGTGAAGAAGTACACCCCTGCAGGGTTATCAAACTATTCGAATAGCCGTTGTTCGCGGTACGGACTACTTGGTTGCTCTTACAGTTCATAGACAAGTTGATGGATACTACTAAAAGCCTCAAGATAAGTGTGAGTGCCGTGGATGGCCCTTCCGTAGGATGACGGAAGAGGATCCTCGGTAGTGTATTGATGTGGTGAGTAGTAGACTCGTGTTCGTAATAACATCTTGCAGTCTGTTGAGAGTTGTAGTATAGGATAGCCAAGGTCAAAGCTGGCATTCTGCTATGAACTCCACTACCCCCCCCCCCTTTGATAATGTTGCATGTATGATAGGTTCTGTGGTAAGACTTGCTGAGTACCTTTGTACTCATGTTTGCTTAATAACTGTTGCAGAGGAGAACCCTGCCCCTGCTAATGGGTTCTACATAGACATTGACGTCGACGAGTAACTTGACACCCAGACGGAGATCTGGAGCTTGTGAAGGGCCTTGTAGATAGTTAGGCTACACCAAGCATGTTTTATTTTCTAAGTTGTCTGTACTCAGACATGTAGCTTCCGCTTGTGCTTGTATGACTGTATGACTTGAGTGTTGGGTCATGTGACCCCTACCTGTATGGATATGTTATGTATGGCTCTTGGAGCCTTTTAAATAAAGTACTTTGAGTCATAGAGTTCTGTTGTGATGCAATGTTGTATTTGCACATATTGAGCATATTGCGTGTATGATTGAAATGCTTGGTATGTGTGGGATCCGACACCTAGTTGTTTTCCTTTGGTAGCCTATCTTACAGGGAAATGCCTCCTAGTGATTCCAATGAGCCTTGGTAGCTTGCTACTGCTCGGAACATGTAGGCTGGCCGGCATGTGTCCTTCTTCGTTCCTGTGTCTGTCCCTTAGGGGAAATGTCACGCGTTGTTCCTTTAAGTCCATGTAGCTTGCTACGACTTGGGTTCATACGTTGATGACCGACACGTTCGTTGCTGGGTCATGGATGCCTGTCTCTGTAATTTAGTGCCACTTTTGGTTTATAACTAGCCATGTCGGCCCGGGTTCTCTGTCATATGGATGCTAGCGACACCGTCATATATGTGTGCCAAAATGCGCAAACGGTCCCGGGCCAGGTAAGGTGGCACCCGTGGGGTTACCGTGCGTGAGGCCGCAAAAAGATATGACGTGTTACAGCTAGATCGGTGTGACTTAGGATCGGGGTCCTGACAGCGTTGGCATCAGTGCTGGACTGCCTATAGGTTTCTCAAGCCAAACTGGTCGATGTTGAGTCTAGAAAAATTCTTAGTTATATGTAGGGAATTGATTGTGGAAGGGAACGTAAGGCTCTTTTTACTCCTTTACCTTATGCCCATCTGATCTGAGTCAGTCTATTCTTTCTACGGGGGTTTAGGACTAGGCCTCTTATCCTTACTAGGTTCTCGTGTTACTAATCCGTAGACTCTTAGGATTGTTGGTTTCAAGCCTCAGTTCAGTTTCTATCCTTTTAGTATGATGATTGTTGGACCGGAACCTTGATATGGATTGTTGAGTGGCTATGCTATCATTTGTATGATGTCTCAAATCTTTGTTTGAGCATTTACAGTTGTTATGCTGCCCGATTTCTTCCAAAAACACTAATGCCTTTGCATTACTTCGTGTTTCAGATGTCTGGCCGCATTCCTCACCAAGTGGTTCGTTTGACTCGGTGCATTAATGTGCCCGGTCACACGGCCATGCTAGTCCATGTGCTGACTGAGACCGGTTGTCGCTGGTATCCTGAATACACCGTGGAGGAATAGTATCGGGATTTCAATCAGAGTCAGTATTTCTGCACAGTCCGGATATACCCCTCATATCCTGGAGCTAACGACCCCATCCATTGGTCTTATGGACTCGGGATTACCATCGAGATGGCAGTGCAGAATGCCGCCTATTCGATGATGACCATTCTTCGTGCTAGGCATGCCTTGTTGCTGAACACTGAGTTCTGTTACATGCCAGCCTCACTTCCCGGAGAGGAAGGCTACTACACTGGTCTGTATACTGATGCTGCTCATGAAGAGCCACTGCTTCAGACTACTGTTCAAATGTTGGAGGATAGGGACCGTGAGGTCCGTGCCCTTCGAATGGAGCTGTATAACACTCGAGCCGCTCATTGGACTACTTTGACACGGCTTGCACCTGCTGTGCACGCCGGATATCTGGACATGCGGGATTTGTACCCCGTGCAGACTCGTCTGCCTGATCGCATGGATTGGCGTGACGTTGGGGGTATTACACCTCCACGTGGGCGTCGGTTACCACCAGCATCGGGACCGAGACCACACCCATGCCCCTATGGTCCACAGCCTTCGAGTGCTCGCGAGTTCCAAGATCCATCTGTTCCACTTCCAGGCTACGGTGGTAATCTTTACGAGGATTACTACGCGAATGTCCGAGCTAGGCCGTGGTTGTAGTAGTATTGTAGTAGTTGTATTTCCACAGTCCTGCGCGTCTGGTGGAATATGACATAGTGTGTACTGAGTTCCGGAGGTGTAGTTAAATAAAGTAAAGGAGCCGGAAATGCCTCTGATGGGATGTATCGTCTTTCACCGCAGTTGTACTTTAGCCTTGGCTTGTACTAAACTTTGTATGGTGTGTATGACCACTGGTGTATATATAGCAGTTTCTATATTACCATGTCGTACGGATGAACATCTTCGCATTCCGTGTCATCCATTACATTCTGCACTTCTATGTCAAATTTTGCCATCCTTGTCTAAACCGTTGTTTTGTTTTCCTAGGATGGTCAACACTCGCAGCACTCCTGCTGCTTAGGAGCAGGGTGAGGCTAGTGGGGCTAGAGACGGGAATCTGCCCTAGCCACCCTCCTTGGCGGAAGTTATGCTTGAAGCAGAACGGAACAAGAGAGAGACCAACCGTCTGCTGGAACGCATAGAGCAGAACAGTGGGTTCCGCCAGAGGAATGACGTGGTGTCAATCAATGATTTTATCAAGATGTGTCCACCGAAGTTCCATCACTCCACTGAACCTCTGGATGCTGATGACTGGCTACGTAGTATCACCCACAAGCTACACTCTGCCCGTGTGGCCGAAGCTGACAAGGTTATCTACGCCGCCTACCATCTTGAGGGCCCTGCCAGTCTTTGGTGGGAAAACTTTGAAGCTATGCGTCCTGCTGGCCAAGTCACTACCTGGGTTGAGTTCAGTGAGGCATTCCGTGAACATCACATTCCGAAAGGTCTCATGGATCACAAGCGGGAGGAATTCTGCAATTTCACCCAGGGCCGTTTAACTGTGGATGGCTATAGTCGCGAGTTTGGTAACCTGGCACGCTATGCACCTGAAGAAGTATCCACTGATGCTAAGAAGCAGGCGAGGTTCCGCAAGGGACTCAGCCCTGAACTCCGCCGAGATCTACATCTGCACGAGTGCACTTCCTTCCAGAAGTTGGTAAACAAGGCTATCAGTGCTGAAACAGGTCAGACCGACTTCGAGGCCACCCGCAAGCATAATCGAGACTTTGGTTCCTCATCCGGCTGTGGCTCTCACAAGCGCCGTGTGTGGGTTCCTAACACTGCTCTGCCACCCAAGTATACACCGAGGCCATCCTATGAGGCGCCTCGCCCAACTCAACAGTTTGCACCTGCTAAGACTTATGGAGGACCACCTTCCAACTTTGCTCCACGCACCACCACTGTGACATGTTTTAAGTGTGGAGAACCGGGACACTACATGCGTGATTGTCCCCAGAACCAGCCAGGAAAAACCGTTGGCCGTGGCAAGCCAACCGGCAAGGTGAATTATGTCAAGCCAATCCCCACTGCACGTGGTCATGTCAACTATTTCACTGCTGAGGAAGCCCATGAGGATCCTAACGTCGTCCTTGGTACGCTTCTCGTCAACTGCCATCTGGCATCTGTTCTTTTCGATACTGGAGCATCCCATTCGTTCATATCTGAGAGCTATGCTCGATTGCACAACATGACTTTTTGTGACATGCCTACTTCCATGGTTATTCAAACTCCTGGTTCAAAGTGGCAAACCTCTAGGGTAAGCCATGGAAATGAAATCCTTGTCGATAGACTTGTTTTCCTAGCATCTTTAATCGCTCTCAAGTCCTCGGACATAAACATCATCTTGGGTATGGATTGGATGACAACTCATTACGCCAAGATTGATTGCTTTACTAGGACCGTTCAACTTACACATCCATCCGGCAAGATAGTCAATGTCTTGACTCGAATGGCTGAGCGTCAGCTCTACTCTCTTAATGCCAGCCCTCTACCAGAACTCGAAGATATCCCGGTAGTCCGTGACTTCCCGGATGTTTTTCCAGAAGAACTGCCAGGAATTCCACCTGACAGAGATGTCGAGTTCGTGATAGATCTTATTCCTGGAACTGTCCCAATCTCTAGGAGACCTTATAAGATGGCACCACTAGAATTAGCTGAGCTAAAGAAACAACTCGATGAGTCCTTGCAAAAGGGTTTCATCCGTCCTAGTTCTTCCCCTTGGGCTTGCCCCGTCCTCTTCGTCAAGAAGAAGGATGGAACGGAGCGGATGGTTGTAGATTACCGACCTGTCAATCTGGTCACCATAAAGAATAAGTATCCGCTCCCCAGGATCAACGACCTGTATGATCAGCTCGCTGGATCCTCAGTCTTCTCTAAGATGGATTTGAGATTGGGCTACCATCAAATCAAAATCAAGAACGGGGACATTCCTAAAACGGCTTTTGTTACTCGTTATGGCCAATATGAGTACACCGTTATGTCCTTTGGGTTAACCAATGCCCCAGCTACCTTTTCTCGGTTAATGAATTCTATATTCATGGAGTATTTGGGTAAATTCGTCGTGGTATACCTCGATGATATACTCATCTATTCCAAGAACAAGGAAGATCATGCCGAGCATTTAAGGCTGGTATTGACGAAACTTCGAGAGCACCGCCTTTATGCCAAATTCTCCAAATGTGAATTTTGGTTGCCAGAAGTAACCTATCTAGGTCATGTGATCTCTGGCAAGGGTATTACTGTCAATCCTGAGCGAGTTCAAGCCGTACTTGATTGGACTCCTCCTGAATCAGTCAAGCAAGTTAGGAGTTTTCTTGGCTTAGCGAGCTATTGCCGACGTTTCGTCGAGAATTTCTCCAAGGTTGCTAAACCTCTAACCGAACTCCTCAAGAAAGATAAAAAGTTTGAGTGGACCCCACAGTGCGAGTCCAGTTTTTAGGAACTGAAAAGACGCCTGACATCTGCACCTGTACTGATACCACCAGATTTTTCCAAGGATTTTATAATTTATTGCGACGCCTCGCGACAAGGACTGGGTTGCATTCTCATGCAAGATCGTCAAGTGATTGCATACGCATCTCGACAGTTGCGTCCACACGAGGATAACTATCCTACTCATGATCTAGAGCTTGCAGCTGTAGTCCATGCACTCAAAACATGGCGACATTACCTTCTTGGTAATCGCTGTGAAATCTTCACTGATCATCAAAGTTTGAAGTATATCTTCACCCAACCGGATTTGAATCTCAGGCAAAGACGTTGGGTTGAGTTGCTCACCGACTACGACTTAGGAATCACTTATACCCCTAGAAAAGCCAATGTCATGGCTGATGCACTAAGTCGTAAGTCATATTGTAACAACTTAATGTTACAACAAAGTCAACCACTTCTCCACGAGGAATTTCGTAAGCTTAACCTTCACATTGTTCCTCGAGGATTCCTTTCCACCTTGGTGGCGAAACCTACCCTTATGGATCAGGTCATCAAAGCACAGAAGGTTGATCCCGGAATTTCCCGTATTAAGAGGAACATCAAGAAAGGAGTTGCAGGATGTTTCTCGATTGATGATCAAGGAGTCGTATTCTTTAGCAACCGTTTAGTGGTTCCTAAAGTCCGAAACCTAAGACGTTTGATCCTTAAGGAGGCTCATGAATCTCCTCTCACGATTCATCCCGGTAGTACCAAAATGTATCAGGACCTACGTCAGAGATTCTGGTGGACTAGGATGAAGAGAGAAATCGCTCAATTCATTGCTAACTGCGACGTTTGTCGTCGGGTTAAAGCAGAGCATCAACGGCCTGCTGGCACCCTTCAACCCTTAGCTATTCCTGAATGGAAATGGGATAAAGTCGGTATGGACTTCATTACCGGTTTTCCCAGGACCAGGAAAGGGAATAATGCTATCTTCGTCGTTATCGACCGCCTCTCTAAAGTAGCTCATTTCCTGCCTGTTCGCGAGAGTATTACCGCTAGCCAGCTAGCAGACTTATATGTCTCTCGAATAGTATCACTTCATGGTGTGACATTGGAGATTAACTCAGACCGTGGAAGTCTTTTCACTTCACGATTTTGGGAAAGTTTCCAGAATGCTATGGGAACTCATCTCTCTTTCAGTACTGCCTTCCATCCCCAGTCAAGTGGTCAAGTGGAACGAGTCAATCAAATTCTGGAAGACATGCTTCGAGCCTCTGTCATTTCTTTCGGTATGGAATGGGAAAAGTGTCTTCCATTTGCCGAATTCGCTTATAACAATAGTTATCAAGCCAGCTTGGGTAAAGCTCCCTTCGAAGTTCTATACGGACGAAGGTGTCGAACACCTCTTAACTGGTCAGAGACCGGGGAAAGAGAATTCTTTGGCCCGGATATGATTCAGGAAGCAGAAGAGCAAGTTCGCATCGTTCGTGAGAGATTGAAAACATCCCAGTCTCGCCAAAAGAGCCAATATGATAGCCATCATAAGGTTGTGACTTTTGAAGTCGGTGATAAGGCTTACCTTCGGGTTACTCCTCTTAAGGGAACCCATCGCTTCGGTATCAAAGGCAAATTGGCCCCTCGTTTCATCGGTCCTTTTCGCATTCTTGCCAAACGAGGAGAAGTTGCCTACCAATTGGAACTACCTCCGCACCTCTCCAGAGTTCATGATGTTTTCCACGTTTCTCAACTCAGGCGTTGCTTCTCGAATCCTATCCGCGGAGTGGACCACAAAACGCATGATCTCCAGGACAATCTCACCTATCGAGAATACCCCGTTCGTATTCTTGATAAAACCGAGCGCACCACTAGACGCCACAATATCAAGTTTCTCAAGGTTCAATGGTCACATCATTCCGAGAGTGAAGCTACTTGGGAAAGGGAGGATCGTCTTCGACTTGAGTACCCCACCCTCTTTCCGGAGGAACCCGAATCTCGGGACGCGATTCTTTTAAGTGGGGGTGAGTTGTCACATCCCTAGTTAGCATTTGCATTAGGACCTAGCTAGAGTGTGCATCATGTTTACCTTTCAAAGAAACTGGAAATGGGATTAACAGAAACCCCAGCACCCCTCTCCTAACAACTAGGGTTTGATAAAATATTTTCCAATGTACCCAAAATGCCCTTCAAAAATGTTCATCATTTCTGCCTTGGTCTTAAACCTCTGCCAAAAATGGTGCACAATTTTCTAGGACACTCTAAGGCTTTGGATTAAATCATATGGTATTTTTATTTGGGCATTTAAATACTTAAAAATATTTTAAATGCTCAAATAATCATGAACTATAATGTTTCCTACTGTTCATATTATATACAGTGGGCATGACAAGTTTCATGAGTTATAAAAATGTTTTGGCATTTTTATTAATTGAACAAAGCTGCAAAAGAAATGAAACAGAAAAGTAAATAGGAAAAAAATAGGAAGAAGCAGTTTTACCTGAGCCCACTTACCTGCTGGCCCAGACGGCCCAGCCCACCAGGGGCATCCCCGTCTTCTTCGTCGCGCCAGCGCACGAAGCAGCTCGGTGGCGAGCGCCGCCGACGCGCCGGCCACCTCCTGCCTGCCTGGCTGGCCCCTCGGCCCTCTGGATGGACTAGGACGACGCCACGCAGACCCCTCGACCGTTTCCCCTCTCCCCCGTGTCTTTCCCCCTCCTCTCTCCCCTCCGCCGAGCTCCCCCGAGCGAGCTCGTCGCCGTCGATCGCTGCCACCGCGCCCTACGCCACTCCCTCGCCTCCCCGATGCACCACTAGCTCCGCCGCATCGCCCCGAAGCTCCCCACCGACGCACACGATGCCAGAAGCCCCGCAACGCCCTCCCCGCCGTCGTCTTCAACCTTCGGCACTGGAGATCGCCGCCGCCCGTACGCCGTCGTCCGACCTTCCCCGAGCTCGCTTCGACGGCCTCTGCGACCGCTGTGAGCTCACGCTTCGAACCCCCCTCTCCACGGGCCCGTTTATGCCTTGTAGCCGCCGCCCCCTTTGCTGACCGAAGATCACCGCCGCCGGCCAACTCGCCGCCGTGGCCATAGGCACCGTGCCTCGTGGCTGAGCACGCCATTAGGATCAGTAGGTCACCAGCAAGCCAACGCCAGCTTTAACTCCTCCTACCGTGCACCACAACACCATCCCGGCCAACTCCGTGCGAGCACTGCCGCGGATGAGCTCGTTGCAGTCGACTCCGGCGACCTTTCGTCCAACCAGTGGCACCGTTGGATGCGGTGCATCACCAGGAGCACACAGAGCCCATCCGCGCGGCAAATGGTTGCCGGAACAAGGATTCCGACGAGTCACCGCCGTGCGAAATGGTCGCCGCCGGTCAAACTCCGGCGGGCTGACGTGGCCTGTTAGTTAGGAGCTAACAGTAATTAGATTAACCACCACAGTCACTGACAGTGGGCCCCCTTTGTTTAGTCAAACCAAGTCAACCCTGGTTATGACCGGAATTAGCTCCTGAGACACTGACATGAGGGACCCACCGGTCAGGTTTGACTTGGACCGGCCCTGTTGACTGCCTGACGTCAGCATTATGTCATGCTGATGCAGTAAAGGTTTTCTGGGATTTTTAGATTAAAAATAATTCAGGAAATTCCAGAAAATACCCAAAACTTCTAAAAATCATATAAAATCAACCATAGCTCAGATGGAAAAGATTTATAAATGAAAAATGATCAGAAAAATCCAATCTTTCCAATGGCACTGGTTTCATGCATGTTTGAACAAGTTAACTTGCTGTATACATAAAAAACATGATAATGCACTTATTTAAATAATAGTTTGAACTCCAATTTGAATCTTTGATTCAAATAGGTTCAAACCCTTCTGGTTTTAGTTGCATTAGCCAACACACATGCATCTTGCCATGTCATGAGCATGCATCATATTGTTGCATTTGTTTGTTAATGATTGTATCGCCGGTATTATCTGTGTTAGGTCCTGCTCCCGAGGATACTGCTGCGTATCCAGTTGAAGAGCTGTACCCGACAACTACCTTGTCTGGCAAGCAATCATTGATCATTCCGATACAAACCCAATCTCCTCGCTCCTGCTCTCTTTTACTGCAGTAAGGCAACAGCGTGTGAACTGCTACTTGCTGCGGTAGTTGAACCCTATTCCATTGCATGACCTGTCATTGCCACAGTAAATAGTTGAAACCCACTAGCATGTGTAGGAGTTGATTGAGCCATGTGATGTGTGATCCACCATGCTATTTGTTTATGTTGCCTGCTATGCTTAGAGTTGTGTCTGGTCTGGTTCATCTGGGTGATGGATCAGAATGAAATGATCATACCGATAAAGAGAGGGAAGTGTGGAACAGGCTTGGTAAAGGTATCGATGAAAGGCCATGTAGGAGTACATGGTGGGTTGTTTCATTGGAATCGTCCATAGGACCTGAGATCTGTATGTGTGGTTCAAGTTGCAGTTACTACCATGCATTGGGCCCGAAACCAATGGACCCTCTCGGCTTATTAATTACCCTTGATCTTTGTCCAGGAGTTGCAACTAGTTTCTGGTGTTTATAGCTTACTGGAGGTCGTGCACAACGCTGGCCCTCGGGGTGGGTTGTGATGCGACAGGTACGTGGCACGGTGTACCGGTTGCCCATTTGGTAACTCGGGAACCCTGTACACATCGTTTGGGGCCGTGAGCGACACCCCGACCGGATCTCCCCACGGATGGAACCCAAATAGGCGATAAACCTGGACGAGAGACTTGAGTAGTTAGTCAGGTCGTGGCCGACACCCCCGCTGGGCTTCCGCTTGAAGGTTGCCGAGTACACGCCAAGTAAACGGCGATAAGTGGTGAAAGCGTGTGTGAAGAAGTACACCCCTGCAGGGTTATCAAACTATTCGAATAGCTGTTGTTCGCGGTACGGACTACTTGGTTGCTCTTACAGTTCATAGACAAGTTGATGGATACTACTAAAAGCCTCAAGATAAGTGTGAGTGCCGTGGATGGCCCTTCTGTAGGATGACGGAAGAGGATCCTCGGTAGTGTATTGATGTGGTGAGTAGTGGACTCGTGTTCGTAATAACATCTTGCAGTCTGTTGAGAGTTGTAGTATAGGATAGCCAAGGTCAAAGCTGGCATTCTGCTATGAACTCCACTACCCCCCCCCCTTTGATAATGTTGCATGTATGATAGGTTCTGTGGTAAGACTTGCTGAGTACCTTTGTACTCATGTTTGCTTAATAACTGTTGCAAAGGAGAACCCTGCCCTTGCTGATGGGTTCTACATAGACATTGACGTCGACGAGTAGCTTGACACCCAGACGGAGATCTGGAGCTTGTGAAGGGCCTTGTAGATAGTCAGGCTACACCAAGCCTGTTTTATTTTCTAAGTTGTCTGTACTCAGACCTGTAGCTTCCGCTTGTGCTTGTATGACTGTATGACTTGAGTGTTGGGTCATGTGACCCCTACCTGTATGGATATGTTATGTATGGCTCTTGGAGCCTTTTAAATAAAGTACTTTGAGTCATAGAGTTCTGTTGTGATGCAATGTTGTATTTGCACATATTGAGCATATTGCATGTATGATTGAAATGCTTGGTATGTGTGGGATCCGACACCTAGTTGTTTTTCTTTGGTAGCCTATCTTACAGGGAAATGTCTCCTAGTGATTCCAATGAGCCTTGGTAGCTTGCTACTGCTCGGAACACGTAGGCTGGCCGGCATGTGTCCTTCTTCGTTCCTGTGTCTGTCCCTTAGGGGAAATGTCACGCGTTGTTCCTTTAAGTCCATGTAGCTTGCTACGACTTGGGTTCATACGTTGATGACCGACACGTTCGTTGCTGGGTCATGGATGCCTGTCTCTGTAATTTAGTGCCACTTTTGGTTTATAACTAGCCATGTCGGCCCGAGTTCTCTGTCATATAGATGCTAGCGACACCGTCATATACGTGTGCCAAAATGCGCAAATGGTCCCGAGCCAGGTAAGGTGGCACCCGTGGGGTTACCGTGCGTGAGGCCGCAAAGAGATATGACGTGTTACAGCTAGATCGGTGTGACTTAGGATTGGGGTCCTGACATCCATGCTTGAAATGCATTGAACGTGAAACTACAAATTCTTCACCTAAATGTTCAAATGCTTCAAATGCTACAAATTCTTCAACTGTATCTGCTATCACTAATTCCTCATCTGAGGACATTGCTAGTATCACTAACAATGCAGGGCTAAAGGAATTGTACTTGACAGGCATGTACAAAAGCCTCAAAGGGCATCAGACTCTTTGTGATGTGCTTGAAAAGCATATCCTCAACAGGAACCCTAGGAAAGAGGGTATTGCCTTTGAGAGGAAACTTAATGCTGATGGTTCGTATTGGAAGCCTGAGCAGTACCCCAAAACCTCATGGGTTGCTGCAAAGGGACCTCCAGTTGATCCATCCAATTTATCTGTCTTTACATGTGAATCTCCTCCTTCTTCTGATGAGTCATTTGACTCCAACTATAAACTATTCAAAAATCAGAATGGTGAAGTATTTGCTAGATATGTTCGAACTAACTGCAGGAATGGTCCCCCTATGAAGAAAATCTGGGTCCCTAAGAGGCACCTTGAAAATCTTCAAGTGAATGTCCTCATGACACCTCGTGTGAGGAATAGGAACCCCAGATCCAATTCTTCATATGGATCAAAATCTTCAGATGGATTCAATTCCTCATATGGATCAAATTCCTCAAAAGGATCAAAGTCCTCATATGAATATCATCGTGCTAGCAACTCTGTTTCGCAGGGAAGAGCTAAGGGCTATGAATATGAGCATTATTCTTCTAACCATTATGTTCATAAGTCCTCGAAGAATTACTCTGCTTATTCATATGCTTATCCTAACTCCTCTTATGTGAAACGAAATGGGCTGGCGTCTATGCGACCTTTCTCGTATGGAGCTCGTAGAGTGATGAACTCTTTGCCAGCCCTTCAGATGTGGGTGGTGAAGAAAAAGAACTAATCTCTTCTGCAGGGTCAGGTCTCTAGACGTGCTCAAATGTTTGAAGAATTTGCTGGAGACCTGAAAAATGCTTGAAAGGACGCAGGCTAATCATGAAGAAATGAACTCTCATTTCTCACGTCCTCCTACTGCTTTATCGGTTGCACTGCTTGATGAAATTGATCTGATGATTTGATGTCATATTCTTCACTGATGAAGTATATGAGTTTGTAAGCTGTACTAATTCATCTGCAGGATGATCAACCCAAAGCCTCTGAGTGGGTCCTCGATAGTGGATGTACAAATCACATGACTGGTGACAAGAATCTATTGATGTATGCTCCCTTATCACCATCTCATCTGAAGCATATCATCTTCGCTGACAAAGGCAAAAGTCGGGTATTGGGTCTAGGTAAGGTTGTGATCTCAAAGGATCGACACATGGACAAAGTCATGCTTGTCGAGTCCTTAGGATACAACCTCATGTTTGTCTCAATGCTTTGCGATCTTGGTATGGTTGTTGCCTTTGGTAAACATCGTTGTGTTGTGATCATGGAATCTGACAACTCCATAGTCTTCGAAGGTTTTAGGAGACAAGACTTGTATATTGTTGATTTCTCTACAGGACCTCAGCCAGCTGTGTGTCTACTTGCGAAAGCTTCAGAAGGCTGGCTATGGCATCGGCGACTAGGTCATGCAGGCATGAGGAATTTGCACACGCTTGCAAAGTAGAAGCATGTCATTGGCATTGAGAATGTCAAATTCCTCAAGGATCACTTATGCGGTGCCTGTGAAGCTGGAAAGATGACCAAGGCCAAGCATCCAGTGAAGACTATCATGACTACTACTCGACCATTTGAATTACATCACATGGATCTATTCGGTCCTAATCATTATTCTGCAGTTTCAAATGATGCTTCTGAATATGGCTTTGTTATTGTTGATGATTACTCTCGATACACATGGGTACACATTGTTACTTACAAACATGAAGTGCAGGAAGTCTTCAAACAATTTTCCTCACGGGCTTCAACCAACTTTGGTGTGAAGATCAAGCACATCATAAGTGACAATGGAACTGAGTTCAAGAACTCTTGTCTCGATGACTATCTTGATGAACTTGGTATTACTCATGAGCTATCTGCTCCTTATACTCCTCAGCAGAATGGCGTCGTGGAGTGCAAGAACCGGAATCTTGCTGAGATGGCTTGCACTGTGCTTGATGAATACAAAACGCCTCATCGTTTCTGGATTGATACAATTGATACTGCATGCCACATCATCAATAGAGTATATCTTCAAAAATTCTTCAAGAAGACTACCTATGAACTCCTCACTGACAAGAAACCCAATGTGAGTTATTTCAAAGTCTTCGGTGCTAAATGTTGGATTAGAAATCCTCATAACAACTCAAAATTTGCACCGAAAGCACATGAAGGGTTTATGCTTGGTTACATAAAGGACTCACACACCTACAGAGTCTTCAACAACGTTCTTCACAAGGTTTTTGAAACTGTACATGTGTGGTTCGATGAAACTAATGGCTCGCAAAGAGAGCACCTACCTACTGTGATAGATGAACCAGCACCTGGGGAAACTATCAAATTCAAGGCTACTGAGGATGTCATTCCTACCGAAGAATCTACTGGAGAATTCTTTCCAGAACCTGAAGATCGTCGAGCTAATGCACCTGAGGAAAATGCTGAAGAAAAGGCTGATCAAATTCCTCGACGAAAACCAGCTCATCCTCGCGTTGTGAAAGAAGTGCAGATTGAGAAAATCATTAGCGACATCAATATACCAGGTCCTCTCACACGCTCAAAAGCTTCACATTTATCTAACTTCTGTGGGCACTTTGCTTTTGTCTCTATCACAGAGCCCACTAAGGTAGATGAAGCATTTCCGGAGCCTGAGTGGATTCAAGCTATGCAAGAAGAATTACATCAGTTCGAGCTCAACAACGTATGGGAACTGGTCAAACGTCCAGATCCTCACAAGCATAATATCATTGGCACAAAATGGATCTACCGCAACAAGCAAGATAAAAATGGGCTTGTGGTAAGGAATAAGGCACGGCTTGTAGCTCAAGGCTACACACAGGTTGAAGGAATTGATTTCGATGAAACGTTTGCACCTGTTGCTAGACTTGAGGCTATTCGCATATTACTTGCTTATGCTAACCATCATGAAATCATTCTCTATCAAATGGATGTGAAAAGTGCATTCCTCAATGGTAATCTTGAGGAAGAAGTATATGTTGCTCAACCCCCAGGTTTTGAAGATCCAAAGAATCCTAACAATGTCTTCAAACTCAATAAGGCCCTCTATGGCCTCAAGCAGGCCCCTCGGGCTTGGTATGATACTTTGAAGGAATTCCTCATGAAGAAAGGCTTAAAACCCGGTTCACTTGATCCTACTCTTTTCACTAAATCTTATGATGGTGAATTATTTGTGTGCCAAATATATGTTGATGACATTATCTTTGGCTGTACTGACCAACATTATAGTGATGAATTTTCCTATATGATGAGTGAAGAATATCAAATGTCTATGATGGGAGAGTTGAAATTCTTCTTAGGTCTTCAAATTTGTCAACAGTGCAATGGCATATTCATATCTCAGGAGAAATACCTCAAGGATGTACGGAGGAAATTCGGCATGCAGGATTGCAAAGGCGTCAAAATTCCTATGCCCACAAATGGCCATCTGTGCACTGATGAAAATGGTATTGACTTCGATCATAAGGTATACCGCTCCATGATTGGTTCTTTATTGTACCTATGTGCATCTTGGCCAGATATAATGCTTAGTGTTTGCATGTGTGCCTGATTTCAAGCTACACCGAAGGAATCACACCATAAGGTTGTGAAACATATTCTTCGATATCTAGCTCACACACCAACACTTGGATTATGGTACCCCAAGGGCTCGGCTTTTGATCTAATTGGATATTCAGACTCTGCCTATGCTGGTGATTGTGTGGACCGCAAATCAACATCTGCTACATGTCATTTCCTCGGAAGATCTTTGGTCTGTTGGTCCTCGAAGAAATAGAACTGCGTATCACTGTCTACTGCTGAAGCTGAGTATATTGCTGCTGGCTCTTGCCGGGCTCAATTGTTATGGATGAAGCCAACTCTCAAGGACTATGGCGTCAACGTGAAGAATGTGTCTCTCTTTTGTGACAATGAGAGTGCCATCAAGATTGCTCACAACCCAGTTCAGCACTCGAAGACAAAGCACATTCAGATTTATCATCATTTTCTTCGTGATCATGTGTTGAAGGGCGACATTTCTATTGCACATGTGAAGACTGAAGAACAGCTAGCCTATATGTTCACATAGCCCTTGGATGGGAGAGATTTAGCAAGTTGCGGTGTGAGCTAAATATCTTAGAATCTTCGAATGTTCTTTGAATTGGACACTCATCCTAACACTTATGCAAAATTGATGACTTAGATGTGCAACACATGAAGAAATTGTTTTTCTTCAATCAATGAAGAATAACGCTCTAAGTGTGAAGAAATTAATGAAGAATTTGATTCAAAGAACCCTACGACAATTGTACGCGGTGTCTGAAATCATCATTCTTATACGGTGGGTCACGCCACCACAAAAGTTGAAAATCTTCAATTTGAGTTTTTGAAATTCCTCAATTGTTCATATTCTTCAACTTTGCATTGTCTTCACTATTTCCGTCTCTTTTTCTTCATTGGCTATATATATATATATATATATATATATATATATATATATATATAT
>LR738712.1:183767666-183824740 GCA_902687465.1 Secale cereale | reverse complement strand
CTGATAATTGATGATGTGGATTTGAATGGTGCATTTTGAACACACAAAAACTCTCGAGTTCAAAAAAATGCAATGCCTTTGTATCATATGAGTTTTCGTCCTAAACCCTGATACTTCGAAAGAGATTGTCCATTTTGTACAGGAAGTGCATCCAGTTTTTGCCGTGACCCTCTCTACTTTTTTGCACATGCCATGTGGATGAAATGATGATACCATGCCAAGTTTCAACCTTTTCAGAGTTCAATTTGTAGTGCTTTTCTATTTCATGGTCATTTAGCTCTCTCAAAACAAATCAGTAAATGAATGAAAAATACCAAATGAATTCAGAAAGGGCTGATAATTGATGATGTGGATTTGAATGGTGCATTTTGAACACACAAAAAGTCTGGAGTGCAAAAAGAGGCGCAATGCTCGTTAATTAGCTTCAAGCCTTTCGGAGTAGTGTACAAAGCACTGCACATATATAGCTCCGTGCAGTCTACACTATTCCTCAAGGTTTGAAGCTAAGCAACGTGCAGGTGAACATTGCGCCTCTCCCACATTGTCTGTGCACTCAAGGCTTATAAACCGCTCCTAGTGCCTCTCTCTTGGCGAGGTGGGACTAAAAATCAGCTTACTAAGATACTTTAGTACCGGTTCATGCCATGAACCGGTACTAAAGCTGCCTAGCGTAAATGATGTTAAAAAATGCATTGACCATCATTGATATTTTTGTGTACAATTTAAATTGTCAATAGGAGTCCTCACCGGTTTAGGAACTGGTGATGACTCCTATTGCAGCCACAAATCCTACACACAGAGTTCAATGAAGACCAAGTGGTTGTGATAGTTTGAGAAATAACATATTTAAGGTGGTAAAATCTCTGTTAGACGAGCGAGGTGAGACTAAAAAAGCACTGTAGATCGAAGTGAGTAGAACCCTTTTGTACCGGTTCGTGGCATGAATCGGTACTAAAGGTTCTGGTGGGCCCCCAGCCTAACCACAACCTGCAACAGCCTCTTTAGTACCGGTTTGTGCCAAGAACCGGTACTAAATGTTCACCACGAACCGGTACTAATGATCGCCGCCGGCCTAGCCTCTGGAACCGGCACTAATGGTCCCATTAGTGTCGGTTCAGTTGCAAACCGGGACTAATAAGCTCTACATTTGACCCTTTTTCTACTAGTGCTTGTGTGCAACATTTATGGCTTTGTTATTCATCTAAGCATGGAAAATAGATTATCACATTTCACTTTATATCCATGCTGATCTCTTAAGAGTCTTGTTCAGGAGTTAACATTGTTCCATAGTTCAGATAAGAGACTTGTTCTTTAGGTAACACTGTTCCATAGTTATCATCCATCAGCCAATGTTATCCCATGGGCTAGTGATTATACCGCTTCTAGTATTACCTATGTTGTTCTTTAATACTTTTGTGTGTCATCTAGTTAATCTCGAGTACAAATGATACATATTTTGTAGCTTTCATCTGTGTTCTCCCTTTAGTTTTTGAAACCTGTTGCTGCTAGTTAAGCTCAGTCCTACTATTTATGCCGTCTCCTACAGGCACTCATTACATAAATCTAACTACTAGTTGTCTTCCATGCATGCCATATATAATTGCACACACTGATATATCCACAAGAACCTCATGGAGCAATGTAATGGCTAACAAACTTGACGTTAATGATACCCAATATGATGGAACATGTAAATTCAGTTCTTCAGAAGACTTGTAGAAAGATGTTGAATCCTATTCACCCCACAAGGTCCTTGCTCTAACTTGGCCCGTGATATGGGTACAACATGCATATAATGTCCTGGAGTGCATCTACTCTGTTGCAATGCCATGTGCTTAGCCTACTGATCATGCATGTAAATATGTCATGCCTTCATGTTTTTCAGTACCTTTTCCATTCATGATAACATATTTTCAAATTCAAGTACTGTCATTTTACTCTATTGCAATGCCATCTGCTTAGTTTGGACATCATGCTTGTGAATAACTTATGCATTGTTATTCATCATTATGTACTTCATGTGTCTACCATACCATATTTTTTTACATTGAAGTGTTGTTCTAGTGGTCTGTTGCAATGCCATCTTAGTTTCCCAATCATACAAGCATATGTTGCCTTAGTGTTTTTCTGCATGTATTCCGCTATCACACAGTTTTGCATTCAACTAGTGTTTGTTTACTCTGTTGTCCTGTCATATCCCTGGCTCTTCCATCATACTCCCTCCATCTGGATTACATGTCACAGAAATGGATAAAAATGGATGTATCTAGAACTGAAATATGCCTAGACACATCCATTTATTTCCGGATGGAGGGAATACATGTCAATATGTCATGCCTTCCTATTCTTCATTACATATTCCATCTCTCTCCCATAGCATGTTTTATAACTGAAACACCATTCTTCTATATAAGACATGCAAGGGGAAGACGGCTATGTTAGAATCTGAAGGGTTACAAAGAAGGTCTTTGCAAAAGATCGAAACGCCAGGAGATAGTAAACCAACTCTAGTGTTCATAGATACTTCTCCAGCATAGAGAAACACAATTCCTACTGATAATAGGCAGATTCAAGTGGCCAAAGAACTAGTCCGCTCCAGTCCAGCAAAATATGTCAACTCCATTCTAAAAAGCGTGTGCGTATCCTCACATCATGAAATTCTATAACATTCAGATCATATTTTCTACATGTTTCTTACCCATCTCTCCTTTAGAAAATAAGCTTAAAGGATAGAAGACTTTCTGAAGTGGGAGCATGTTCGAGAAAAGTATCTTGCGGGAATTCTTTGTGCTCTAATGCCGATGTAAGTACCTATTGTATATCACTAAATTTTTACATCAGCATGTATTTTGTTAATCGGCGTGGATCCAACCTTTATCTGATCTAAATTTACTTGTAGCAAAATGTATAATTAAAGGCGACAATGTTGATTTTTAAAGGAAAACTGCCTGGTAGTTTTGCATACCGAGCTGCATGAGTGTACTATCTCATATCATGCACATTACAAAATTGTAGCCCAGTACCCAGCGGTGGAAGGAAAGTCGAGCCGACCTGGGGTCGAGGGGTATGAGGCCCACGTCGACGTTGCTTGCGAGAGACTAGCTGTTCCCTTCGCATGCACGTATTCGTCCACAGCTCGTTCTTTTCTGCCGCCGCCGTCTAGGGTTCGTCCTCGCCGTGCTCGTGCGGGATTCCCTAGCTGCGGTTCTGGCCGAGCCAGGAGGGTTCGGTCGTTGATGGCGATGGCTGGCCGCGGTGGTGTGCCACCTGCGCCTAGGCCGCCGGCGAACTCCGGAGCGGCTGCAGCTAGACGTCGCGAGGCGGCTCCTACAGGTGCACGCCTGCCGGCGGCTGCTTCGCCCGCGGCTGTTGCGGCGGGGCGTGGTGCTGGCCTTGGGCCGCGGCCGCCGACGCCACAGAATGCGGCCGTGCCGCCGCGCATGCAGCAGCCCGCTACGGGGCAGCAGGCGCCACCACCTATTTTTGTGCCAAGATCGCAGCAGCATCGCTCTAATGACGGTGGAGCGGGCGCTGCACGGCCTCCGGCTCACCGAGGTGGTTTTGGGCCGCCAAGAGGGCAGTGGGGAGATGATGGTCACAATGCCTATGGGGAAGGCCAGCATCGCGGATCTTCGTCGTCAGGAGGCGGCCGCGGTTATGCCTGGAACAGTGATGGTTCGGCTGAGAGACCTTTTGCTGGCCCCCCGGGAGGCTTTGTCGAGGGGGCATCAGGCCCAGATTACAGGCAGCGAGGTGGTTATCGAGGCCGTGGTGGCCGAGGCGGGAGGAACCGTTTCCGCCCACCTGCGCAGCCTGTCATTGTGGAGGAGCCTCCCCTTCCTGAGGTGGATGCCTCCGGACACTCATCGGATAGGTCCGGTCAAGCTATGGAAGTGGTTGCGGATTTGCCTCTTGCTGGGAGGTCTTCGGATGTGACAGTGGACGCGACTTCTGACAGTGCTGGAGACAAGTCAGAGGGCGATCGTGTGTCCAAATGGGCTCGCAAGAAGGAAAAGATGATGTGCTATCGATGTGGTGAGAAGGGTCACTTTATTGCTGAATGCGTGACTGAGCTTTGTGATACCTGCCTCAAGCCTGTGCATGACACGGGAGAGTGCCCGATTTTGAGTGATATGGTGCCGAGTATTAACATTTATGGTGTGTCTTGTGCCGAGCTGATGTTCTTTGAGTCCCCTAGTGCGAGGGAGACTCCAGAGGAACCACATAGCACTACTACGGGCATAGTGAAGGTGTCAAAGGGCATTGTGTCTGAGACTCAGATTATTCAGCGACTCAGCGAGCTAGCTCCAGGTAATTTTCGTTGGGAGTTGATTCGGCTCGAGGCTAATTCCTATAAGGTTGACTTTCCAACTGCCGAGGATTTGGAGTGTCTCCTCATTTTCGGTCTATGTCGGCTGCCTGGCACAGAGTGTATTCTTGAGTTTCACGAGTGGAAGAAGGTAGAGCCGAAAGGCAAGCCTCTGTCGCAGGTCTGGTTACGATTCTCAGGGGCTCCTTCGAAGCCGCTACACGATGCCAGAGTTGCAGCTAGCTTGGGTATTTTGGTGGGGAAGACTGAGAAGGTGGATATGGCTTTTACTAGAGCTCATGGAGTGGCTCGACTGTTGGTGAGTGTGCTAGATATTGAGGCGGTGCCTGATGAGGTCAAGTGGACCTACAGAGGCCAGGTTTACGTGATAGAGATTGAGTTTGAAGATGGTGAGCTGTTTTCTGAGGCTCTTGCAGGTGCTGACGTGGATATGCATGATAGAGATGATGGTGCTAGGAAGTCAGATGAGAGGCGGGATGCGGATGGGCATGAGTTGCCTAATAGCACGGGTGCAGCTCCTAATAAGTCTGTCAGTGGGACTGTCTCTTCGTCGTCAGTGCCCACTAATGTGTTGAGGTTTGGATCTTTCAAGCCGGTGTCTGCACCGCCCAGGTTGTGGAGCGATCGGGTTGAGGCTGACGACGTGTTTGAGTGCACTCTACCTCCGTTGGACTTTGAGGGGGGGGGGGGAGGTGCTTGGCCACGAGGAGCCGTCCTCCCCCGCCTCGTTGACGAGCTTCAGGACTCCGACGGGGATGGTGCCACGGACGGAGGCGCCGTTCACTGGCGTTGTCGCTGTCGCGGGAGAGGGATCGGGGCAGGTGGCCCAGATCCTTTCCGGCCTCGTGTTGGCCGGACCGGCCGAGACTTCGGCTGTCCTTTCGGCCTCGCCGGTCCAGGCGGAGGCCCAGGCGGCGCCGGCGCGGGAGGTTGTGTCCCCTCTCGGCCTCAGGCCTGGGACGGGTGGGGAGCGAGGGCAGGCGGCCCCCTCTTGCGCCTCTCCTGGGGGGCTATCGGCTGGAGTGCCGGGAGCTCGTGCTGGCGTGGGTGGGGCTGGAGGCTCCGCCACGCTCGGAGCCACTAGGGACGAGGTTATCGCCTTTGGAGGCATACCGGATCCTATGTCTGAGGGGCGACGAATGAGCAGTCGCTTCCAGGATAGGCCTGACGTTGATGATATGCAGCTGAGGTGCGCCATGAGGGCGGCTAAGCTTCGTGACATTGAGGTCACTACGGGTATGTCAGTCAACACCTCCAATTCCATTCTGCATTTTTCAGACAGCGAAATTATTCATAATGCAAATCAGTTAGGAATCTCCCTTGGTAGTAATGATTGTGAGATTTCAACATCGGTTAATGATTTGCTGGACCTTGAAGCGGAACGTGCCTTAGATTTAATTCGTAACATAGCAGCGATAAGACCGATGAACGACCAAGACATAGGTGCTTTGGGTGTTTCGATGCTTAATAACTTTTGTGAGGATCTTGCCTCATCCGTCTCTGAGGCAGAGGAGGATGGGGGTGCTACTTGCACTGGGGAGGGGGAGCATATTATGGAGCTCTCGGCTAGGACCACGGAACCCGATTGTGAGGATCGGGAGGGGGTTCAGCAAAAGCCTAAGCGTAAGTGGTCGCGAAAGATCTATCCGGCTTCCGCGGTGCGTAGAAGTGCTAGAATCCGTATTACTAAAAAATTCCACGATGAACAATGAGAGGCATCTTTTGGAACAGCAGAGGTCTGAAAGACTTGGCTAAAAGGAGGTTTCTGGCGGATGCTTCTACTGATTATTGTTTGGATTTTATCGCGCTTTCTGAAACTGGACGGGATAATTTTTCGCCTCAGTTCTTAAGCAATCTGGCAGGTGGTGCTGAATTTGATTGGCATTGCTTGCCCCCGAGAGGTAGATCAGGAGGAATCTTGCTCGGGGTGAGATGCGACGCGCTGGAAGTCCGTAGTGTGGTGATGGGGGATTTCGCTGTCAAATTTCGAGTTCGTTCTAAGGTTGATGGGTTCAACTGGGCTCTGGTGGCGGTTTACGGGGCCGCACAGCCAGAACTCAAACCGGACTTTCTAGCGGATCTCGTGCGCATTTGCGGGTCCGAACAGATCCCGATATTGGTTGGGGGTGATTTCAACATTATTCGAAGGAGAGATGAGAAGAATAATGATAATTTCGATGGCAGATGGTCGTTCATGTTTAACGCCATTATCGAAAGCCTGGACCTCAGAGAGATTGAGCTCTCGGGTCGAAAATTCACCTGGGCCAATTCCCTGCCAAATCCGACGTTTGAAAAGCTGGATAGAGTACTAGCTAGCGTTGAGTGGGAGCACAAGTACCCTCTCGTAACGGTTCAAGCGTTGTCGCGTGGAGTCTCAGACCACACACCTTTATTGGTTGACTCGGGTGAGGCAACGTTTGTGGGCAATAAGAATACCTTTTCTTTTGAACTAGCATGGTTTGAAAGAGAAGGTTTTTTAGATCTCATTGCCAGGGAATGGTCGAAAGAGGTTGGTGGAAGGACGTCAATTGAGCGTTGGCAGAATAAGATTAGGCACTTGAGGAGTTTCTTGCGAGGATGGGCTAAACATCTTAGTGGAATTTATAAGGTTGAAAAGGAAAGGATCCTTACGCTTATTAATTCACTAGACTTGAAGGCGGAATCTAATATTCTAGAGCCTTCGGAGCTTCACGCAAAAGTGGACGCAGAGATGAGATTGAAAGAGCTCTTGCGAGAGGAGGAGTTGAAGTGGGCATTGCGAGCTAAGGTTCGCAAGGTTATCCAAGGGGATGCCAATACCCAATTCTTCCATATGATTGCTAATGGCAAACATAGAAAGAAAAGGATCTTTCAACTCGAGCAAGACGAGGGGACGATTGTTGGTCAGGACAACTTAAAAATGTATATTACAATCTATTACAAACAGCTTTTCGGGCCCCCAGAAGACAACTTTGTGTCCCTGGATGAGTCTCGGATTGAGGACGTCCCTCAACTGGCTGTGGAAGAGAACGAGGTGTTAACCGCACCATTTACTGAGAAAGAGGTGTTTGATGCGATCTCACAAATGAAGAGTAGCAAAGCTCCGGGGCCGGATGGTTTTCCGGCGGAGTTTTATCAAAAATGCTGGAATATTATTAAAGGGGATTTATTGCCAATGTTTCATGATTTCTTTGCTGGACAGCTTCAACTGTTTCAGCTGAATTTTAGAACGATCACCCTACTTCCGAAGAAGACAGAGGCTGTGAGGATTGAGCAGTTCAGGCCTATATGTCTTCTCAATGTTAGTTTCAAGATTTTTACCAAGGTCGGGGCGAATAGGCTCACACAGATTGCGCACTCTGTGGTGCATCCGTCTCAAACTGCTTTCATGCCAGACAGAAACATCCTAGAAGGGGTTGTGGTTCTACATGAAACGCTCCATGAGATCCATAGGAAAAAACTAGATGGGGTCGTTTTCAAAGTGGATTTCGAAAAGGCATATGATAAAGTCAAATGGCCATTCCTCCAACAGGCTCTGCGGATGAAAGGATTTGACCAATCCTGGAGACACCAGGTGGAATCTTTCACGCAAAAGGGCAGTGTTGGAATCAAAGTAAATGATGATATTGGTCACTACTTCCAAACGCACAAGGGCCTTCGTCAAGGTGATCCGATGTCACCTATTATGTTCAACATAGTAGCTGACATGCTGACGATACTCATTGGAAGGGCCAAGGACGCCGGTCAGGTTGGAGGCCTGGTACCTCATCTAGTAGATGGAGGGGTCTCTATCCTACAATATGCCGATGACACTATTATCTTCATGGAGCATGACTTGGTAAAAGCGCGGAATATGAAGTTGTTGTTATGCTTATTCGAACAATTGAGTGGGCTTAAGATTAATTTCCACAAAAGCGAATTGTTCTGCTTTGGAAGAGCTAAAGAGGAACAAGAAACTTATAAACAATTGTTCGGGTGTGAGTTGGGGGAGTTACCGTTCAAGTATTTGGGTATACCAATTCATCACCGTAAGCTAACTAACAATGAGTGGAAGAGTGTTGAAGACCGTTTTGAAAAGAAACTTAGCTGCTGGAAGGGCAAGCTGATGTCATACGGAGGCCGATTAATTCTCATTAATTCGGTGCTCACGAGTATGCCTATGTTTCTTTTGTCTTTTTTCGAGGTACCTGTTGGAGTTCGGAAAAGACTTGACTTCTATAGATCACGATTCTTTTGGCAGAGTGATGAACTGAAGAGAAAATACAGGCTGGCAAAGTGGGATATTATTTGTAGACCGAAAGACCAAGGGGGTCTGGGTATAGAAAATCTTGAGGTGAAGAACAGATGTCTACTCAGCAAATGGCTGTTTAAACTATCTGGAGAGACGGAAGCCACTTGGGCTCAGATTTTGCGTAATAAATACCTCCAGTCTAAAACATTGTCCCAGGTCAATGTGAGACCGAATGATTCGCCATTCTGGAAAGGACTGATGAGAGTTAAGTCAATCTTTTTCAATAGGACAAAGTTTTTTGTTGGAGATGGTAACATTACGAGATTCTGGGAAGATACTTGGCTTGGGGATACACCTCTCGCATTGCAATATCCCTCTTTATATAGAATTGTGCAACGACGAGATGCTTCAGTTGCGACAATTCTTCAGTCTTCCCCTCTCAATATTCACTTTCGAAGAGCGCTAGTCGGCAACCGTTGGGAAGCTTGGCTCCATCTAGTCAGGCGACTGATGGAAGTGCAGCTATCTCAAAACCCAGACCGGTTATGTTGGAAGTTGACTAGGAATGGAGTGTTCTCGTTCAAGTCGATGTATCTAGATATCATTAATGCTAGCGTTGTTTCTAGTTCGAAGCATGTTTGGAAGGTTAACGTGCCTTTGCGAATCAAAGTGTTTATGTGGTTTGTGCATAAGCAAGTGATTCTGACTAAGGACAATCTGGCAAAACGTAACTGGACTGGGTCTTCGCGATGTTCGTTTTGTGATCGGAATGAATCTATTAAACACCTCTTTCTCGATTGCCCGATGGCAAAGATTTTATGGAGGACAATACATATTGCTTTTAATATTTCACCTCCGACTTCCATTAGCTCTTTATTTGGGCAGTGGCTGTACGGGATAGATTCCGCACTAGCGAGACATATCCGGGTGGGAGTATGTGCTTTGCTGTGGGCAGTGTGGAATTGCAGAAATGATTTGGTTTTTAACAGAGCAACAAATACTCATTTTTTGCAGGTTATCTTTCGAGCCACTGCATTGATCCGTATGTGGTCGCTACTCACTCCGACGGAGGCCAGGGAGCGTTTGGTTACTGGATCTATCCGCTGGGAGATGGTAGCACGGGTTATCTTCAACCGGTTTGGATGGCGGTCATGTAATAGAATAGGCAATTAGTTTTCCTATCTTGCTTATGCCTGCCGGTTGTGGCTGTTGGCTGATTTTTTTGTTATCCTTGCTCCTAGGGAGCCTTCTACTGCAGACTACAGGACCTTGTTTGTTTTTATTACTTTAATAAAGGTGGCCGTATGCATCGCTCTGATGCAGAGGCCGGGGTATTCCCCTTTTCGAAAAAAAAACAAAATTGTAGTGATGTTCTAGTTGCCCAATCATTCATTGTGTCAATGTTGCTTTCTTATTACCTTACATGGCTGATGATAGTTGTGACATATTGTGTTAATTTGATGTAGGCTAGTGTGGCCTGGTTGTCCAAATATTCATTGTGTCAATATTGCTTTCCTATTATCTGACCTGGCTAATGATAGCAATGCTAGTGTGTTAATTTTGTGCATGCTGCTAAAGATAAGAAGACAAACTCTTGATTAATTTGTTCGATTCCCCTCCTAATTTATGTTATGATGCAGTAGTCGAGACACTCTCCACTATCAATAATACAAGCCTGCCAAAATCCCATCTGGATCTGTTGAGTTTACTCTGTCTCGAATCCAACGGAAAAATGTACGTTTGTGAACGAATTACTGGTTGAAGCAATCATGGAAATCATGGAGGAATCAGAGGTGCGCATTCTTACGCACCAACAACTGATCATTGTTTTTAGAGACGGTGTAACAAAGAAGGAAGAACTTGCTCATATGCTTATGGGCGTCATCTGCGCTAAGGTTGCAGATTGTCAGGTTGTAGATCGTTAAGTTATGTTCATTTATTTGCACTGGCATCAATCTTTGATTGGCTAGTGGATGTAATTTCATATAGTATATGTTGGATGTGCAACGTTTTTCCTTGTATCCCGTATGGTTGCTTAGTGTGCCTCGTATTCCCACTAACTGGTCGCTAGGAAGGCAAAAAAGTAGTTAAATTATTAGTTAGCAGTATAGTCGTGGGCCCAATTGAAGGAAGCGGCCCGCTAACCTTAATGGGCTTCCCTAATGGGCTCGCATGGGCCAAAATTCTCATAGGCCTTTGATTGATCGGTTTTTGTACTGTCCATAATTGCTCGTCGTAATGGGCTCAAATTATAGCTCGGCCAGAATCGACGTTATCTAATTGGGCTTACAGACATGCTCGAACTCTACTGGGCCCATTATGTTAATGGGCCGTAACCAGGCCGAAAGCTCTATTGTGCCGCTAGAAATGAGCCAACAGTTAATGCTCGGCCCTGTTACCTCCCGGGTCGTTAACAGACCAACATCGAAGCGGGCAATAAGTGGGCCCATTTGATTTCATGGGCCGTTAATAGGACGATACTAAGGTCGAGCTATATATGGCCCAACTGTATTGTGGGCCTTTAGCAGGCCGAAAGTGACAGCGCGCTCGTACTGGGCCATGAACAGCATGGGCCGTTAAGAGGCCAAAACTCAGGTCCGACTGCAAATGGTCCAACTCATTTATGGGCCATTAACAGGCCAAAACTCAGGTCTGACTGCAAATGGCCCAACTCATGTATGGGCCGTTAATAGGCTGAAAGACACACCGGACTGGAAATTGGCCAAACACTTAAATGGGTCGCTAACAGGCCGAAAGACGTACATCCTGAAAATTGGTCCATCCCTAGAATGGGCCGTTAACAGGCCGAAACCACATGGGGCCTATATTGAGCCCAAATATATAGCGGGCTGTTAACAGACTCGAACTGACGATGGGCTGCAATGGTGTCAAATAGTTAACGGGCCGTTGACGGGCCTAATTGGCACATCTCGTATGGGTCGTGGGCTTAAATGGATCAGACACCAGTATGCCCTATATCGGTCGGCCTGCTAATTTTGACTAGACCGGCCTCTTTCACCTAAATGGGCCACTGTTGGGCCTTGCCACGTGCCAACGTATCATAGGCGTCTCCCGTACAATGAGTGGATGACATCTGTCCCAACGCTGAGCCGACACGTGAATCCTTCGACGAATAATAATTTTACACATGGAAAATCCCCATTGGTCGGCGCTGTTAACGGGTTATCGGATCCAAACCAGAATCCGATAGGTTAACGGCGACCCGTTACGGTGGATGCCACGTGTTGGTTACCCTTGACAAAAACACTTCCATGACGTGCCATTTATCGTCATGGAAATGGACACTTCCGTGATGATAATTTTGGTATTGTCATGGAACACTTCTACGACAGCACATGTATGATTATCTTGATTCTGTCATAAAATCGTCATGAATATACAAGTATGATAGAAAACGTGACCTACTGTGACAAATACGTATTATCACGAAAGTAGTTTTTTTTGTAGTGTGACCTTCTTGGTCCTCCTGACCTAGTTACCAAAGGTGAGGAAGTTCAACTCTGATAAAGAATCCTTGAAGTCTTCTTCTAACGAATCTGTTGTTGGATAGATCCTATGAAGGTTACACCTTCCCAAGTGCTTTGTCCTCGGCGATGATGTGATTGTATCTTTGTAGATCTGCTTTTGGGCCCAATGGCAATCTTGTTTCTTGTTTCGGATCCTTGCAAAAGTCAGTGACTTCTGGTTGTATTTTTTCTTCGAGTCCTTATATATGAGCTTTCAACTAGCACCGCCGTTTAGTAAATAAAGCTCCGGACTGTCTCATGTTGAAAATAGACCGATCCAATTTTTTTGAATATAAACACTCAAAGGGCATCTTAGATCTGATTAACTTCCAGGAAAATAAAGGCCTGTACATTGGATAGACAATTAGATTTAGAAGTAAAACGACCAGCAAAAAATGAAATTATATTAGAAAATATATACTGGTCTTTTTCTTTCTCTGATTGTATGCCGCCTACCCAACAACAAAGAAAAGCGATACCTGCTTTAAGAGTTTTTCTTGTTACCTTCTCTTTATTTATTTGTGAAAACAGGGCCGCAAGGTGACTGTTTAAATTGCATAGAGAGGTATCTATAGCAATGCAAAGAGAGAAAGAACCAAAAACTCGCCAAAGTCAAGGAACATTTATTTTTACGACCAAATAGTATATTTCATGGCAGATGTTAATTCTTTTAGCCAGGGCGGAAGAATATATGTGTCAAAAGGAGAAGAATAAATTCTTCCTTAAAAAAAAGAAGCACAACTTCTTCTTGAAACTCAGGTGACCTTTAATTGCACAATGTACCAAAAAGTTAAAGTGCTAACATATAACATTCAACCAAAATTATAGTTAAGGTGTCTTATGAGAAGAAATTATGATTACTGCTACTACTAAGCAAACGATTGACCTATAATGATGTCTAGCCTGTGATGTCTACTGTACAAAAGAACAGAAGTCTAACAATGGGCCCAACGGGCAGTGAGGGATGCCAATATGGATGTTGAGTATTCGAGGACTATTTTTTTAAAGGAAAATGATTGGGCGCGGCGTGCCGGCCGAACTTTGGGCCAGACGTGCCCCCGCACACTTCGCCCCAGCCACCCACGAGCCAACACGTAGACATGAGGCCATCCACGCTTTCCTCTCTGCTTTTTTCAACCTTGCGCGGATCTCGCCCCACAACGCACACATCTCTCGCCGACCCCGTTGCAGCACGTGAGCAGCTCGCCGCCGGCCATGGTTGCAGCCCCGCTCGTGTTCCCACCCTCCCCCTTCTTCCTTCTCCCTCACTTCCTTTCTCCTCCTCCTCTTTCCCCTTTTTTTTGCTGCAACCGGCGGCACGCAAAACGTCGTGGAGGGGACTGAGGCGCCCCGTGCTACGACCATGGCGACCAGGGGGAGCAGCAACCGCGGAATCGGGGGATAGTTGCGAATAGTGTTTTCCCATGCTACAACCGTCGATCGACGCAAAAAGCTACATCCAGTAGATAAAAAAGCTTCAACCAAACAACACAACAGAGGAAAAGTTACAACCGTTTTGACAAAAGTTTCAATCCGCAGATGAAAAAGCTTCAACTAGAGGTTGAGAAATCTTCAGCCGAGGGGGAATTTTTCGCAACCAAAATGTTGGACACAGAAAAAGCTGCAACCCTTACAAAAAAAGCTTCAACCGTAGGTGAAAAAAGCTTCAATCGGCATGGCCGAAAGTTTTGATGTGCGAAAAAAGTTTCAACCGGTATAGGAAAGCTTCAACCGAGGATAGAAAAAGCTTCAACCCGACTCGCCAATGGTGGCAAGCGGCGACGTTGAGAGCTGTGTCAGCGACACGACAACGCAGCGACGACGGCGACTTGCTAGGTGCTGCAACGACAGAGGGGCTTCGGCGTGCTTCAAGGCGGCGACGTTTTTTGCTACAAGGGGGCAACGGCTTCCTGCCGGGAACGCGGGGGGTGGGGTTGCTGCGACGGCGACTGGCGGCGGCGGGGACGAATAGCGCATCCAGCAACGTGGGGCTGCGAGAGGGGAGAGGTCCAGGTGAGGGGGGAGGGGTTGTGGCCGGCGGCAGGGGCGGCCGGGATGAGCACGTGTAAGAACAAAGAAGCAGTCAACGCGAAGGGGAGTAGGCAGATCCGACGGCTCTGATTGGCTGTATCGGGCGGCTGGGACGCGACCGCCCGAAACTGTTCGGCCCGCTCGCCGGCGCCTAGCATCGCCCTTTTTTAAAAGGTCGGCACTGATCTGCTTTTGCACAAACATAATCAAACGGTTCTAAAAAAACATAATCAAATGTGCGCTCGTGATGTACCACGCTTCTTCTAGGACCCACCGATTGTACAGTAGCCTATTACGTGAAAACTCATGCAATGTCATGCACGCGTGTACAAGATTCATTGTGTGTGCAAGGACCTAGCTGGACTTGTTAGTGCTGGCCTTAGATCTCTCTTTTCCAAACCTACTACAGAAAGTGAAAGCCACACACACCAAAGTGATAGCTAGTCAGAACGGGCGACTTTGGACTAACTTTTAATTAATTCCAACAGTAAAAAAAATGAGCTTGCTTACAACACTTAATTGTCCTTCTCTCCTTAGGTATACAGGACTAGCACTGTAAAGTGTAAAGGTTAGGCTTAATAACTCAATCTTTCAGGACCTCACTTTTAATTTGGATCTCCCATGCATTAGTATGCTTCCTTCCAAAGTCCACATATAATGTATGCATGAGCTCACTTCTGTTGTCTCGCACGCGCCAGCTAGCTTCACACATAACATATGCAGATAGACCGAATTCAATGGCGACCTCCTTTAATTTGGCCTGATCTATATTTTCCACCAGAGTTGATTAAATGATAATGAGATGAGATCGATGCAACAGTGCAACACAACAACAACAGCCTCAAATCAGCTCTCAAGCGCCTCGATCATCAAGTAGCTAACGAGATCACCATCGGTTAAACAATGGGGACGAGCAACATGGGCAATGAAGGGAGCTCAGCCGCAAGCAACGATGACAGCACGGTGGAGGAGGAAGACGGCCAGGACATGACAAGCCCCGGCGACTCCTCGTCATCGGTGCGCCCCTACGTTCGTTCCAAGAATCCCCGCCTCCGCTGGACGCCGGAACTCCACCAATGCTTCGTCCGCGCCGTCGAAAGGCTCGGCGGTCAAGATCGTAAGCCTACTCTCATTTTCCACCATCCTAGCTAGGAGTAGTATATATATGCATCGATCGACATGTTAACTTGATGTTCATTTTTGTGCAGGTGCAACTCCTAAGCTCGTCCTTCAGTTGATGAACGTTAGAGGGCTTAGCATAGGCCATGTCAAGAGCCATCTCCAGGTACGCATCACTTTACTTCTTAATTTTGCATCGTCGTATTTTGCTGTGCATTCATGTTTCACTGATTCCCCTTTGCATGTGTAACGCTAATTCTGCAATTAATTGACGATGGGCCTTCAGATGTACAGAAGCAAGAAGATTGACGACTCCGGCCAGGGTATGTCCACGAACTCGTGAATTTCACAGCCCTTTCTTATTTGAATGGTTTCAGTATATTTTGTCCCTGATCTGGTCGATTATTATGTGCAGTCATCATAGGTCACTTGCAACAGGGAGGACAAGTCTATAACTTCGCTCATCTCCCCTTCCGTCATCGTGTCAGTGGTGCCGGTACAATGCTCTCTAGGTAGTGCATTGGATCTACTAAATTGCCCTCTACACATTTTTTTTTTGTTAAGCGATCGACTATATCTTTTCGATATTTGGGGATAAATTTATTTCCCTCAGCCTCTACATTATGAGATAAAATGACTAGCAAAGTTATTCAATAATCGTAGATTGTTAGTTCGGACTGATTAATCTCCTTGTATGACGAACTAGGTTTGGCACCAGACTATGTCCTCCATTGAGGGGGAGCTGGCATGAACCATACTGGCTCCATGGCCACCGTTTACTTGGATCAAAACCCTACTATTCATCAGCAGCAGCAGCTCATCATGACCAGGCTCTCCTTAGAGCACGTACTCAACATGTATCTGGCTATAACTCAGCTTTCATAGTCCAAGAATCCTCTTCATCAAGAAATGATCATCACGCCATGAACCGCTACCACTATGAAAGATGGCTACTGCAAGCTGCTACGACGGTGGATAACGATGATCATATCCATGGTCGTGATATAAACCTGGATCTCTCGCTCGATATCGGTGGTGGACAGCGGCTAGAGATGATGAGCAAGAGAGGCTGCACGAGCAGGGGGAAACAAGCAGAAGGAGATGATGACGATCAGGTTGATGTCAATGAAGAACTGAAGAACACTGCTACTAGACTGTCTCTATCTCTATTCTCTCCTAGTCCTAGTACTTTTGATTCAAAGGGGAGTAGTGCTAGTGATCATGGACTAGGTCTAGATGTCAATATGGGTACGACAGGGCTAAGTGCAATATGCAGTCAGGGCAAGCACTCTTGATCTCACAATATGATCGATGAGCTGCAGTGTAGTACTTATCCATATCCATATATACATCTGTAGAGGAAGAAACCTATGTATAACGTATAAAACATATTTAGTATTTATTATATGTGTCTTTTCTGCCGAAAACAGGGGAACGCACTCGGCCTCAGTCATTATATGTTTTTTTTCTTCGAACAGGAGGTTGAACCCCCCACCTCTGCATCGAGGGATGCACAAAGTAATTTCTATTACTCCATCCGATTCGAATTAACTTACTCAACCTTGTATAGAGGTTGAGTCAATTAATTTAGATCGGAGGGAGTATATTATTCAACAATGCCTTACATGATAAAACATCGATCCTTCCGAATCCACCTTCTAGGCAATAAAAGCTGCACCATCTTCAAACTTGATGATAATGGTGGTCATGATTAGGGCCGCTTGCCCTGACCTCACCCCTACGCACATCATGTAAAACTAGAGCACCGGTCCAGCAGACCCTTGACGCACACTGCATGCACATGCTCCATAAGTCATCGACATCTTCTTCCACAAACTCATCTTCGGGGCAGAGATAAATGAAATGACCTTATTAGGTCTGTCGTCTGCCACCACGATAACAGACAGCGCCACCGCCCTGTTCTCATCAATCATCATGAGTCCACCGCCGAGACCCGACTACACCACGTCGTCGAGACTTGTCTTCTACCACTCAGAAGAAACCATGCCACTCCACCTGAGGACCCTTCCAAACAACACCTGCTCCAAAAAAGTGATGCCCCCAGGAGGAAATATGATGATGCATACCGCCCTCGTCCGATCTGGGAGACCTTGATCTAGGGTTTCGCCAACAACCTCAGTGGGAAGGCGACGTCTGCAACAACGATGCCATCAACAAGGAAACGACGCAAATACACCACCATCAGCTGACATGAATGAAGTCAACACGGTTTTCGGCGGTAGCCACACCCCTCCGAACCCGCAGGCAGCTTTCGATCTACAAACCCCGGAGGACTATGGATCTCCCGCATCAAGCTCCATAGACGTCGGAGAAAGCTCCGACCGCCACGCGTCTCCTGCGACGTACTCGGGTACGGGATCCCTTGGTCTGCCGCCGCCAGGCTCCATTCAAAGGATCGATATGGTTGACTAGGGGGGATAGGCAACTACAATTCTGTAGCTCTTTTAATAAAAATAGGTTTTGCAACAAATAGGTTGTCTAGATATGCCACTAGATGGAGAACCTATAAGATGAGCTCAGCAACAATAACACAAGCAAGTAAATCATACAACACAATATAAGCTTGCACAGAGTAAAGGTAAGAAATAATCACAAGTGGAGTCGGTAAAGACAAGGATGTGTTACCGAAATTCCTTCCCTTTAGGGGGGAGTACGTCTCCGTTGGAGTGGTGTGGAGGCACAATGCTCCCCAAGAAGCCACTAGGGCCACCGTATTCTCCTCACCCCCCTCACAAAATGCAAGATTTGTGATTCCACTAGTGGTGCCCTTGAAGTCGGTGACTGAACCTTTGTAGACAAGGTTGGGGCTCTCTCCACAACTTAATTGGAGGCTCCCAACACCACCACGAAGCAACGCCACAATGGATTGTGGCTCTGAGTGAACTCTTCCATCTAGGGTGCCCAAACACTCAAGAGTAACAAGATCCACAAGGGATTAGTGTTGGGGAACGTAGTATTTCAAAAAAATTACCTACGATCACGCAAGATATATCTAGGAGAAGCATAGCAACGAGCGAGGAGAGTGTGTCTACGTACCCTCGTAGACCGAAAGTGGAAGCGTTTAGTAACGCGATTAATGTAGTCGCACGTCTTCGCGATCCAACCGATCAAGCACCAAACACACGGCACCTCCGCGATCTGCACATGTTCAGCTCGGTGACGTCCCTCGTACTCTTGATCCAGTTAAGGCCGAGGGAGAGTTTCGTCTGCACGACGGTGTGGTGACGGTGTTGATGAAGCTACCGACGCAGGGCTTCGCCTAAGCACTGCGACAATATGACCGAGGTGTGTAACTGTGGAGGGGGGGGGGGCACCGCACACAGCTAAGAAATAAACTTGTGTGTGTATGGGGTGGCCCCTCCCCACGTATATAAAGGAGGGAGGGAGGAGGAAGCCGGCCTACATGGGGCGCGGCAAGGGGGAGGAATCCTACTCCTAGTAGGAGTATGTTTTCTCCCTTTCCTAGTCCAACAAGGAGGAGAAGGAAGGAGGAATGGGAGAGAAGGAAGGAGGGGGCGCCGCCCCCACCCCTTGTCCAATTCGGACTAGGGGGGCGCACGCCACCTCCTAGCCGGCCCTCTCTCCTCTAAGGCCCATGGTGGCCCATTAACCTCCCGGGGAGTTCCGGTAACCCTCCGGCACTCCGGTTTTATCCGAAACTCTCCGGAACACTTCCGGTGTCCGAACAACATGGTCCAATATATCAATCTTTATGTCTCGACCTTTTTGAGACCCCTCGTCATGTTGATCTCATATGGGACTCCGAACAACCTTCGGTACATCAAAACACATAAACTCATAATACCGATCGTCATCGAACGTTAAGCGTGCGGACCCTACGGGTTAGAGAACTATGTAGACATGACCGAGACACCTCTCCGATCAATAACCAATAGCGGAACCTGGATGCTCATATTTGCCCCTACATATTCTACGGATATCTTTATTGGTCAAACCGCACAACAGCATACGTGTCAACGGTATGTTACTTGTCCGAGATTCGATCGTCGGTATCATTATACCTAGTTCAATCTCTGTCGGGGTTTTGGGACGACATATGCCAAAGGATGGCTTATCATGCATGGGGTCAAAAGAATGTCGCCGGGCTCGGGAAGCGGGATAAGGCGATACTTAGGACGCCTACGAATCTTACCCAGGTTCGGGGCTCTCCGGGGAGATAACACCCCTAGTCCTGCTCTGCGGGGACTCCGCGTCATCACTGATAGCACTAGAGTGGCTACAGGATTGCTCCTTGAGCTGTGATGTCTAAAGGAAGAAGATGAACAAGGCTAGCTCACCTCCTCTCCCTCCTATCGAGGGTACTTGTCCCGTGAACTTCTAATAGCCGACCCTCTAGCCCTCAACATGGAGGACCCTGGGGGGTTTATATAGGCCTACCCCCCAGGGGTACAATGGTAACCTCGACGCCGTGGCCCCCAGCCGTCAGTGTCTTCTGGTGCCGACCTCGCCGCATGTCTGCTGGGGCCCGCCGCCCGCGGGGCCCTCGTGATTGCCTTTCGCTGTGGGGGTGCTCTTGCTGACGACAGCCTCGTTGGGGAGGGGATGGCCACAGTGCCATCGTCCCTCGCCGTACGCTGCCACCTCGCCCCGTCCCGTCATCTTGATGAGGCTCGGACTTCTAGGGTGGGGTGCGCCGTCTACAACCAGACGGCCGTCTCCCCCGGCCGCCTGCCAGAGGCGGTTTGTACTTGAGCTCGCTCGCTGACTGATGGGGCCAGCCGCCTGTTGGCCCCGCCGTTTGTGGGTAGTGGGATCGTGGCCTCCTCTGACCGCTGCTTGGTCACGAGCTCCGTGGCTACAGCGACCCGCCTCTTAGGAGATATTCCCAAAGTACATGGTCACTGTAGCCACGTCCTTATAGATCTTCTAAGGACATGCTCTCCTGTAGCCATGCCCCCGCCCCGCCGGGACCCACCTCAGCGTGTTCCCTGAGGGTGGGATGCGGGGTCGTCTGTTGGCTGGTGGTGCTTGGTGTTGCCGCCTGTTGGGTCCCTGCCGCCTGCTGGCAGCCGGCTCCTAGGGCAAGCCACCCTAGGAGGCGGCTCGAGGAGCAGACGGCCGCGGTAGACCAAGCGGCTGTTATTTGTCTTAAAATACCAAGGGTAGGCGCTGAGGGTACCCATGCTCAATATCTCCGACAGTAGTCCCCGAAGCTGGTGGAACTCTGATGCGGACGCTGGAGATGCTGAGGGGTTCCAGCAGCTTCTCCCCTCAGGCTTGCTTATCGTCTGCCTCTTGTCTGCTTAAGGAGTCCGTCCGCCACCAGCCGGCTTTGCGCTGTAGAAGCCGGCCTCTGGCAGCCGTATCGCCGTATCGGAATCTTCGGCGGGAAGGCGCCGCCTGGTCAGCGGGCAGTCGAACAGACGCGCGGACCATTGGCAGCGCCCACGCGTCACCGCCCTATCGCGTCGACCTGCCGGCCCACGCGTGTGACAGGACGTAACAGTGGGCCGGGGGCCGTCACTAAGGGCCTCGGGCCCCGCGCGGATCCACAGTGCCAAGGGTAATCGATTACCCTCCCACGCGCATTAAATGCGCGCGGATTAGGCGCGAGAAAATCGGGGGTCGTGCGCCCTCGCCTTCGTTGCCAGGGCCTATATATAGGCCGGGGGAGACGGCTGGCGCTATTCTCGCGCTCACTCTCCCCCGTCCTTCATCTTCTTTCTCGCTCCTCCTCGTCGCAATCACAGCGAACCACCGCCCGAGCCATGGCCGCCCCAGCGCCTTCCCGACGCCACGGCCAGTGGGACGGCAGCGACGTCTTGCAAGAGCACATAGACGTCCTCCGCCGGTCGCGGAAGCTGCCGCCGGCCGACAAGGTCGCCGTGCGCCTAGCGCCGGTGACGGAGATCAGGCCGGCCCCGCAACCAGGCGAGCGGGTCGTCTTCCGCTCGCACTTTCAGTGCGGGTTCGGCCTGCCGGCGAGCGGCTTCTTCCGCTCCTTCCTCGACTTCTTCCACATCCAGCCTCACCATCTGACGCCAAACACGATAACAACCATCTCTTCCTTCGTCGTCCTCTGCGAGGCCTATTTTGGCATCCTCCCCATCGTCAAACTCTGGACGGAGCTCTTCTATGTGAAGCTGGGCACCGCCGTCCAGAGCGTGGCCGCCCAGTGCGGGGGATGTATCGCCGTGAAGAGCACCGGGGCGAGGAACTTCTTTCCACCGCCAAAACTCGTTGGGTCAGTGAAGCTGTGGCAAAAGACGTATTTTTACGTCTCCAACGTCGACCCCGAGGAAGATTTCATCTGCCTGCCGGAGTGGGCGCCGGGGCCGCCTGCTGAGCCTCGGGACTCCTGGAGGACCCGGCCCGTCGCCCTGACTGAAGGCGCCTCCGTCGCGGTGCGCCGTCTCCGGAAGATGAGAAACGATGAAGGCCTGGAGTTTGCGGATCTGCTCCTGACGTTCGCCGAGCACCAGGTGCTGCTGCTGTAGCACCGGCCCCACCTCATCTGTGATATGAGCGGGCGCCGGGAGCCCAGCCGGACCTGCACCAAGCCCCTGCCACACGGGGAAGTGGCCCGGCTGGTGAACCACATCTCCAGCTGCCAGGTCTCCGACGCCGGCTGGGCCTTCAGCAAGGCTCCGTACAGCCGCAACAACCAGCCGCCTGCAGTAAGTTCTCGTCCTTCTATTTTTTTTCTTCTTTGTTCGGCTGCTGTAGCCGTCTGGTGCTGACACCCGGCTTAGATCTTCTCAGGCCAGCCGGCGCCGGGCTCCAACCAACTGGGCCGCCCCCTCGAGCCAGATCGCTCCCATAGCGATATGAGTGACCCCGATCTTGGGTCTGCCGCTGCCATGGAGGAGGAGGAGACAGGCGGCGGGGACCAGCTATCGGGCGCCCAGCCAGAAGGCAGCCTCGAGAGCTGGCCGGACGACGACGAGGGGATGGAGGAGGCGCCCGTCCGTGCCAACTAGCAGGCAGGGCCATCTGGCACAACCGGCGGCGGGAAGCGGAGGTCTTCGTCAGGGCCGACTGGCGCTCCACCCAAGAAGCTTCGGCTATCGACTGCCACCACGAGGCATCAGGAGGCAGCCGCTAGGGCAAATATGCCGAAGAAGCCCAAGGCCAGGCCAGTCGTGTCTGGGTAAGCGTTCTTCATTCTCTCTTTGCGTCTCATTCTTTTTCCTCAGCTGATCCTTTCTTGCTCGACTCTTTGTTTCTTTGGAATGTCCGTGCAGCGCGCCGCTTTCCCTCTTGCGGGTGCCAGCGGGCTCTGTGGTAGGAGGCCCAGAAGCCCCTCCTGTGCCCCCGCGTGTGGATCCTGCTGCCGCGCTCCGGGAGGCGACAGAGAGGAACGCCCGCGAGGCCGCGGAGCGTGAGCGAGCGGCGGCCGATGCCGCCGCCCAGGCGGAGGTCGAAGCCGCCAAGAAGGCCAAAGCAGACGCCGTCCCCGTCCGAGAGCGGGGGAAGGGCCCCCAGCAGCCAGCGGGCCACGTCGACCACCCGGCGCCAAGGTCTCAGGAGCCGTCTGCCTAGGCGCCGGCTACTGATGAGCAGCCGGCCCCAGGTGATGGGGGTGACGAGTTTGTCATCTTGGAGATGCCGCCACCACCCCTCGTGCCGCCTGCTGGGGAGCAGGACAGCCGGCCAGTGGGGACGGAGGTGCCGCCGGTTGGGGGCATGCTGGTGGTTGGCCCGCAACCGGCCCCCCGAGGCCCAGCCTGCCGGCGCCTTGCGAGGGCGGCCTCTATGCCCCAGCAGGTGGAAGTCGGCGGGGCTAGCTCGTCCGCGCCGGAGAACGAGGCGACCAGCGCGGCGCCATCGAGCTGGAGATCCGGAGGAGGCGGCGCATGGATCGTCGCGTCGTGGGACGTGCTGGACCGCATGAACTCCTTGGGCAACATCGTGCAGACGGCGATGCAGGAGTTCATCGCCACGTGAGCCTTCGTTCGGGTAAGTGTGTTTTGTTTCTGCTTTTATTCCTTCAATTTTTTCCGTGGGGGCGCGTCAGCGCACCCACTGGGTGTAGTCCCCGAGTTCCGAGCCAGCTGTTGAGTAGGCGGCTTGGAACTCCAAAGTGTATATCCAGATCTGATTTTTGCTTCTTGTTGCAGGAGTACCACAACCTCCGTGTGGCCTCCTACAACTCACATCGCCAGGAGCTGGCGCAGCTGCAGACTTTCCTGGCAGACAGCCGAGGTGAGTGTCTCTTTTTCTCCTTGCGGGGGCGTGTCAGCGCACCCACTGGGTGTAGTCCCCGAGTTCCGAGCCGGCTGCTGAGCAGGCGGCTTGAAACTCCAAGGTTATGTCTTCTGCTGCTGACCCTTGCTCTTTTTCTTTCTCCCCTGCCAGCGGCCGCAGCCAGCTTCCGCAGCCAGCTGGGCGAGGCCAGACGGAGCTGGCCGCAAAATAACAGGAGCGTGCCCTCGCTACCCAAGACCGCGACTGCCTGGCCAAGGAGCTGGCGGACCAAGCGGCGGCCCACAAGGCCGAGCTCGGAAAAATGTCTGACGTCGAGTCCCTTCTGCAGGCCGAATTCGAGACTGAGCGCTCGAATTGGGCCGAGAAGGAGGCAGCTCACCAAGACGGCTATGTAGCCATTGGAGACATGGTCGACGGTGAGACATTTGCCTTCTCATTCTGTTTTCATCATTTGCAGCAGCCGTCTTGCTTTTCTTCTGATACTTGTTCTAGTCTTGGCAGAATTCTTCCCGGGCTACTCTGTGGCCGCCACCCAGGCCATCGAGGCTGAGCGTGCTGCGAGGCGCCAGGCGGGCCGGGAAATCGCACCCAACGCGCCCAGGACCCCGGCCAAGGAGCTTCTTGCCATACGGTTGCGTCTTCTACCAGTCCGCTGTCTTCTTCGCCGTCTGCAGCGTGTCGGCGCCCAAGTCCTGGCCGCCCTCTGGCCAGGTGTGCCAATGCTTTGCACCCCCAGCCGGACGGCCGCCTGGCTGGAGGCGGCCGGCCAGCGCTTCGAGGCCTAGAAGGGCTCCGCGGAAAGGGTTGGCGCACGGACCGCCTTGGAGTTCGCCAACAGTTGGTACCCAAGCCCGAGCCTTGAACAGCTGGAGACGTTCCGCGCGGAGGCCCAGCCGAAGCTGGCTACGGAGCAGAGGGAGCTCGTCCAGCGAGCTGCCGCCCTCGCCGAATACGCCGACACTTCCCTCTTCATCCCAGAGCTGGACGACAGGGGCCACGTAGTGCCGCCTGGTAACTTCGTGCTAGACTTGGCGGCGTCGGAAGAGCCGGATGAGGAGATCGCCTCCAGCGAAGGCGATGAGGACGAGGAAGGCAGCGACGAGGAGACCAGCTCCCAGGAGGCGGACCCAGCAGGCAGTCGCCAGCCTGACCAGTCCTCAACAAGCAGGCCAGGAGTGACGGCTCCGCCTGCTGCAGGAGACGGCCAGACCGAGACCCGCCAGGTGGCCTCCCCAGAAGCCGGCTCCGTCGTGCCACCTGGCCAGCCTGCTGCTCCTTAGGATTTTCATTTGTATCGCCTGCCTTTCTGTAAGACTCGCAAGGTTAATTCGAAAAATTCCACCCGCTGGGTGTATTTAGTAAGTTATTGCTACAAGGCGGCTCTTAAGGTCTTTTGAATGGAAATATTCTTTTAATTCAGCATCGTTTTTACGCAATTGTGCCGAGTCCTAGGATTGGCCTTGCCCTAGTTCCTTGTGGCGATTTTCTCCTTGCCAACCCTTTGTACTGCCGCCCTGCCAGCTAGACGGCCACTCCGTGGTTCTGTGGCTGGGTCAGGGACTTGGTTGTTTTCGGGGTGGGGAAGTATCTCGCCTTCTGTAAGACGGTCTGGCCAAGCTGGAACCGGCTGCTCGGCAGCCGGCTGTTAATCTTAAGGGCCGGCTGGTCCTATGTCTTTTATCCTTAGCCATTTTTCATGTGGGCATCGCTTCTTGCCTTTGGCTCCTGCCAGCCAAACAGCCGCGTTCTGCGAGTCTGTGACTGGATACAGGAGAGGGCTCAGATGCCATCACATTACTTGTGTGACTTTTTAAGGAGAATTCTCTAGACATAGGGCCAGGCGGCCAGTCCCCGGGCCGTCTGGTAGGCTCCGGTGCCGGACAGAAGAGTGAACAACAAACATTCACATGCATAATTCTTATCATATAGATAAAGGGTTGGGCAGTCCCCGAGAACTCCTCGGGGTTCCCACTAATTCTCAAAATAACTTTAGATAGCATGACACATACTGTCTTTCAGCTATAAAGGCGACGAAGAAGGTTTGCGTTCCATGGGCACTCTGACTCCTTGCCTGAGTCATCTCTCTTGCGCGCCCTTGGCTTCTGGGCGTCAATGAGGTAGTAGGCATCGTTGCCCAGTACCTTGCTGACGATGAACGGTCCTTCCCAAGGAGCCGAGAGCTTGTGCTGGCCGGCTGTTCGCTGGATTAGCCGGAGCACAAGATCTACCTCGCGGAAGGAGCGTGGCTTCACTCGCCGGCTGTGATAGCGGCGGAGACCCTGCTGGTAGATGGCGGAGCAACTGAGTGCTACCAGCCGAGCCTCCTCCAGCAAGTCCACGCGGTCTTCGTGTGCTTCTTTGGCTTCAGCTTCCGTGTACATGGTGACGCGAGGCGAGTCAAACTCAGCGTCTGTTGGGATGACTACCTCGGCCCCATAGACGAGGAAGAAAGGTGTGAAGCCGGTGGATTTGTTCGGAGTGGTTCTGAGGCTCCATAGGACAGACGGCAGTTCTTCAATCCAGCAGCCGGCCGACCGCTCCAAAGGTTCGACCAGCCGGGGCTTGATGCCGGATAGGATAAGGCCGTTGGCACGCTCGACTTGGCCGTTAGACTGTGGGTGGGCAATGGACGCTAGGTCCAGCCGGATGCCCTGAGTTGCACAGAAACGGGCAAGTGCACCTTTGGCAAAATTTGTGTCGTTGTCGGTGATGATGCTGTGCGGTATACCATACCGGACTGTGATGTCTGCAATGAATGTCACAGCAGTTGGGCCGTTGAGTTTCTTGATTGGCTTAGCATCGATCCACTTGGTGAATTTATCTATTGCCACAACTGTGTCAGGCCTCCTCTGGCAGTCTTGAAAGGTCCTACCATATCCAAACCCCAGACGGCAAACGACCAAGTGATCGGAATAGTCTTGAGGGCAGAAGCCGGCAAATGTTGCTTGGAGCTGAAGCGTTGGCAGCCGTTGCATTTCTTCACCAAATCTTTGGCATCGTCCAAAGCAATCGGCCAGAAGAAACCGTGGCGGAAAGCTTTGGCTACGAGAGACCTTGAGGCTGCGTGGTGGCCGCACTCCCCTTGGTGAATGTCCTTTAGGATGGCCAGCCCTTTTGTTGCTTCTACACAGCGTTGGAAGACGCCCGTCACACTCCTTCTGACGAGCTCTTTGTTGACAATGGTGTAAGCTGAGGCTCGGCGTTGAACTTGACGCGCCAAAGTTTCTTCTGCTGGCAGCTCTCCTTTGAATAGGAATGTGAGGATTGGCTGTGCCCAAGACGGCGCTGAGACTCCAGTTGCCTCGGCCAGAGAGACCAGGGTGGTTGGGCTCGGAGGTGGAGGGCTGGGCTGAGCCGCCTGCTGTGTCTCTGAAGTCCCCGAGCCGCCTGCTGGAGCCGGCGCCTCCTGGCCGTCTGCTGGAGCAGTCCTCGGGCCAGGAGCTGGCGCGGCTGTGGGTGATCTGTCTGTTAGAGTTGGAGTGTCGTGGCTGCCTACTGGGGCAGTCTCTTGGCCAGCAGCCGAAACCGCGGGGCCGCCTGCACCGGGGTCGGCTGGTATGAAGATTGACTCCGACTCTTGTGAAGGCTTGATGGACGGTTTGCGCAAGCATTGGAGAGATACGCCGGCTGGTATTGCCTGGCGGGTGGAACCGATTCGTGCCAAGGTGTCAGCTTGCATGTTATCAACTCGCGGCACATGGAGGAACTCGCAGCCATCAAAGTGTCCACTGATCTGCTGGACAAAGAAGCGGTAGCTCGCCATATTTGCATCCTTGGCGTCCCAGTCCCCAGACGACTGCGGGACAACCAAGTCTGAGTCACCGTAGCACAGCACTCGGCGGATGCCAAGTCTGAGTCACCGTAGCACAGCACTCGGCGGATGCCAATCTCCTTGGCCATCCGGAGCCCATGGATAAGTGCCTCATATTCCGCCACGTTGTTGGAGGCGGCAAAGTGGATCTGCAGGGTGTACTTGAGCTTATCGCCTTTGGGAGAGGTGAGGACGACGCCGGCTCCTAGGCCGGTGCGCATCTTTGATCCGTCAAAGTGCATCCGCCAATGGGTTGAGTCTGGCACAGGCGGCAGGTACTGGGTTTCGGCCCAATCGACGAGGAAGTCGGCCAATGCTTGCGACTTAATGGTGGTGCGCGGCTGGTAGAAGATGGTGAAGGGGGCCAGCTCGATGGCCCACTGGGCCACTCTTCCTGAGGCATCTCTGTTCCCCTTGATTTCAGCAAGCGGGGCCGTGCAAACGACCGTGACAGAATGCTCTTGGAAGTACTGTTTGAGTTTCTTGGCGGTGAAGTACACGCCGTAGCACATCTTCTGGTAATGGGGGTAATTCTGCTTGGACGCTGATAGCACTTCGCTCAAGTAGTAGACGGGCCGCTGGACGGGCAAGGCTCTGCCGTCTTCTGGGCGCTCGACCACAATGACAGTGCTGACCACCCGGCTGGTGGCGGCTATGTAAAGGAACATGGGTTCCTTGTCTGCTGGCGCGGCCAAGACAGGAGGGGTGGACAGCAGTCGCTTGAGCTGCTAGAAGGCTTCGTCCTCCTGGTCGTTCCACTCGAAGCAAGGGGTCTTCTTCATCAGTTGGTATAAGGGGAGTGCCTTTTCTTCCAGCCGGCTGATGAAGCGGCTGAAAGATGCCAGGCACCCTGTGAACCTCTGGACATCTCGCACACGGGTCGATCGCTTCATCCTCTCAATGGCTTTGATCTTTGCAGGGTTGCACTCAATGCCGCGTTCAGATACCAGGAAGGCAAGGAGCTGGCCTGCTGGTACTCTGAAGACGCATTTCTCCGGGTTTAGCTTAATCTGGAAGCGGCGCAGATTCTCAAATGTTTCTTGGAGATCCTCCAAAAGGGTCCCTCTCTTCTCCGTCTTTACCACAATATCATCTACGTAAACATGGGCGTTCCTGCCAAGCTGCTTGAGGAGACACTTCTGCATGCAACGCTGAAAGGTGGCACCGGCATTTATCAAGCCGAACATCATGGTCAGGTAGCAGAAGGCCCCAAACGGCTGAGGAAGGCAATCTTCAGATGGTCGGCTGGATCAAGCTTGATTTGGTGGTACCCCGAATAGGCATCAAGGAAAGACAGCAGCTCGCATTCGGCTGTGGAGTCAATCACTTGATCTATTCGCGGCAGAGCAAACGGATCTTTGGGGCAAGCTTTGTTCAGGCTGGTGTAATCAATGCACATGCGCCATTTGTTGTTCTTCTTCAGCACCAGGACTGGATTCGCCAGCCACTCGGGATAAAAGACTTCCATGATGAAGCCGGCTGCTAGCAGGTGGGCGACCTCCTCCCCAACGACTCTTCTCTTCTCTTCTGACAGGCGGCGCAGCGGCTGCCTGACACGCTTTGCATCTTCTCTCACGTGCAGCTTGTGCTCGGCGAATTCCGTCGGAACACCAGGCATGTCCTTGGGGGACCATGCAAAGATGTCCCGATTCTCACGGAGGAAATCGACGAGCTCGCTTTCCTATTTGCTGTCTAGGCTTGACCCTATGACAGCAAATCGCTCCGGGTGAGATGGGTCCAAGGAAATCTTCTTTGTGTCCTTGGAGGGCTGGAACGAGCCTTGCGGCTCCGCCTCCTTGGGATCGGCTGGTATGGCCGGCTGCTCGCCTGCCATTGCCACCAGCCGCTCTAGACGGCGCTTCTCCTCAGCCACAACAAGGGTTTCTGCCAGGCGACTGCTGGCCGTTGCACATGCAATGGACTTCTCGTAGTCCCCAGTTATGGTGATTATTCCCTTGGGACCAGGCATCTTCATCTTCAGGTAAGCATAATGGGGGACTGCCATGAACTTTGCAAGAGCGGGCCGGCCCAAGATCATGTGAAAGGGACTTTCCAGGTTCACTACTTCAAACCAAACCGGCTCCCTCCGGAAGTGCGTCTTGTCAGCAAACATGACATCGACCTTGGCCTTGCCGATTGGTGAACAAGAGAGGCCTGGCACAATGCCATGGAACACGGTCCTGGTGGGCTGAAGCTGCTTCTCTTTGATGCCCAATTTCTCCATGGTGTCTCGGTACATGATGTTGATGTTGCTGCCGCCGTCTACCAGGGCACGGGAGAAACGGCAGGCCCGCCTGTCAGTGGAGAGAGTGGCGTCCAGGACCAAGGCATAGGCCCCTGGAGATGGCATGACAGCCGGGTGATCCTCTCGGCTCCAGCTGACAGGCCTTTCAGACCAGTGCATGAATTCTGGGTTCTTGACGGCAACAATGTTGACCTCTCTGTGTGCTGGCGGCGGCTGTGCCTATCATCCGTCTGGCTGGTGAAGACGACATAGGCTCCATTTTCTTCTGGGAACTCATCCTGGACCTGGCCGCCAGGACGAGCAGCCGGCGGATTAGGAGGCGGAGCTGGCGGTCCAGCAGGCGGCGGAGGCAGAGCTTCTCCCCTCGCAATCCTTGTGAGCCAGTGGCACTTCCTTGTGGTGTGGTTGGAGGGCTTTGCGCCGCTGTGGAACTTGCAGGGGGAATCCAAGGCTTGATCAAAGGAGAAGGCCGGCTGCCACACCGGTTTGCCGCCCTTCTGGCGCTTGGGCCTTGCTTGAGCTTCTGGCTGCTGTCCGTCGACCGCTGCCACCAGCCGGCTGTCGGCAGCCGGCGCCTGGGCCTTGCGCTTCTGGTCATTGGTCTGCTGGCGCCGGCTGGATTCTCCTGCCAGCGTCTTGGAAGTTGGAGGGGTCATCTTGCCAGAAGCATCCACTTGCAGCTCGGTCTTCATGGAGGAGTCAGCAGTGGCGTACTTGTCTGCTATGCCCAGCAGTTCATCCAACATGGCCGGCTCGTCGCACAGGAGCCGGTGCTTGAGCAAGGTGCCTTCTCTGCACCCGGCCGTGAAATACTCGAGGGCTTGTACCTCGTGCACTGCCTCACAGGAGTTTCGCAGCTCCGCCCAACGCATCAGATAGTCACGTGCCGACTCGTCCGGGCCTTGGACACACAGGGAGAGCTGACGCGGCTTGGGAGGGCGCTTGTAGGTGCTGGTGAAGTTGCGTGTGAAGGCGTCGGTGAAGTCTAGCCAGCCGTTGATGCTGTTTGGCTTGAGGCTATTCAGCCACGTCCGAGCCATGCCCTGGAGCATGAGAGGCACGTACTTCACCGCGACACGTTTGTTGCCTGTGGTGATGCTGACAGCCGTGGAGTAGTCCACCAGCCAGTCCTCTGGTTTCACCGATCCGTTGTACTTGGGGGAGTCTCTGGGGAGCGAGAAGCCCTTGGGAAAAGGCTCGTTGTGGATGCGAGGGCCGAAGCAGGCCGGACCGAGGTCATCTTCTTCTTCAACCGCCTGGGAGCGAGCTAGACGGTCCAGGCAGTGGCGGGCGTCGTTCTCCCCGACCCCCTCGCGGCGGCCCAGGCGGCCTGCCAGAGAGGGGTGGTCAACAGGCGGAGGAGACACGCGCCTCTCCCGCCTGGGAGGAGGCGGCTGCTCCCCTCGTCGTTCTATGGCCCTTGGACGGCTGTCTTTGTCGTGATCGATGGTGAAGCGCGTCTGCCGGCTGCGGCTGACAGCGGGCTCTGAGTCTCGCCGGTTGGTAGCACAGACTGTTGGAGAGCGAGACGTGGCTCCTTACTCCCGCCGAAGAGGGCGGTTGTCGGCGTGCGCAGCCACCTTCGACGCCCGGCGATGGGCCTCCTGCTGCGTAGCAGCAGCGTCGAGGAGCTGGCGGGCACGCTGGGTCATGCAACAGAGCTCGTCTCCTTCCAAGTTACCCATCTCATCGACCGCCGCCTGGGCAGCCCTTAGTTCCGAAGGAGTGAGGTACACAGGCCGCGGGGCCCCCAGCATATCTGCTAGTAGCCCGCCGCGATCGCGGACAGCGCAGGCTCGGCTAGGCTCGCCAGCAGCCGGCCTGCCACAAATGGCGCAGTCCATTTCGCGGCGGTAAGCTTCAGTGAGGCGTCGAGAGGCAGCCAACTTGTTGGCGCTGTCGAGGAGCGAAACGCGGAGTGCTTCCAACTCCGCGCCGTCTGCCCCCGCCGTGACAGGAGCGGCGAGGTGCTGCGGGGCGGCCTCGAGCGGGTCTGGACCCGTTCGGCACGATGGTTTGCCGTGGTCGGTGACGAGCACCTGCGTGACGATACCGACGGTGCCGCAGATCGGAAGAACGGGAAGAGGGTCGTTGACGATCTCCACGTGCTCGGGGAAGGAATCGTCGGGGTCAACGATCATGTCCACTGGTGGGTCAGAAGAGCCCACTGACTCTATGTCAGATGCGCGCTCGTCGACGAGGTGGAGCTTGGCGAGGAGCTCGACGAGGAAGCTCTCCGGCGCCACTGGCTCGACCGCCGGAGAAGTTTCGTCGTGGACGCGGGCCGCGCCGAGAAGATCGGCGAGCCCGCTCACGGCGCATGCAGCCTCAGCGCTGCGTAGCATCCCGGTCTCCACGCCAGCGGCATGCCGGGCTGGCTACTCTCGCTAGGAAGGAACAAGGTTCCCGTCCAGAACATGTCTCCGGACGACGGTGCACCTAGCCCCACGATGGGCGCCAAATGCCGGGGTTTTGGGACGACATATGCCAAAGGATGGCTTATCATGCATGGGGTCAAAAGAACGTCGCCGGGCTCGGGAAGCTGGATAAGGCGATACTTAGGACGCCTACGAATCTTACCTAGGTTCGGGGCTCTCCGGGGAGATAACACCCCTAGTCCTGCTCTGCGGGGACTCCGCGTCATCACTGATAGCACTAGAGTGGCTATAGGATTGCTGCTTGAGCTGTGATGTCTAAAGGAAGAAGATGAACAAGGCTAGCTCACCTCCTCTCCCTCCTATCGAGGGTTCTTGTCCTGTGAACTTCTAATAGCCGACCCTCTAGCCCTCAACATGGAGGACCCTAGGGGGTTTATATAGGCCTACGCCCTAGGGGTACAATGGTAATCTCGACGCCGTGGCCCCCAGCCGTCAGTGTCTTCTGGTGCCGGCCTCGCCGCCTGTCTGCTGGGGCCCGCCACCTGCGGGCCCCTCGTGATTGCCTTTCACTATGGGGGTGCTCTTGCTGACGACAGCCTCGTTGGGGAGGGGATGGCCACAGTGCCATCGTCCCTCGTCGTACGCTGCCGCCTCACCCCGTCCCATCATCTTGATGAGGCTCGGACTTCTAGGGTGGGGTGCGCCGTCTGCTACCAGACGGCCGTCTCCCCCGGCCGCCTGCCAGAGGCGGTTTGTTCTTGAGCTCGCTCGCTGGCTGATGGGGCCAGCCGCCTGCTGGCCCCGCCGTTTGTCGGTAGTGGGATCGTGGCCTCCTCTGACCGCTGCTTGGTCACAAGCTCCGTGGCTACAGTGACCCGCCGCTTAGGAGATATTCCCAAAGTACGTGGTCACTGTAGCCACGTCCTTATAGATCTTCTAAGGACATGCTCTCCGGTAGCCATGCCCCCGCCCCGCCGGGACCCACCTCAGCGTGTTCCCTGAGGGTGGGATGCGGGTCCGTCTGCTGACTGGTGGTGCTTGGTGTTGCCGCCTGTTGGGTCCCTGCCGCCTGCTGGCAGCCGGCTCCTAGGGCAAGCCACCCTCGGAGGCGGCTCGAGGAGCAGACGGCCGTGGTAGACCAAGCGGCTGTTATTTGTCTTAAAATACCAAGGGTAGGAGCTGAGGGTACCCATGGTCAATATCTCCGACAATCTCGTTACCGGCAAGTCTCTTTACTCGTTCCATAATACATCATCTCGTGACTAACTCATTAGTCTTTTGCTTGCAAGGCTTATTATGATGAGTAATGCCGAGAGGGCCCAGAGATACCTCTCCGACACTCGGAGTGACAAATCCTAATCTTGATCTATGCCAACACCACAAACACTTTCAAAAACACCTATAGAGCATCTTTATAATCACCCAGTTACATTTTGACGTTTGATAGCACACAAGGTGTTCCTCCGGTATTTGGGAGTTGTATAATCTCATAGTCAGAGGAATGTGTATAAGTCACGAAGAAAGCAATAGCAGTAAAACTAAACAATCATAGTGCTAAGCTAACGGATGGGTCTTGTCTATCACATCATTCTCATAATGATGTGATCCATTGATCAAATGACAACACATGTCTATGGTTAGGAAACACAACCATCTTTGATTAACGAACTAGTCTAGTAGATGCATACTAGGGATACTCTGTTTTGTCTATGTATTCACACATGTATCTAGTTTCCGATTAATACTATTCTAGCTTGAATAAAAGACATTTATCATGATATATAAGGAAATATAAATAACAACTTTAATATTGCCTCTAGGGCATATTTCCTTCAATTAGTGGGGGAAACCAATTTCTCTCACTTGAATTGTCGATCGAGGCCATCTCAAGCAAACCCTAGTGCAACAACAAGTTTTGTTGGCTAGGTAGGGAGATTAGGAGAAAATGAAGCTTGGGGAAACAATGGAGCTTGGGGGAACTAGGTTGTCTTATTGGGGAAGAATACCCCCTATTATAGTGGGGGAACAATCCAATCGTTAGTTGCCCACAGCCAGCACAAAAGCGGTACTACCACTTGGAGCAGCAGTCCCAGATGTAGAAAAGAGGATACACAAGTACATGGGTGGTAGTGCCATCGGAGCGGTACTACTGTCCTCACCAGCGGTACTACCGCTCGGTGCCTCTGACATAGGGAACTAGTGGTAGTAGTAGGAGAGTAGGACGGTAGTACCGCACGAAGCGGTAATACCGCGCCCTACTACCGTTCTATTACCGCGAAGTGAAATAGGGGCTAGATAAGCAAAATATAAGTGGTAGTGCGTGCGGTAGTAAACAGCGGGCCCGAGCGGTACCACCGCCCTACTGCTGCTATATTCTCTGGGATACCGAGATGACAATGGTTGTGGGGTAGTACTAGTGCGGTAGTACCGCTCCCTACTTCCACTGAAGAGAGAAAGGCCACAGTAGCCCAAACACAAGAGGTAGTGTCAGCGGAGTTGGACACCGAAGTACCAATCAAGTGGTACTACCGCTGCCGAGCGCGGTACTGCCACATAAGGGTATGTGTATGTGTTAATTCAACTAGAAGCCTTCCAATGTGGAACCCCTCTTAATAGTATTGTTTTCCTATGACTCAAATCCACCCAAAAGGAAAAGTTCAAAACAACTTTCTTCGCTCTTAAGCACCGAGGGTAAAATAACCATCTTGTGCCATACACTACTGCAGGACGGTCCAAACGTGACACTACAATAAGAGTCCCTTCGAGGAAACTGTGTGCGATGCGATAATCGCAAATGGTGTTGTAAGAAAACCGTCAAAAATGACACAAAATGTTTGCGATGGCGGAGATATCAAACATGATTCAGATTATAGTTGCGTGTCCGATGCTTGGCATATGGTTTGCTCCAATGAACTGTTCACGATGAACCAGAACGACAGAAATTGGCATCCAGATGAAGGTGTGTGCGATATACAACGTACAGTTCACTCGGATGAACTGTTTGTGATTAGGCAACACAACAGAAACGATCACCTAGAGCAAGGTGTGTGCGATATAGGACATATAGTTCACTCGGATGAACTATTTGTGTTGAACCAAGAGAACAAAAACCTTTCATGTAAACAAGATGTGTGTGATACTCGGCAAACAGGTCCTTAATAAAAAAATGTGTGTGAAGGCCGATAATAACACAGACGATTGCTGCTAATAAGCCGTTTGTGTTGTGGGCAAATGCTTCCTGGTATACAAATGTCAGCGATTGATGAATTCATCACCGGCCATTTCCCTAGTATGGCCCGTGTGCGATGTGATTGCATACAGAACAACAACATATACTTATAAGAACATGATATCATAACCAAATTAAACATCCAATTACATAGGTGGCTAGTACATGCATGACATTTGCACACACCAAAAAAAACTATTACATGCATAATTAACTAGGATAAACAATCATCCGATCATCATCTACTTCTTCTTATGATGCTTGCCGCCACTGCTCTGCTAGTGGCTCGATCCATCTCGTAGATTACCGGAAGGAGGCACTCACTCATGTCAACTATCAGCATGTGCATCTCGTAGCATGTGTACATGTTCTTTGCCGCGAACTTGAGGTGAGGTTTATCCAGTTGCCGCATCCAGGCCCCGTGCCAGGAGAGGGACGTGTTCTGTTGGCATCCTACTTCATATTTTTGTACTAGGGGTCGATGATGGCCGAGGCGAGTTCAACCAGGGAGTCCTTCTTCGTGCTGCCCCAGACCTTGTAGTGGCCACGAATTTCTACAAGGTTCTTGCAGGGCAACACCGTAAACCTGAGCGCTTTTACCTCATCGGAGGTTTCCACCATAGAGAAATTGTAGTCGGTGATGTTGATAAACCTGGTGAAACGGTAGCAAGGCTATGTGGCCATGTAGTAGTGGTAGATCAGGAAATGATGGTGCACGCACAACTGGGCGATGGCAACCTTCTGATCCTTCCCGGGATGACCGCCGGTGTACTAGAGGTCGATGCCGACCACATTGTACTTGTCTCGAGCAAGCAACTGCTCCACGGTGTTGATGTAGTCCTCCACCACAGCCGAATAGATGGTGTACACCACTAAGAGACCCGTCTCCCTCGTGTGGGTCTCCACTTTATGCTCGCCGAACTCCATTGGAGCGCCACTAGATATTCTCTCTGTATGTGTCATCGTGGGTGAGCTTCTTGTGTTGTGGGACGCGATTGGAAGGTTGAAGAGACTAAGGTTATAATGGCCCCAGGAATTAATGGGGAAGCCGGACAGCCTTGAATATCGGCATGCTCGGATGGAAGTTTTAATTTACAGTGCATAACTCCATCGCCCCGCACATAACTGCATCGTGGCGATGCGCGCGATGTAATGATAACCCACAAGTATGGGGGATCGCAACAGTGTTTGAGGGTAGAGTATTCAACCCAAATTTATATATCCGACACAAGGGAAGATAAACAATATTTGTATGCATTAGGAGTTGAGTTGCCAATTCAACCACACTTGGAGATTAAATATCTGTAGCAAAGTGATGAGTAGCACGGTATTATGATATTTTTATAGCAGTAATGACGGTAACAATAGTAGTAGTAGTTTTGTGGAAATTGTAATAGTAGCAGAAACAGTAGTAACTTAGCAAGATCAATATGTGGAAAACTCGTAGGCGTTGGATCGGTGATACATTGGATAATATTCATCATATAACAAGTATAACCTACGGCGACACAGAATTAGCTCCCGTCATCGATATAATGTAGGCATGTATTCCACAAATAGTCATACATGCTTATGGAAAATAAATTGCATGACATCTTTTGTCCTACCCTCCCGTGACAGCGGGGTCCATAAGGAAGCTAAAGGATATTAAGGCCTCCTTTTAGTAGAGAACTGGATCAAAGCATTAACACATAACGAGTACATGAACTCCTCATACTACGGTAATCCCCGGAAAGAATCCCAATTGTTGTCACCTTGGGGTATGCGGATCCTAACACGTAGCAGGTGCATATGACTTGCAAGATCGGATCGAGGACATAGATATAATGATGATAACATAAACTGTTCCGATCTGAAATCATGGCATCGGGCCCTACTGACAAGCATTAAGCATAGCAAAGTCATTGCAACATCAATCTTAAAATATAGTGGATACTAGGGATCAAGCCCTAACAAAACTAACTCGATTACATGATGAATCTCATCCAACCTCTCACCGATTAGCAAGCCTACAAAGGAATTACTCACTCCCGGTGGTGAGCATCATGTAATTGGTGATGGAGGATGGTTCATGATTACGAAGACGGCAGATCCCCCTCTCAGAAGCCCCAGACGGACTCCAGATCTGGCCTCCCGATGATGAACAGGACGTGGTGGTGGCTCTGTATCCTAAAACACGATGAAACTTCCTCTCCTATTTTTCTCCAAAAATAGGAATTTATAGTGGCAGAGCTAGGGTCAGCGGAGCTTCGTAGGCCCCACAAAACAACAGGGCGCCCCTATGGGGCCTGGAGCGCCTTGGTGCCTCGTGGGCAGCCAGGGCACCCCCTCAAGGTGGTTCTTGTTCCAATGTTTTTCTTTTATTCCTTAAAAATCTCCAAAAAGTTTCGTCTGATTCCAGGAACTTTTATTTCTGCACAAAAAACAACACCATGGTAGTTCTGCTGAAAACAGCGTCAGTCGGGTTTGTTTTGTTCAAATCATGCAAATTAGGATCCAAAACAAGAGCGAAAGCATTAGGAAAAGTAGATACGACGGAGGTGTATCAACTCCCCCAAGCTTAACCCATTGCTTGTCCTCAAGCAATTATGTTGACAAACTGAAAGTGATAAAGAAAAAAATTTATGAACTCTTTTGTTCTTGTTTACATATATATGCTTAAATAATAACCAATTTTTCAGGAAAGATCATAACTAACCATGCGGAAGATAACTCTTAGAAATTATATTCATTCATATCAATGGCATAATCAACTAGCGAGCAATAATAATATATCTCAAATGCCAACACTTTGTCAAAACAATCATGATTTAATATTACAATAATGGTATCTCACTAGCCCTTTATGACACCGCAAATCATAAATACAGAGCACCTGTAAAGTTTAAGCATCGACTAGATATTTGTAATTCATGGTAGAAGATATCCAGTCATGCTAACACTCAACATTAATTGAACATATAAAGGATGAGCCAGTGCGGCCAACTAGCGGCACCAGCCACGTCTCCTTTTATCGTGCTATGAATAGTGCGCGATTTGCACTGTATCGCCGTGGCCAGCATCCTCTCCTCTCCCTTTCCCCTCGCTCACTTCCTCCTCCCTCACCCGCAGAACCCTAGCAGCCTTCTCCCGCAGCACCTCAGCCGCCTCCTCTCCCTCTCCACCCAGCCGCCCCCTCCCTGACGGCGTCGATCTAGAGAAGGAGAGGCCAGGAGTGTGGCCTCGATCTGGAGAAGGCGAGCAGCCGCCGGCCGATTCCTCCTTCCCCGCTCTCCACTCCCCCTACTTCCGTGCACAGCCGCCGCCTCCCCCTCCCCGCTCAGCCTCGCCCGGAGTCGAGCCCCCGTCCCTGCCCCGCGCCGGAGTTCAGCGGTGCGGGAGGAGCGGATCGACGACGGCGAGGATGAGAGATCGAGGAGTGAAGGAGAGGGGAGACGAGGGTGGGGCGGAGGTCAAGCATCAACATAGGAGACGCGCTTCCGAGGCAGATCAGGAGAGGTGACGCCGGCCAGCCGCCGCCTCACCACTGACTGGCGCTGGACAGCGGCAAGGAACCAACATTTTCTTCCCTTTCCCAGGTGCTCCCTGGCCGGCGACTCATTGGGCCTCTTCGACAGCTTGCTCGTACTTGCCGAACTCGCTACATTGGTCTGTCTCCCTTTCCTACGTTCTTAGTGCCAAGGTTCACACCTCTCTCATTTCAGTTGTTTTTTTTAGACGTCCTTGCATATTATGCTTTTTATTTAACTTTGTTTCAGATGGGGAAATATTATTTATTATATTGTAGAAGATGAGGATAACATCTCATTTTAGTTTCGTTAGAATATGACACTAGCTCTTTACCTACACCACTTCTTCTATGGATTTTTTGCTAAAATTTGCCTCTTCTGGACAGAAATTATCATTTATCACCATTAACAGCTTGCTCAACCAGGCTGTGGCTATTCCTATTGGGCAGAAATTAGAAAATTGTGATCATTCAATTTTCTGTAGCATGTATATACTGATGGTAGTTTCTTCCATTGAATATGTGAACCAGGAGAAGACTCACTATGAAGGTCTCCTTACAACTAAAGTTTTACCTGCTATTAAAACAGTTGAAGCAGAGTATGCAGATCTTCAGTAGCTTCGACAGGTTTTTGTTCTGTTACTAAGAACTAATGGCCTATTTTTATTTTAGGGAAGTATAATTATTTCTGTATGCTTCTTCTCTAAAAGCAAATTGTGTTCTGTTATAATTATAGTCAGTGTGGGCTTGAAAATTCACATCGCCAAAAGAATTATCGAATTTGATAAGAGAACAGTTTCTTAATAAGTAAATAAGCCACAAATACAATGTCTAATATTCTGATGGAATGAACCTGCTGCAAAGGGGCAATAAAAGTGACGATGCTCGATTTTATTAATTGACAGGATGAAATACAAGGTAGTAAGATTAGTGTGAGTGTTCACCTAATTTGGTTTTTACCGATTGAATGGGCAGTTGGTGACGTACTGTCAACTTGGTAAATCCAGCATGCGTGTTCTATTAATTTGTATGAAGCTTTTAACTCCTGGACATATCGGGTAACTGACTCACTTGTCGAGTGGGGACCTTATATTTTGTATGATTACTTCAAGAAGGTTTCAATTATTTTCCCCGGGAGTGATATGAAAGCTCTGAATCATGTTGCTGGATCCACCCCCAAACAATTAAGTGCCAAGATAAATAGACTGAAAGAGAGATTTGATCGAGGAAGAATGTCTAATATTCTGATGGAATGAACCCGCTACAAGAGGCAATAAAAGTGACGATGATCGATTTTATTAATTGCCAGGATGAAATATAAAGTAGTAAGCTTAGCATGAGCGTTCACCTGATTTGCTTTTTACCTATTGAATCGTTAGTCGGAAACATACTGTCAACTTGGTACATCCAGCGTGTGTGTTCCGCTAATTTGTATGAAGCATTTTTAACTCCTGGACATATTGTGTCTTCTGTGTTAAACTGACTCGCATGTCGAGCAGTGACCTTATATTCTGTAGGATCACTTCAAGAAGGTTTCATTTATTTTCCCTGAGAGTGATATGAAAGCTCTGAATCACGTTACTGATCCACCCCCAAACAGTTAAGTGGCAAGATAAATAGACTCAAACAGGGATTTGCTCGAGAAAGAAGAATGTATGAAACTAAACAAGTTGATCATACTGGCAGGAAAAAGTTGATGCCCATGAGTTTTTATCCTTAATTCGCGAATAATAACAGCAATAAAAATCTGAGCAGATATCTAAGTCCATAGACGATCTGAGGGTATTGCATGACAAAAAGGAGCAACAAATCTGAAGTAAGCAACAGCTGTCTACAGGTTTTCTTACATATATGTTGGCATCTTTGACTTTGATATGTTTATTGCACTCTATTGGGTCTGCTTTTGACCCAAGTATATTGCTGTGCAGTCGTGTGAAAAAACATTGGGCTTGCGCTGGAAGAAGTTTCAGAGAAATGCTGGCCTTTTGAAGCGACAATTGACATGGCTGTAAATACAAGTTTCTTTCTTGGATGTCTATCATCTGTTTTTCTGCAAGCTTTGATTTCTCTTATCCGTCAGCTGAAAAGGTTAGTTCTGATAGGTCGACCGCTTATATTGTTTTGAAGGTTCAGTGAGCATATGGGAAGGAAATGTATCGGTGGATTCGGCAACGTATTACAAGAGTAAATGTTTATCTATTGAGGTGTGTATCGTTCATAACATTGCCATTTTGATGTGTACATAGCGGTTGGAGGATTTAACTATGTTACTCTCTTTCTTTTTTGAGGTAGGAAGTGATGAATCGAACAAGGAGGAAGGGTAACACGACGACATGTTTGATCTTCGGCCATTTCTGTACTATGAAACTCGGGTCAGGATTCCCTGTTAAGTATGTGGTTGTACCTACTGCTAAATTAGTCATGGACAGTGACATGACGACGTGTTCAGTTTTGACCCTTTCTTGACTGTGAAACCTAGGTTAGGGTTGTCCTCTCGTAAGTCTAGGGTTGCAACCGCTGCTAAATTAATAATACTAACCTACCGCTAACAGATGATGTCACTGCTTAGACAATCACTGAGGTCAAATTTGTGTATTCCAACATTGGTTCTTCATTTCTACCTACTACTTATAGCTGGATTAATGCATTTATCTATCTCTCTATTTGTGTTGTTACTTACTGCCCTTTTAAGTTTTCTATTCCGAGTTGGTTTCATTTATTATTTGCTAACATTCACAAAAATGAATACCCACTCTTCCTTTATGACAAGAACAAGTACAAATTAACTTGCCTAAGGTTTAGAGGCACAACAAGGTTCATGTCAAAAAATCATACGGGCATCATGTTAATATGTTCCTACAGATAAAATGTTCAGGTTACTAATTTATCTTTGTTCAGAGATTTTGGTGCCCTTCATTAATACATGTCAGAGCTATGGATGCTGAACTCACAATGGTTAAGGGGATGTGAAATAACATGTTTTGTCATGAAACAATGATATATTGAGAAACTATACATTCCGAAATGAACTTGGCATTTTAATTATCACAAATTATGAGTAATGATTAAACATGTACTTGCCATACTAATGAAGTGATATCTTGACAATGCCTATTTGACTGGTGCTTAGAAGTCAGTGGGCATTTAGTGTTCCTTATTCATAGTCTATTGTTCAGTTTCCCATTTTGATTGTGTGATTATGCCTTTTTACAAATTATGTGTGGTGCATGTTATCTGCTCCCATGTTAAGTCCTGGCTTGGCATTGCAATAATTGTGACCCATGCCTTTCACATGCCGCTTTCACTCACTGCCATATCTTATGTTTTCCTGCGCTCCTTAACCAATATTGGAGGTAATTTCTATTGTGGCCATTTTCTACCTCTTATTCATATGTTATGTGAACTGCAGGTACTGTAGTCTATGAATTTTGAACTATTAGTCCCTGCTCTGCCTTGTCCTCCTACCCTGCTTATTACATGTGGGATGTGTGCGTGCTTGTTCCTGCCATGCTGCGTGCAGGCTTTCTTGCTTGTTGTGTGCGTGCTTGCCGGCTTGCTGCTGGGTGCTTTATTGCGGGGTGTTGGGCTGCTGATGGCCTGATGCCGATGTTTGTATCTTCTATGCATATATGCTTTGTTGTATACTGACTTTGTTGCTTGTTGTGGCTGGCCTGCTGATGTTGCTGCTGTGCTGGGGAGGCCTTCAGGGAGTGAGTCCAGTGACATTCGAACACACAAAATTATCCAGGAGAGATGCAGTAGCAGCAGACCAAAGCAAAGGAAGACCACTCTGTGTGAATGACCACTCTAATGCAATCTTGCTAGGATGTGTAGGTTGTTATGTACTTTCCCATCAAATTGAAGCATGTATTTGTCCAATAAACTGAAGAGGTCTCATATGGCTACAATTTCCAACTCCTTTTTTTATTGGATAATTTTTTAACCTTTGATCAATCTTTGTTACTTGCCTACACATCTGTACATAGCATGCTGCTCCAACGCGACCGCTCTGTGTGCTGCCTTGAGTCGCGCGGCCACTACGCCTGCGCCGAGGCGGAGGCCGCTGCCACTCTCGACGCCCTCCACTTTGCGCTCTCGGCAGCGGCGTTCGCAAAGCCTTGTCGTGGCGCTGCAAGTGTTGCCCCCTCCTCCCCAAGGGCAAGGTGAAGAAAGGTGCCTGTGTGGTTCTTCTGCAGCTCGCAATGAGGATTGATGTGTCTAACCTGCACAAGAATGCCAAGAAGTCCTTCTCGGAGAAAGCCACGACGCGTGTTTCTGCCATGATTTCCTTCCATGCATTATATTTTCTTTGAATGTATTAATGTTAGATCCGGTGAGAAAAGGCGTCTTCCAAGCAGTAAATGCGGGAGTGTTGGCCACATTTGGTTTTCGACTTGGGTGTCTAAATATTCTCATAATACTTGGCTCCCTCTCGCCCCTTGTGCCATTGGCGCAACGAGTCATCTAGTTATACTCAATGCATAAGAATGACAATAGTGCTTTCAGGTCTGGTGCCTATTTAAGAAGAAGATGACTCAACATAAAAGGTAAAAAGATAGTCCCTTTGCAGAGGGAAGCAGGGATTTGTAGAGGTGTCAGAGCTCAATTTTTTAAATCAGAGATAAATATAATTTTGGGAGGCATACCTTTCCTGTCAACGTAACGACCAAGAGTTGTCAATATCTTCCATGCTAAACAAATTAGCGGTTGTTCCCAAGCGGTAAAAGTAAAGTTTACTCCCCCTCCACCAACAAATACAAGCCATGGCTAGCCGAATCCTCAGGTGCCCTCCATACCAACAACAGTTCGGGGGAGTTTGGTTTAATTATTATTGTTATTTTTCATGGGAGTGGGCATCCCGATTACCAGTCCCTCTCGTGCAAGGATGAGTGAATAAAAACTCATCATGAGAATAAACCACTTAGCATGGAAGATACTGACCACCCAATGTCGATCCATGAGCGGTACGGGCACACAAAATAGATGTTCATTTGAATATTTTTTAGAGGTGGCACATGCAAATTTACTTAGGACGACAGAGTAATACCACCTATAGGTAGATATAGTTGACTCATATGGAACAACTAACAACTTTGGTTTGGGATTTTGATGCACAAGAAGTATTCCCGCTTAGTGCAGGTGAAGGCTAGCAATTAGATTGAGAAGCAACCATGTAGAAGAGCGAAAACGGTCATAATCATGCATTGAGAATAATTACCATTGAATACTAGCATGAGTAGGATATGGACACCTTGAACATAAATATCGTGGAGGCTATGTTGGTTTTGATTCAACTACATGTGTGAACATGTGCCAACTCAAGCAACTCGAAACATTCAGAGGAGGATACCATATCATCATACTACATCATAATGATTTTAATGCATGTTGACACTCAAGATAAATCATTGTTCACTCCTAGCTACTCAAGCATGTCATGAACCACTATAATCTCTAATGGTCTTCGCAAACATGTTTAATCATGACGCGCTGAATCATGGGTACTGAGTTAAACATATTTACAAAAACAAAAAAAAGTTGAGTTCTACCTGCTTTTCCTTGCCACGGTCACTTCATCAAATATCGTCATTATTGCATTTCACTTGCACGACCGAACGATGTGAGAATAATAATAGTGCAAGAGTGTTGTGGACTAAGCTGGAATCAACAAGCATTTATTCAGAGGAGAAGACAAAAACAATATGCACTCTTTGTTAGATCAACAATTATTGAATATGAGGGCCACTCAATATTTTCATTGTGGTCTTCTACTCACACTGACTAAATGAAAGAAAAGATATTTAGCCAAACACACTGTTTTTTTAGTTTTTGGTTTTTCTAGAAGAAAGAAAATTAAAGAGAAAATGGAAAACAAGAAAAACTATTTACACGGGAAAGCTCCCAACAAGCAAAAGAAGAAAAGAGAAATCTTTTTGGGTTTTCTTTTAATGCTACAACTAAATTAAACTAGAAAGAAAAGCCGAAAAGAAGCAAGAAATATTTTTGGGTTTTCTTAAAGTTTTTCAAACACACAAGAAGAAAGCAAGAAAATAAAACTAGAATGGATAATACAATGAAAAAGTGTGAACACCGACTAATGGAATGAAGTATGTGAACATGAATGTAATGTCGATGGAAATACGTACTCCCCCAAGCTTAGGATTTTGGCCTACTTTGGTAATCAGCACCCATAGTTGCCATCCAATCCCATGTCAAAGTGTTGAGGCAGCAGCACCTGGGCGTCCCACTCCTGAGGCTTCTCCTCTGCCGCTGCCTGGTTGTTTCGGTAGGCAGTAATGTCCTCGGGATGGATGGTGTATCCGTTCCTGGCATAAGAGTCAAACAAAGCAAGTGCAGGCAACGGGATAATATCACGAGTATTCTCACAAAAAAACAAGTTATAGCGAATGTTGTTAAAATAATTCACAGCATCTGTAAAGTGATGATGTCTCATTGTCTAGTGATCTAAATTGACTTTGGACAAATGATAGTCATCAGGGTGTATCTGAATGTTAAAATGTCTCGCTAAGCGAGTAGCATAAATTCCACCATGGATCTTGCCCTTACTTCTGTTAAGGTGCAGACAATGTGCAATAATATCCCCTAAGTTAAAGGTGTTATCATTATGAAGTGCAAGGCGTAAAATGGCGAAGTCAGGAGCACTAAGTACACCGCCCTTCTCTCTAGCAGTCAAACACTTCGAGTTAAATAGAGCAAAGTAATGCACATAAGGAAACTGCGGGCTAGCGGTCGTGGCTTTTGACATGCCGCTTTCCTCACCCATTATCAAAGTGAGTAGGAAGTCCTCAAACTCAGCCAGTCTAAGTTCTCTCAATTCCCCATCAGAGGGAATTAGACATATCACACAAAATTCAGCGAGAGGTATCTGACGGATTTCAGCATATAAATTAAACCGCGCAGAAGGAGGTTCATGCCTATTCAAAAAGTAAACAAATTGCACAAAGGAATTCGCGAGGGTATGATGTTGGTCACACTGATCTTCAAGGAAGTTGGTGAGTCCAGCATTTGCTATGAATTTCACAAACTCTTGGTGGAATCCGTCCTCTTCCATGAAGGGAATGTGCGGCCATTCGCACGGCCGGACGTCCGTCCTTCGCAAAGTGTTGATGTCAACAGCAGATATTTCACCAATGACTCCCTTAGCATTCTTCTTAGATGAACCCTTTCGAAAGAAGTCCATTTCCCTAAGAACAAATTACTGAAATTTTTGGGTCACAAATAAAGTTAACAAAAATTCACAAGATTGATAGCAACTACTCATATGGGTGCCTAGAGCCTATATCAAGCATTCAAACTACGTAGAACTCTAAGAATTCAACATGCAAGCTCATCTACTGCAGCACCAAGAGTGGCTAGTTATTCTAAATATAAACCACTAAAACAAAACTATTTGGAGCAATGGAGGAGTCACATACCAAGGAACAATCCCCCAAAACAGTTTCGGAAACGGAGCTTCGAGCAAAGAGATCGAAATCCGCGGGTTTGAGAGCAAAAACACGAGAGAGAGAGAGAGAGAGAGAGAGAGAGAGAGAGAGAGAGAGAGAGAGAGAGAGAGAGAGAGCAATGGTGATTTTTTTGGAGGTAGGTGAGGACATTGGCTAAACGGATAAGTGAGGGGGGCGTGGGGCCCACTATCCACCAGGGCACGCCCTGGTGTCTCGTGGACACCTGGGACACCCCCGTGTGGTGTTTTTAGTGCCAGGTATTCTCAAATATTCAGAAAAAATCGTGTTAAAACTTCAGATCATTTAAAGAACTTTTATTTTTGGGCACTTTTTTATTGCACGGATAATTCAGAAAATGGGGTATTCATGGCATTTTATTGCATTTAACTGAAAATAACATAAAATATAAAGTGGGTACGGAAGGTGGTGTGTGCTAGATTCATCAAACACATGCCTCTAAAAATGATCCATTAATAAGGTTGATTAGGTCTTATTAACAACCACTTTCAATTAGCATGCACCCGAAGAATTTTCTAAAACACTAAGTTACCTCAACGGGGATGTGCATATCCCCAGCAATAATTATTTCATATTTCCTTTTAGTAGTAGGTATAGGGAGCTGAAACCTCCAATAGTGACAATCAGAGGTTTTCCAATAACATTAATACCATTTACTTGCAATTGCTTCTTCGGAAAATGAATCATATGCTCTTTACCATTAACATGAAAAGTGGCCTTGCTTTTGTTGCAATCAATAACAGCCCCTGTAGTGTTCAAAAAGGGACTACTAAGGATAATCGACATGTTGTCGTCCTCGGGCATATAAACTATAACAAAGTCTGTTAAGATACTAACATTTGCAACCACAACAGGCACATCCTCACAAACACCAACAAGAATGGCAGTTGATTCGTCAGCCATTTACAATGATATTTCAGTGGGTCTGAGTTTATCAAAGTCAAGTCTTTTATATAAAGAGAAAAGCATAACACTAACACCAGCTCCTAAATCACATAAAGCAGTTCTCACATAATTTCTTTTGATGGAACAAGGTATAGTTGGGATTCCTGGATCTTCTAATTTTTTAGGTACTCCATCCTTAAAAGAATAATTTGCAAGTATGGCGTTATACCACCGGCATCTACCACCGGTGGTAGTTAGCACCACTTGAGTTTTGTATGTTGTATGTAGTATCTACCAAATCAGAGAGTGCGTACACGTAATATATACTATATAAGAATGTTTAGGTAGTATATATACTACTTTTTGGGTACTATGCATCGTATTTTGAGTATGCTCTTTTTACGTACAAATATGTACATATTTCGCAAATATAATAAAAAAAAAATATAATATATATAGCCGGTCTATTATGAGAATAATATGTACATATTTCTCATAATATTTCACAAATATAATATATATAGCCGGTCTATTCTCATAATATTATGAGAATAATATTATCATAACACTACCGCACTGCACGCATAACACGAGGGCACTGCACTCTTACTGCAACACAGAGACCAATGAACTTCATGTTGAAAAAACTGTACGTGTTGTTTTTTCGGTACCTTTTTTGCTCTAGTTTTTTAACCGTTTGTCAGAACAATGCGTGTAATATACCGTTGAAAAGGTATGTATTATGCGCTACTTCGCCATGTTGAACACTTTTCGAGATTCCGCACGGTTTAAGAGCAGTTTTGAAAACGGTGCGATCGACGAATAATGACAGCGAGTGTTTTTCCGCGATTGTTTCCTAACCGCTCGTCGGAATGAAGCATATGATACACCGTTGGAAAGATATCATCGGCCCGCATATTTTTCATATATAATTTTTTGTATAATTCGTTACGGTTTAAGAGCAGTTTCAAATTTACTAAATCGCGGAATTCTGTTTTTCTTATTTTTTCAAATTTTCGGTACTGTTTTCGCTTTAGTTTTTTAACCGTTTGTCGGAACGAGGCGTGTAATATACCGTTAAAAAGCTACGGACGAGGCGCAACTTTCATACATTGAAATGTTTTTGAGATTCCTTACGGTTTTTAGTTAATTTTGAAAATCGTGCGGCTGACCACGATATGCAGCGGCCGTTTTTCGCAAATTTTTTTCAAACCGCTTGTCGGAATGATTCAAATGGTACACCGTCGAAAAGTTATCGACATGGCGCAACTTTTTCATGTAGAACACTCTCTCTAATTCCTTACGGTTTAAGAGCTGTTTTGATTTTACCAAAATGCGGACACTCTGTTTTCCGCGACACCAGAATCGACGCGTGCACTGCATCGGACAAAAAAGCGCATTGCTTCAAACTAAAAACCGCACTGCATTAGACGGGCAAGTGAACTTCATGATTTCTTTTGTTTGGCCAAAATTTTCTTAGGCCAGTTTTTTGTTGTCTTTTTACAACTTTTTTTATGAACAAGAGTGAACCGCAGAGACGAGGGCAAGTGAACCACGACATATATCGAAGTGAACCACATTACTAACTTGTTGTTTCACTAAATTTTCGTACTTTCATGTCGGACGCAAGTGAACAACATCACTGTCAAAAGTGAACCACATACGAGGACCAAAAGCACTGCAAATGTTAATACAGTCGACTGAATTTTGAAACAGATGACTCACTTCATACAGAGGGGTAATGAGTTGCAGATGAGAGACTAGCGAACTTCACCAAAACACAAACAAACTGCACTTCATACAGAGGGATAATGAGCTGTAGATGTGAGACTAGCGAACTGCACCAAAACACACCCGAATCTTTGACAGCACAGCAGCAACACTGCATTGCAAATTCGACATGAAATTAAACTCTACGCGCCGTACTGCACCGAAACACACCCGATTCACACCAAATTTTTGGAGATGGCTGAACTGGACGAAACCCAAAAATAGAGAGTTAATGTTTTGAAATCGGGGTGCCTTTTTTCTGTTTCGCAACTGAATTGGACATGGTGAACTAAACTTATAAATTCGATGAAATTGCATCATGCTAGGAACTAAACTTCATTGTCCCGCTTGGGAACGGCACGTTGGCACCAGCTGGACTGCATCGCCGCTTCCCGCCTGGACGTGCTCCACACACACACCTGCACACACGAGCAAGTGAGCTGCAACATCGAGCTGCCAAAAATGTCTGTCGTCGGAGTGGCAAAAGAGGGAAGGGATCTTGCCCATTGACTACAGAATAGTTTTTGAGGACAGAGGGATCCATCGCCCGCAAGCTGAAGACTGCCGGATCTCCTTGTCCTGTCGTCTGCAAGCTCGCCGGAGGAGCCGGCCGGAGTACAGGGCCACCAGTCGTGCCACAGTCGGGAGGGAGGTGGTGGAACGGGGAGGGAAGAGTCGCCGGCGACCCCCGTCGCTGAAGAGAGGCAGTGGCGTGGGGTACCTCCCACCGTCGTGGTCATGGTAGGCGTGCTGGAGGGGAGCATATCGTCGTGGGGGAGTGGGGATCCGGCCGTCTTCGTACTCCACGCCCATCAGGGAGGCCGGATCTTTCGAGTTCGCCGGTGGTGGCGCGGGACCTTGTGGGTGCGGTGAGCGCGGGACCCCCCTAGTTGATTCGGGGATTGGGGAGATGGGTCACGCCTCGGCGCTTGGGAAGCCAGTCACTGGAGAGGAGGGAGGTCCGCGCGCGCCATTGACGGAGTCGAGATCTGGGCGGTCTGGATCGGGGCAAGGAGGTGGTGGGCCGAGGAAGGGTGCAGTGGGGCGGGGGATGTGGGGAAGGCAACGGGAAGGGCACGCCGGCGGCGAAGAAGGCGGTAGGATGGGGTGCACCGGTGGCGAAGAAGGGCATGGGATGGGGCGGCTCCGAACGGGGGGAGGAGGATGCGGGGTGCCGCCGGATGGGAGGTGTAGGAGGCGGGGCACCGCCGCGCAAGGAGGCGGGGAGGGGAGGGGGACGCTGTCGGGCGCTCTGCGCTAGAAACCTGTTTAAGTGGGGGTGTTATGAGAATAAGGTTTTTGTTATGAGAATAAGGTCTTAAGGGGTGTTATGCGAATAAACCCACCCTATATATATACTGCCGGTCTATTCTCATAACATTATGAGAATAATATTCTCGTAACACTTCCGAACTGCATTGTGTTACTGCATTGGAAAGCTATGCGCACTGCTTTCTTCTACTGTTGTGAACCGCAGAGAGGGGCAGTAGCAAACCTTCACGGAGCAGCGTTTCTGGCTAGTTTGATCGATTTCTATTGTTTTATTTGTGCGTGCGCTGATTTATTATGTGATTAAACACGCAATTCTGCGAGAAAACGACGGAAATCGATGGATTTGGCGGATCTTTCTCTGTTCTTCCGCACGGGCAGGAGCTTCGCATCGTGCTGGCGGGGTTCATATTCGATTTTATAGCCGTGATCCTAGTGTGTTACTAAGTTCGCGTTCATGTTTGTGTTATTCCGCAACAGATTAAATTGCTAATAGGATTGAAATTTTAGGATAATCGGTCGAGTTTCTCTCTGTTCTAGCGCAAAAACGGCAAGGTCTCTGTCCTTCGTGTTCGAGCGGGCGCCACGGGGTTGGTCGTTACTCAAGATGTTTTTTGAGTTTTTGCGCATTATATAGTTTTTAGAACTGCATTATAGTCTGTGTTTTTCGTCTGTGAATCGTGGAAGGGGGGGACTAGTTTAATTAGTTTTTTGCTTGGTCAAGCGCGATGAACTGCAGTAATATGCAATGCGAGCTGCACCTTGTCATGTTACCGCACTGCTTTACTTGTCGTTTTACTTTTTTTTGGGTTGTGTCTGTACCTACATATATGGCTGGGTCAATTGGCTCCCCTCCCACCTTATCCCTAGCGGCTCCCCTCCCACCTTATCCCTGGTGGCGAACATTGCCTCCTCTTTTTGCCACCCCTCCTTGATCTGTCTTCTTCCCAACCAGACCCTACGCCTGGCAATGGATTGCGCGTGCGGGTGCCTGGCAAGGATGGAGCCCATGCTGGAGACCTGTGTTTTTTCTGAAGGGTTGGTGTTTAACCAGAGGCAGCGGCACAACGCGCTATGTTCCCTGCTCTATTCTTCAGGTATTGGATTTCGGGCTCCATTCGTCCATCAGATGACTAACGATGATTTCAATGATTCATGGGTATGTATTTCTCGCATAGTCTTTTCATGTGTTGTGTGTAGTTAACACTATCTGAATATTTGTAGCAGTATTAGTTTCTGAAGAAACATTTTTCACTAAGTATAAGTGAACTGCTTTCACATAGAGTTTTATTATGAATATTGTAGGAGCAGCATCAATTTGGTCTAGTCAATATTATAATATGTTGACATCAATATTTATTATGAAGATTGTAGCAGTAATTTAGTTTCTGAAGATTGTAACCTCATTCTTATTTGTTCTTATTTTTTGTTCTTGTTTATTTGCTTGCAGAAATTCCCTTCTGGTCTAGTCAGGGTAACAGAAAGTTGTGTTAATTTGGTCTTGGTTAGCAAGAATGGATATCATGATGTTGATGTTATGTATTCTGTTGGCTCTGATGATTGTTTGGTTCTCAAAGATGGCTGGAAGGAATTGGTGGAGGAAGCTGGTCTTCATGCTGGGGATGTTGTCATGGCTATGTTTTATAGGCATGCAAAGTGTTTGGAAATCAAGTTAAATTTGGTTTAGATCGGTCTTGCTTGAGCAGCAGCAGCATGAGACAATTTGTTGTAATAATTTGACATTTTTGTGTGGCTTCTAGTTTATTTTTGTAGAAGAAATCTGAGTATAAGTGAACTGCTTTTCACAGATAGTTTTTTATGTGCATCCTATTAGCAGCAGCAGTTGAAGCAATATACAAACTGGAAACACCCACTGAGCTTTTTTTCTTCTGTAACCCACATATGGAACTATAGTGCTTAATAAAAGAGGACTGCATCAACCATTATAGTAGCAGCATTTCGTGAAAAAAACTCTTCCTGAATTGCTTTCATACAGAGTTTTTTATGTGTATCCTAGCTGCAGCAGCAGTTGAAGCAATATACATACTGAAAACAACCCACTGAGAACTACAAATTGTTGGTAGATACAAACCAAGGTTCTGTGCTCATAATAAACAAAGTAGATCATCAAGCAAACTAATGCAACATAAGCAAACATTGTGCCAAAGCAAATTACAACGAAAGCAAACTAATCGACAAAAGCAGAAGGAAACAAATTGAGCAATTGTGACAGGAATCCTTGGCTATCAGCATCTGGCCTGCTTCACCAGTTCCACCCATGGGAGGTGGAGGTGGAAGTTGATCCCCCCTGCCCGCCACCCTCTAGGATGACCTCGGGCACTTCCTTGTCTTTTCTTTTACAGAGAGGGTGAGGCCATTCTGCACTGTGGTGATGCGGTTCCATATCTCGAACGCAGTGTAGGCGTCCTTGGCAGCATACTCAACGTGCCTCCTGCTGAAAATCCAAGTCCACTGGCGGTGGTCTCGGTCTGTCATCTTTTTCTTCATGTATGCATATTCGTCATCGATGATGGCAGCAGATACATCGCCAAGTGAGTCCAGTGTCTTCGTTGCTTCAGGCACCCTCCAGTTCGCCTGAATGTCGACGAAGTTGGGGATGTGGAGGTTGCAGCGTGAAAGCTTCTCCTTGTCTTGGTCGATGCAGAAACCAGCGAACTCGTACCTAAGCGAAGTGAACCACAAGTTATTCTTTTGGGAACTGCATACAAACGACATATAGAACTACATACAGATGACAAGGAGAGACCCATCGGCCTGCAACTATATTTTACTCATCAGAAAGAATGGCTTACCTTGGGTCGCCGAGGAACTTGTCGAAGGCGATGCATCTCTCGCCCATTGTAGCGCATACTTGGAAAAGCAGCACTGGGTGATATTTGCCGATGGAGAGTTGAATCACCGCGGCGTACCTCTTGTCAGGTGTGTACTCGAGGTCGATGCCGACGATCTTCTCACGGCTCCCCCGGAGAACTTCCTTGTACTCATTGACGTACGTCGCCACGGCGTCCACATCGTTGGTATAGACCACCTTGAGCTTGGTCTTTCCGTGCGCCAGGACATCGTCGTAGACCTTGGTGAACGGCATGGCTGGAAAGAGGAGGAATAGGAGGAGGAAGCGCAGTGTTGTGTGTTTCCGCGAATGATCAGGGTGATGGAGCGCGGAATTTAAAGGGGAGCGGCCGCAACTTCTGCCGAGCGCACGATCTCGTCCTCCAGCCGGCATGGCGATCGTGTGTTCGTGATGATCGTTGCCTTCGCACGTTTTCCAACCGGCCGGATAGAGGAGCTGGCGCACGGCGCTTCGGGCGATCGTGGGCGCGTATATTTTGGGCAGGCGAACCGATTCGTTTTTTGTAACCGAACTGCATCGTTTTATAACCGAGCCGTTTTTTGTAACAGAACTGCATCGTGTTATAACCGAGCCATTTTTTTATTTTTTTCTATGACCTGTGGGCCTGTGGGCCTTTTATTCATTAAGCATCTCTTTTCTTCTATGTTTCTTGCACTCCCCTTCTCATTCATCTCCCCTGCACAAAAATCCCCTCATCTCGCGCTCTCGTGGTGGAGACCGACGACGCCCGCAGCCGTTGCCGTCCATAGGGGCGCTCTCGTGGTGGAGAGCGACGACGCCCGCAGCCGCCGCCATCCGTAGGGGCGCCTCCTCCGCCGTCGCCGTCCGCAGCCGCCTCCTCCGGCCGTCACATTATCTCACGGTGAGCCCCAAATCGCCATGGTCCGTTCCAGATCTGGTGCTAGGGTTATTTTTGGAGCCAGCATCCTCTTCTTAACTTCGTTTTGTATGCTTGAATTGCAACGCCCTATGGATTGAAAGTTTTTCTCTGCCTGTTTTTGGGTTGCTGTCTAGGGTTTAATTATTATCCCTTTCTGATTGCATATACAACATGGCTTCTTCCTCCCCAATTGGTGCCTCACCAGTCAGCACGGCTCCCCCATCTGGTAGTACATCAAAGTGCACTGCATTTTTTATACACGGTCAATTGCTTTTTTGTTGAACGAAATAGTGCACTGCATCATAGATTCCCTTACCAAGAAGGCCCATTTTCAGACATGTGGCAAATTGATATGAACTGCCTCAAGTTAATTGTTTTTATTTTTTTGAATGACATTAAGTTTCTTGTTATGTTTAATTGTTAAACATAAACTTCTAAGAGAGCACTGCATTTGTACATTGCTTTGTATTTTTTGTCTATCCACAATGCGGTTGCCAAATTGATATGAGCTGCATTAAGTTTTAGTTTTTCCCTCTCACAGAACTGCATGAATTTTTTTTTTTGTATATCTAAGCGCACTGCATTTTTTATACACGGTCGATTGCTTACTGAACGAATTAGTGCACTGCATCATATTTCCCTTTACCAAGGTCCATTTCAGACATGCGACAAAATTGATATTCAAGTGACATGAACTGCATTAAGTTTTCTGTTATGTTTTAATTGTTAAACATAAACTGCTGAAGAGAGCACTACATTTCTAGATTGTGTTGCCATGTTGATATGAGCTGCATTAAGTTTAGGTCTCCCTCTCACAACATCTTTTCTTATGTTTTTCTTACCTACAGTTTTATGTCCTGGTGGGTCCGGGGGTGGTGGTGTTAACTATTTGATTACACGTTATTTCACAGCTGATGTTGTCGGTGGCGGGATATCTGATCAGGGCAGCATTCTACCTGAATTGAGTGAAACCCAGTCGCAATCTGTTGATGGCACAGAACCAGTTACACAGGATTGGATGGTCCCTGATCAGATTGCAGCTGATCTTGAAAGGAAAAGGCAAAAAGTGATTGCGCTCGGTAATACTTTCGTGAAGGCTCATAAGGCGAAGCAAGTAAAGTTTGATGAGGGTAAGGAGATAGGAAGGAGGATTGCAGATTCAAAGAAGTCTGCTAAGTTTGCCCCCGCAAAGAATCCTGTGAAGAGAAAACTCAACACTGTTGCAGAGCAAGGTTTAAGTTCTCCACGGCGGAGCCCGCGTGTTGATTACTCAAAGACGCCTAATTATGCCGAGGTTGATGTGGATGGGTTTCAAGGAAAGCGGAGACGCGCGGACGATTACTCGGGTGTCGATTCTGAGCGTCCATCTAAGCTGGCGCAGGAAAATGCAGCTGGAGAAGCGCTGGACAGTGATTCTGATGAGGAGGATGTTGATGTGAGTAAGGTATACGCTGTTTATTTATTTTTTCTTCTGTTTTTTAAGTTGTTTCACATGAGTTTGCTGATGTGAACTGCATTTTTTATTCTTTTTTTGTAGACTGCTAAGAGTACCAAGAGGAAGATCTGAAGATGATGTTGCGCGTGAATGGCGTTTTAACAAGACTGTTCGGCTGTCCATTCCTAACGTATGCAAAGTTGTTGCCTTGTTGGATGAGCCGCACAGAACTTTGGTGCAGCAAGCAGGTTTTGGCATTGTCTTCGACCTGAAAGTACAGAAGAATGTTTCTCGTGTTCTCATGTGCAAGCTGATGGAAAGATCGACCTTGATACGATGAGATTGGACTGCGGGTCAAACAAGGTTCTGGAAATCAATCGTGAGGCTGTCCATCACATTTTTGATTTCCCTATGGGTTCTCACACTGCTCCCAGGCCTGCTGTCAGCGGCCATGATGATTCGCTGGCTAATCTGAAGGATGAACTTGGTTTCAACCGTTCTCGTAGCATAGATGTGAAGGACCTGCTTATTTTACTTCGCACGCTGGTTGCGGACCGTCCGAAGGTTAATAAGACTGTGAAGGTTTTTTCTCATTGTTTTCCAGAGCTTGCTTTGCCCCAGCCCTGCAACTCGGTTGTCCAGGGTAGCTGCTATTGTTGAAAACTTGGATTTTGCATCTACGGCTAGCATGGACTTTTGTCAGCTTGTTGTCGACGAGCTGCAGGCCGCTGTGTACAAGTGGAATTCGGAAGGGAGCAAGCAGAACCGCGCTGAGGGTTGCACCATCGTGCCCCTGTTCATGTACCTCGATTCGTTGAATCTTCGCACTGTATCGGTTATGCATACACGCACACCACGTGTTGCAATACTGTCCCATGAGCAGTTGAAGAAGATTCACAACACCGACATTATTGTCAAGGGAAAGATACACCTGGATACTTACAAGTTTGGCAAGCTGCCGGTCAGTGCATAGCCAGCCTTTGTGTTTGTTTTATTCCTTTTTTTCGCCATGCTAAATGTGAACCTCTTATGTACTTTATTTCTGAACTGCATCTCTTTTTTGTTAATTTGTTTAGTGGAAGGCGGAAGGGGACATTGTGTACAAGCGGACCGCAGTTGCCGAAGCGTATGAAATGTTTTGTGAGCCTCTTGCTAGGGCATCTCCAATTCGACGGGTTCATGGTTTTGCTAGGGCGGCTACTGGAGGTTTTTCTGGCGAGGCTTCTGCCGACGGCAATAAATTTGTTCAGGTCGATGAGCTTCTCGACAGGGTCATCAATTTAACTTCTGATTTCCCAACATCCGGTTCCAGGATGAGGAATATTGCTGGATTGTTTCCTGAAGGCAAAGGCCCTTCTGAAGCAGAAATCGAGGCCGCTCATAACTTTGACCGTGGGTGTGACACCCGGATAATTAAGCTACAGTGATCCCATGCTAATGGTGCCACAGCATCACAATCACTATTGATAAATCTCACGTGATTCAAACACAAGTCAAATTCGAATTAAGTCAAAATCAAACTTTAAAGTTTTCTTATGTCAAAAAAAATGTTCAACGTGTGGCAAATAATCTCTGGATATTTGTCATGTAGAAACCACACTTTTATAAAGTATTTAAATGCATTATCATAAATAAAACAGTGGTCCAACTATTAATGAAATGCTCCTAAATATTGAGCAAAATACAATCTACCTCAATTAATGTGTCAAAGCATTTATGGCAGTGGCATTTTTACTAATGCTAATTTAGGGGCTGTTGTCCTAATTTATAAAACCAAAATTTTAGCAAGAACTTAAAATGATAAAACAAAACCCCCAGCCCACTAACCCAGCTGGGCCGAAGCCCATCTAACTAGTCCTACTTAGGCCCCCCTCTCAACGGACCTAGCCCAACCACTACCC
>LR738712.1:183745498-183759580 GCA_902687465.1 Secale cereale | reverse complement strand
CACCACGGCCGTCGCCGTCGCGTCCCCAACCTCCTCCTCACCGGCCACCTCGAGCCACGACGCCATGTACCCCGGCAACGCTGGTGAGGCTCCCGCCTCTCCCTCCTCTTCCACACACGCTCCCCACGCCCGTCCCGTCTCCTCTGCCTCCGCCCGCGGTCACCACAACACCGTGCGCGCCCGCAACCGCTCCCGCACAGCGCACCCGTCGGCGCCCGCTCGCCGTGGCCGCCGCCCCCGCTCGCGCGCTGTTCGCGCCCGCGCGGCCCTCACACCCGCTCCCGTCCGCCCCCGATTCCCTACCACGCCGAGCCACGCCCGACCTGGCGATCCCTCCCAGCCGCCCGTGACCTCCCTGCCGCGCCCCCGACGCGTCTACCTTCCCTCCCGCGCGCTTGAGCAAGGCAGTAGCACCGCCGCCGCCGCCCCGTTCAACTCCACCGCCCCGCTAGACACCAGGCCGCCGACCCGCGCACGCCGCCTCCAGGCCTCGCCGGCCTCGCCCCCTGCTCAGCCCCCTCTCACCGCAGCTCCGGCCGCCCAGCCGTCGCGCCCCGCGCTCGCTGGCCGTGGTCGGGTCCGCCCCGGCCCAGCGCCCAGCGCCCATTAGCCCGCATGGCTCCTGGGCCACTTCCACCTGGGGCCCAGCCCCTGAAACGTTAAATAAATAAATAAAAAGAAAAAAAGTGTTAAATAAATAATTAGTTTAGTGATTAATTAAGTTAATTAAATCTGCTTAGTTTGTCAAATTAATTTAGTTAAGTTAATTAGCTAGATAAGCTATAATTAGGTCAGACTAGACTATGACATGTGGGTCCCCCTTGACCCTGTTGACTGGTCAACATTGACCCAGTCAACGCTGACTGGATCTGCTGACTGGACCTTTGACTTAGTCAACTTAATAAATAATTTGGAAATTCAATTAAACTTTGAAAATTAATAGAAAATTAACCGTAGCCCAAATCGAAAAACTTTGAACATGAAAGTTGCTTAGAACGACGAGACAATTCCGAATACGCGCTTCGTTTGTTCACCACCTGCCTCTAACTACCCGAACCTGCAACCGTCCCCCTCCGGTCGTTTGTCCGACAAATGTTCAGAACCGGGAACACTTTCCCGGAAGGGTTCCCCCTTCCTCGGTATCGTGTAACCATACGTTAAGACACAGCCGACACTGCGTATTGTCTTGTCTTGTTTTGTGTTACATTGCTTACTATGTATTTACTGTTTCTTCCCCCGTCCTTCTCTCTTGATAGACCCCGAGACTACCGACGACGCTGCTATGTACAACTACTGCGTCGATGATGACCCCTCCTTCTTGCCAGAGCAACCAGGCAAGCCCCCCCCCCCTTTGATCACCAGATATCGCCTATTCTTCTCTCTACTGCTTGCATTAGAATAGTGTAGCATGTTACTGTTCGGTTACTCCTATTCTGTTGCATAGCCTGTCATTGCTGCTACAACTGTTGATACATGTACCTGCCATCCTAATGCTTAGTATAGGATGCTAGTATTCCATCAGTGGCCCTTCATTCTTGTCCGTCTGCCATGCTATACTATCGGGACGTGGTCACTAGGGTGGTGATCACGGGTGTATATATATACATACTTTACATGACACATGATGTGACTAAAGTCGGGTCGGCTCTTTGAGTACCCGCAAGTGATTCGATGTGGGGGCTGAAAGGACAGGTGGCTCCATCCAGGTAGTGGTGGGCCTGAGTTCCTGACGGCCCCGAGTGGATCTTTGGGGCGGAGCGACATGGCAGGTGGAGACACCCAGTTGAGAGGTGGCCTGGCCCTGGTCGTTGTCCGTGGTGATTTCATAATAACACGCTTAACGAGTTTGGATATTTGATCTGAGTCTGGCCGTTGGCCTATACGCACTAACCAGCTACGTGGGAATAGTTATGGATACTCGACGTCGTGGTATCAGCCGAAGCCTTCTTGACGTCAGCGATTGTGCGGCGCGCGCCGGGTTGGACCGTGTAACGCAACTTCCTTAGTAATGGAGGTTGCTAGGTCTGCTCACCGGCCGCGTACGCAACTTGCAGGTGTGCGTTGGGCGATGGGCCCGGACCCCTGCGCGCCTAGGACTTAGACCGGCGTGCTGACCTCTCTGCTGTGCTTAGGTAGGGCTGCGACGTGTTGATCTTCCGAGGCCGGGCATGACCCTGGAAGGTGTGTCCGGCCAAATGGGATCAAGCGTGCTGGGTTATGTGGTGCACCCCTGCAAGGAAGTTAATCTATTCGAATAGCCGTGTCCCTCGGTAAAAGGACGACCCGGAGTTGTACTCTGACCTCATGACAACTAGAACTGTATACTTAATAAAACACACCCACACAAGTTCCACATATAACTCGGTGGTTTCTCTCTCACAGGGTGATGTGCGGGAGGATCGCCGGGTAGGATTATGCTATACGATGTTGCTTGGTGAACTCTTCAGCCACTCAAGACGGAGGCTGCCAGAAGCTTTGATACTTGTTACTATTCCATCTACTCTCTTCTACTGCTGCAAGATGGACGTGGCCAGAAGCGTAGTCTTCGATTTGATTAGCTATCCCCCCTCTTAATCTGGCATTCTATAGTTTAACCCACCGATGTTACCCCCTTTACACAGATATCATTGCATATGTAGTGTAGATCCTTGCTTGCGAGTACTTTGGATGAGTACTCACGGTTGCTTTTCTCCCCCTTTTCCCCTTTTCTCCCTTCTTCTCGGATGAAGCAACCAGATGGTGGAGTACAGAACCCAGAGGATCCCGAGGATGTTTCTACATGGAGTTCGGCTTCGAGGAGTAGTTATGAGGTCCCAGGCAGGAGGCCTTGCCTTTTCGATCGTTGCTATATTTGTGCTAGCCTTCTTAAGGCAAACTTGTTTAACTTATGTCTGTACTCAGATATTATTGCTTCCGCTGACTCTTGTGTTTTCGAGCTTATGTATTCGAGCCCTCGAGGCCCCTGGCTTGTAATATAAAGCTTGTATTATTTTAATTTATGTCTAGAGTTGTGTTGTGATATCTTCCAGTGAGTCCCTGATCTTGGTCGTACACATTTGCATGAATGATTAGTGTACGGTCGAATCAGGGGCGTCACAGTCGGCAGCTTGAATTCCTTAAGCAGACAGTTACGAATATCAGGTCTTCATTCGTTCAGTTTAAGCAGTCTCAGGATGACAACTGTGCTAGGTATGAGCAGGAAGCTGAGGCAATTGTGAAGGAAATGAACAGGCGTGAAGATGTTGTCCGGACTTCTTTGCCTGATCGCGCAGCTATGGATGTATGTCTTTTTTTCATATGTGAACAGTTTTTTACCCATTTTGTTATCGATTTTTTCGGTGTGTTGTGGCATTGACTATTTGCTTTCGCATCCTTTTTGTTCTTTTCGCAGTGTGGAGGAGAATCTTCTAATGCTAACGCTTGCCGTGATGATGACCACCACGACCACTACGGTGTTGATTCTGATTATTTGTTTGATAGGCCATTGTCCCCTGTTGACGAAGCTGCCAAAGACAATCCTCTTGATGAAGGCGTCATCGACAAGGTTTGATTTCTTCTTATTTTTTACAGGGGGCTTCATTGTTTAATTTTTTGTAGTGTCCAAAACAAACAATCATATTTGCACCAGCAGTGACAGGGAACTGCAGTTTTAACTTTTTTGTAGTGTGCACCAGTAGTGGTAGTGCACTTCAGTGGTTGTTTAGAGAAGAAGCATCATTTTTTAGCAGTGAACTGCATGATCTGGTGTTGGATTTTGTTGTAGAACTGCATTTTGGATAATAGTTTTATTTATGTTTTTGTTTTTTAGGATGGCGAATCAAACGTCGAAATACATGGGAAGGAGGCAGAGGGTGACGCTGGCAAGGACGATGAGGCTGACAAGTCTAAAGAGATGGAAGGCGACGCTTCTCTGGTGAGTATAGAGAATTTTCATTTTGTGTTTTATTTTTATTTTTCATGCGAGCTTCATGGTCCGTTTTATTAGTGAACTGCATTCTCTCTTTTGTGTAATGTGTTTTATTTTTTAACTCATCATAACTGCGGATTAAATGTTGAAATCCAAGCGGAGCGCATCATGCAGGATGATAATGTGGAAGGGAGAGAAGGAGAGGAGCCTAATGCGGAGGTTGATAAGGCAGAAGGTAGAGAAGGAGGGGAGTGTTCTGTTGAGGCTGATAAGGCACAAGAGAGAGAAGGAAGGGAGGATATTGTGGATGGTGATAAGCATGAAGAGAGAGAAGGAGCTCCTCGTGTTACAGTTGAAATGGTAGAAGAGAGAGAAGGATCTCCTAGAGTTGGATTTGATGCTGCGGGGACATCCGCTGGCATTGATGGTGTTGTTGGGCCTACTGTTTTGTTGCTTGGCGATGAGGTGCCTGAGAAATTTTGTGTCGTCCCTCGCGCCCCCGAGCAATCTGATGGCTATCTGGCTTTCCCAGCCGAGACAACCAAAGTCCCAGCTGAGACAGTTTTGATTGGTTCTGAAGAGGAACAGCCAAGACTCTCTCAGGACATGAGCAATCAAGCATCGCTTGACGATGATATTACCGGGCTGGATCACTTGACGCTCAGCGAAGATGTATCTGAGCAGCCGCACGAACTGTATTCTGAAACCGAAGGTAAGCGAACTGCATTATTTTTGTTCTTTCCCGGGGCGAATGGACCGTGTTATTTTATTCTCTGATATCGTCCCCACTCTGTATGCAGATGAGTAATTACCTGTTGTTACTCCTTCGAGCATTGATCCAGCTCTTATGAGAAGATACAATGAGTTATATGACGCTGTTACGAGGGCTAGGAGGGATAATAAGAAGTATGACATTTTTTGTCTTACACCCCGATTATTTAATATGTTATTTTTTCAGGGACACCCATCTTATCACTTTTTGCTGGGCTTTTTTCTTCTTGTCTGAAGGCATCTAGTTGCATTCAAGGGCGAGTTTGGTGATATTACTATCGGTCAGGTTGGCGTGTCTTTTTGGTCGTATGGAACGCTGAGCACGCGCCTTGCAAATATTGGCGTCTCTATGTTAGCTGAGAGGTTCAAAGGATCTCAAACGATGATTGTTCCGTACAACCTATGTGTAAGCATTTTCATTAATTTATATTTATCCCACATCCAATTTTTATGTGCTATAAGCATTTTCATTAACTCTCTTGTTTTGTCTTTTTGGCAGAATTCCATTTGGAACGGCGGTGCCACAAATAGGGCTTTGAAAAAGATGTTTTCTTCAAGCGCAGAGGAACGTGTGGACAAGAAAAACTTGGTAACGCATTTTGACCATTTTCGTCATCTTGAAAATAAGTTTTGTGTTTTTCTATTTTCTCATCTGGTTTGTTTTATTATTTTTTAATTCAGATTATGTTTGCAACATTTGATCCTCCTCCCGCAACAATGAAGGACGCGATAGGCCACTACTTCTTGGTCACTTTGAACCTGCGAGAGAAGCGTTTTGAGTTTCTCGACTCATTGAACGACGCTGACAGCGCTCCTGCAAATCTTGTCTTCAGGAAAATGGTCAGGAACATCAAAAAAGTTTGGAAAGATGGCAGCGCAAGCTGCGATGAGCCGTTAAACCCTCCCACCCTTGACGGCTTCGCGCTGACTCATGTTAACGCAACAGGGAAACATGTTTGTACTTGTTCTCCTTTTCTTTTTCCTCCTTCAGTTTTTTTGTGTAAGTGAGCTGCATTGTTTTTACTAAATTAGAAGCACATTTCCCTTGAGCGAACTGCATTACTAATGTGTTATTAGTTGTTCTCCCTCGGTTTTTGTGTGTAGGGAGCTGCATTGTTTTACTAACATCAGTAGCACTTCATTATTGAGTGAACTGCATTTGTAATCTGTTTATCTTGGTTTTCTTGCAGGCATGATTGTGGATTTTACATGTTCCAATTCATGCAGACCTGGGATGGTGAAACGATTGCCAAGTTTGGGAAGGAGCACATTGGCTACATCAGGAAGGCGATGCCCTATAGTTGGCTGACCTCGTCGCATTGCTGTCTGGACCTGACATCGCTTTTAATTTTTAAAGAAGGTTATTATATTTTTTCAGTCACACACCCTTTTATTAAGTGAACTTCATTGATATAGAAAGGGGAGGTGCACTACTTTTGTTAAGCTTTTAGTAGAAGTCCATTTGCATGTTAAGATGACTTTCGTTAGTGAACTTGATGATTCTTTTCATTTTGCTCATTATCCATTTTTTGTGCAGGCTTTGACGAAGGTGCACACCAATGTGGTATTTCCTTGTTTGAAACTCAGGTTCACACTCCAACGATTCAGAATTTTGTCCTTGATGAACCCCCCGTTAAGCTTGTAAAAGAACCGGTGTGTAAGAGGTTGAGGAGTGGCGCCGGCCCTTCGAATGAAAATGCTCTTGAGAAATCTCCTGTCAAGGTCAAGCGTGGGAAGAAAGCAGTCAGCTCTTCGAATGCTGAAGATGGTGATGATGATTTTGAGAGGCAACCACCAGTGCCTAGGAGGACCAGGAGCGCAGCAGTGGAACGCCCAACCGACAGCAAGGCACTAGTTCTATCAAATAAGAGGCCTGTGCAGAAGCCATCAAAGTTTAGATCTCCGATACAGAAGTTGAAGCCTGCGAGTTTCAGCTATCTTGCGGAGATGAGGAAAGTCTTGCAACTCATCACGAGCACACCATTCAGGCAAAAATACAGCGAGTCAGTTCTTTTTTCGTTAGTTTTTTCGCTTTTGATTTTTAATGTGTGTAATGTTTGTGTGTTTTTCCTTTGTTTTCCTAACCCCCCCACCTTCGCCGTTTGTTTTGTGCAGGTGCACGCTTTTCATGCACAGGAATCCTGTCGAAGTCTACACTGTGAATGTGGACTATATGTTCTTAACTTTCACCAGAGGTGGTTTCATGGACTCGGATTTGATGGATCATATCATCGGGTACTGGAAGAATGACGAGCATATGAATGTGGTTTATCGATCTGGCGAACGCGTTCTTATGTCCCCTTCATTTATCACGGTATTTATCTTTTTCCCCTTTTTTCTTTTTTCTGCTGGAGTGAACTGCAGTTAATAGTGTCTAATAATTTGTTTTAGCAATGCACTGAACTGCATACATTATTGTGTTTAACCCATGTATCTTAAATGAAACAAATTGGGAGAAGTGTGAACTGCATACTGTTAGAGAAGTGTGATCTGTTTTTCATTAAGCGCCAGAGTGAACTGTGAGGGGGAACTGAATTAACGTTCTTTTTGTGAATTACCCACTCGCAGTATGTGCTTCAAATGAATGATCATGCGGATAGAGATAAAGATGGAAACGTTGTGTTGCCTTTTGTCCACGGCAAGTTTAACGTTGACGATGCAGCAAAGCAGTTCAAAATTTTTGTTTGTGATGATGAGAACCTTCTTGATTGCAAATTAGTAAGTTATCAGATTTGCTGGTTCAGCCTTATGTACCTATTTTCTCTCCCATTTTTTCTAGTAATCCTCTTTCACTCATCTAACCCATAACAATTTTGATTCTGTTACCACGGTTGAAAGACCAGCATTACTCGCTATACACGATGAATAGGCACCGCGAGACCCTTGATATTCATGACACTTGGAGGTACAGCGGACCGATTGATCAAACAACGAGGTGGCATAAGTCTGAATACCACAGCGACCGCACTGAAATGGTAAATTTTTTCCTTTTTCACCTTCTTCTTCTTTTCATCCGTGCGTGTGTCGAACAACAGTTTTGTGATGTGTATTTTTGTTTTTTTATTTTCACCAGATGATCAGGATGACTGCATTGTTGAAGAAGGTTTACGGAGAAAAGGAGTACAAGAGAAAGGAGTCGGTAGACTGGGTCGATGTTTCAAAGAAAGCTAGCTTTTTGGGCGCCCCTGAGCAGGGCCCCAACGAGTGCGGCTTCTTTGTTCTGAAGATGGCTCAGTTTTACGACGGCAAAAGCTTTGTTGTGAAATTTGCAAAGCGTAATCTAAGTATCTTTTTTAATCCAATAATAATCCCTCATTCTTTGATTTTTGTTTTTGTTAGTTCTTTTTTGTAGATGATCTTGTATATTTGTTTTTTTTGCTTCATCGCAGGAAGCTGCTGTTGAGGAATGGAAGGCTGAGTTCTTGTTCCAGATCCTGTTCCACCCTGAGAACATGGTCGTAGTCATCGAGTTCCCGGAGGATCTAAGAAATCTCTGCATTTCTCTTGGCCTTACTCCAAAACTGGATTCGCAGGAGCAGGATGAGGCATAGAATGATAGCAGATCTTTTTATGTGTGTTGATGTCTTTTTGTGTGTGCTCCAAAACTTTCTGTAAACAGTATGTATGGTCGCTGTGTTTAGTTCTCGATCTGCAAAACTTTTTCACACCATGATGTGTGCTTTTGTATATTCCGATCTAGTTAGTTTTGTGTTTTTCTTTTGTGGCAAACAGGGACAATGTCAAATATGTACATAATGGAGCTTTCAGCCAATTCCTCCTTGTGAATTGTAACATGTTCGTAGCGCACTGCATTCACTTATATGAGTAGCCGCCAAGTTTTTTTAAATATACGTATCCGCACTGCATCTCACCTTATCACATGGGACAACAAAAGAGCAATTCAACATGTTTTTCGTCGAGGTTCCATATTTTGGAAAAATTGTATTAGAAGACATAAAATCAACCGTGTCTGCTAAGTGAGAGCTCAATTTTTACATTTTTTGCACTAAGCGCACTGCACTGTATACTCGAAGCGGACTGCACTGTAAGCTTTAAACGCACCACACACGCAGTGCACTGTACGTGAAGACTAGTCTCACTCTATAGATTTTTCTTCTAACTGCATTCTATATTGATTCACTGTCATCTCACATTCTATACGACGAAGAGAACTGCATTCTCAAAATGACATTCTGATCTCAGGGTTTTCATATAGAAGAGAACTGCATTCTGAGAATGACATTGTCGTCTTATTTCTTTTCATATAGAAGATAACTGCATTTTATCAAGCATACCCCCGTAGAACATTGATCACAAAGTATATTTGTTTTATGTTATATCTATTCATTTTGAACTTCAATATTACATGTTGAATTCTTTTTTTGCAGTCCACTAAACAAAAGCTACATCTTATATACGATATGATATATAAAAGGATGAAGTTAATATATTTTAAAAGGTAAAACTGTATATGTGTTGAGCTATGTCCTTTTCCTACTGGTTCTTCTCAAATTGTGCACCGCATTTGTTCCAATGGTTGTTGCTGCTCCTGTTTTGCTCTTGTTGTTCGCATTACCCCTCGTAATGCGATCGTGTGACTGTGATGCTTGCCTACGCGCTGGATTCTGCATTCTGCCTCTCCCCCTCGTTTTTTATGATGGTTCTTCGATGTCTTCATCATCTTCTTCTTCTTCTTCCTCATCTTCCTCTTCTGCTTCCTCATCTTCCTCTTCAGTTACATCAGCTTCGCTCTCTTCCTCGTCCTCTACTCTGTCAGCATCTTCTTCGTCATCTTCTTCATCTTTTTCTTCTGTTCTATTTGGACAAGTTCCCGCGTTATGCTTCTCTCTATTGTTGCAGACGCTACATAGTCTTCTCTTTGTCATATCATATTGTTGGTCAGCTTGGTGGTCTGTGGCGGCATTTTCAGCCTGGATTTTTTTCAGCCGCTCCTTACATGTTCTTGAGTTGTGCCCCGCAATCTTATTGCATGATTTGCACATCCTTACCCCCAGTGGTCTTCCTTCGCTGTCCAGTTCTGGCTCAGGCCTGCTATTTTTTCAGGACTTTTTTCATTTGCTGCAGCTTTTTTATTTGCTAATTTGCTCTCTTTCTTTCTCCCTTTTGTGTTTGAAACAGGTGGGGGAAGAATTGTGTCATCCATATTATGAGCTGCACCATTAGCGGCATGTTCACGCTCCTCTCCTTGTTCTTCACTCCGCGCATCCATGATGTTCTCTGCTTCTTCTTCTTCGTTTATTACGTCGACTTCTTGTATGAGTTCTCTCATCCCAGGTAAAGCTCTGTTGTACCCTCTATCCGATTTGACACCCGTGTTTGCCAGGTCCATCGCTGTTTCTGCAAGTAGTCTCCTACGACAGAACATCAAACTCCCATCTGGAGCAGTTTGCTCATAGTCTCTGCGTTCAAAAGTTGCATTTTGGCGCGCGTTCCGTGTGTATCTCTTCAATATGTACTCTTCAGGTATCTTGTCCACCCGCAGCTGATCTAACATGCAAATGATGTGCACGCAGAACAGGCCTGCAGCAAAAGAATTTTTTGGGTTGTTCGTGTCAGCAAACTTCACATAAATATCCAACATTTGAATTTTTGGTTTGTGAACTGCATTATAAATACGTCATGTTTTTTCTCTTCTAGTGAACTTCACTAAGTTTTTTTTTGTTTTCATCTATTTTTTGCTACCAGCAATAAGTGAACTTCATTATGTTTTTTGTGTGCTTATTTTTTGTTTCTTTGTCTCACTGACCTGTGTGTGTCCACAGCTTGCATTCACATTTGTAGATACCATTCGTCACATCAGTAACTACCTGGAACTCGTGTCTTTCCCAATCAAAATCATCAGACCGGTTGTAGTGGCGCACCAAATATTTCGTCGGGTTGTCAGGGGACTGCTCTGATCTGAATGCAGTGCTGCGGTAGTGCGTTTGCTTGAAGTCAGCAAAGACCGCCCTGGTGTAAATCTTGGAGAGCTGAACCTCAAAACCAAACTGAGTAGTAGTCTTTATTTCCTTCTGTGAAACAAAGAAAACCAGTTAAGTAGTTGTTTTTCACAGCAAAAATCAAGAAAGTGAGTAGTGTTTTATTAATTGCTCATCCAGCTTAAAAACTTTGCTCTTGTTATATACCTCGTTAGCTATGGTCTCCGCGTGCTCGACGCCCTTCCTTGTCTGGATGCACCTGTCCACCTACGATGCAAAGATGTGTAGGTCGTGTCTTTCCTTGACAAAGTTCCTCTTCAAGATCCGGTTCATGCTTTCAGTTCTCTGTGTCGACGTCACCCGTGCACAGAACACCTCCTTGTAGTAAGCTGATATCCATTCTTTTCGGTCTGTCTAGAGCGCCTTCATAATTTCATCATTTTGCAGGTTATACTTCTCCATGAGCTCATGCCAAGCGCGTTCAAACTCTGATGGCATTAGCGGGTGGTTGAGAACTGAGGTCAGCTCATCTTTGAATGTCTCATACGCTTTGTACAGCAAGGACAGGTGATCCTTGTATTTTTCAGTATATGCCAACGGCATAACTTGTGCAGCGTGCCTATTAGCGTACTTTTTATCGCGGCATCCATGGAGGGGCATTGATCTGCATGTTTTTGAAAAAAACCAAGCAGTGAGTTATTGAGAGAACTGCATATCTTTTTCTACTCTTGCTGATTTTTTTCGTTGGATGGAAGAAGTGGACTACAAAACTTGGCAGTGAACTGCAGTCTTATTTAAACCCATTTCTTTTTTTAGCATACCTGTAAGTATGAAGATTGGCCGCTTGTTGTTCATGCAACGCAAGAACGTCCGGAACACCCACTCGAAAGTCGGTATTGTTTCGTCTTTGATATTTATGTGAAACTTGTTGGTCTTGTAGGTCGTGTCAAATGTGACACAATCTCCAAAATCTTCGTACGATCCCCGGCAGCTCGCGTTCGCCCAGAATATGTTTCGCACACGGTTATCGACATCTTTGTCGTAATCATAGAAGAACTCCGTGTTTATTTGCTGCATCTTCTCAAAGAAAGCCAGGAGTTTCTTCACATCGTCTTTTGTTTCCTCCCACGCGAATTGGTGCTTCCTGCAGTTCGAAATAATAATATACTTGCAGCATTAGAGACATACAGAAATGCACAAGAGAACTGCATGAAATAGACGACATATCGTTTTTTGTTTAGTGGACGTACCTGTTCACCCAGTCACGGCTAGTGCGCCCCATAAAGTGCAGCCCTCCTGACATCCTTGACAGGGTTGACATCATCTGCCTGTGCGTCAGGTTGTCGCTCTGCATGTCCTTCACTAGTTTATCAAGTAACGGATCATCCGTCTTATGCGAGTGCATGTGCAGAAGCATAGCCGGGCTTTCAATCATCCTGTGGTTGTGATTGAGCTCAATCTCTGCTATCACAATCACATCCTTGATTTGTTTCAATCTCATTCTCGCCTTGCAGCCAGTCCTCTTTGATGTTTTCTCTCGCATTCTGTCATAATCTGTGACAGTTTCCTTGCTTCTGCCTTCCTTTGAGCACACTATGTATCTGTTTGTTCTGTATCCGCCGTTTTTGCGTGTGCCGAAGCCTGCATGCCTCGCATACGTGTTGTAGAAGTCTCGCGCCGCAGCGTATGATGTGAATTGCATACCTTTCACAGGCACAAGTTCTTGCAGCATGTTCTCATTCTGCACACACAATATGGAATGTTTTTTGTTAATGAGAATGCACAAGTTGAAAGAATGCGTAAGTGAACTGCAGTAGTTAGGCAAGGAAGCTTACATGCATGTACTGTTTTTTCTCTAACGGTGTTTGCAGCTCACCAATGTTTATTGGGCATGGAGGAGTGACAACAGATCTGTGTAATTTAGGATCGCGAGGAGGCAGAAGTGTTGAGAACTTTACTTTTTTGGTTGCTTGTGGCTCTCCTTGATTCTGCTTCCGATTCTTTTGGTGTGCAGTAGGCGGCCTGGGTGGAATTCCACTGTCTCTTCGTCGACGAATCGTTTGCTCATGAACTTGCCGAACTTGCTGGATTTCAACATTGGCTTGTGGAGGTGCTATATCATCCGTTCTGATCTGCTGGCCAAATGTTTCAAAGACACGCGTGTACCTTGGCTGCATAACTGTTATGATTTGCTCTTCATCATCATCCTCCTCATCATCTTTCTGCGCATGCTCCCCCATGAAGACCAGATCGTCGTCGTCCTCCTCATCTTGCGCGCTTTTTGCTTCACTGCCTTCTCCATCTCGAATGATGTTTGGTTCACTGTTTTCATCTTTAACCTCCACATCTTCCTCCACCGAGTACGCGGTTCTGTTTGTTGTGTTAAAGAAACCCCTAGGTATTTCAGGTGTTATCCATCCATCCATCTCCCACTCTTCTCTTCCAATGCAGTTCAGGGGCTTTGGGTTGTGAATCAATCGAGGTATCTTCTGGTTTGGAGGCATAGTAATTTCCTGCACAGTATTAAGCCAAAGCTTTTGTGCACGCCAATAGTGAAATGAACTGCATCTTCGTACTATATATCATTATATATGCAACTGGAGAAATTGCACTTCAATTTTTCATTCTATAGCAGGGGCACTGTGAGTTAACATGAAGAAACAATGCACTTCAGTTTTAAGCCACAGCGCTCTACATATGTAAGCCATAGTGGACTGCATTGTTCAGGCATAGCGCATTCTCATTTTTTCGAAGTATCTTTTCTGTTTTTTACTGGGAGATACATGGCACTGCAGTTGATGGAAGAGGGCACTGCATGGTGATAAAAAGGGCACTGCAAACTGGATGTGGGGGGTTGGGTATGTGATTTTCTTACATTATCTGCAGTTCTCTCCTTCTGCAGATGTAGCTCGGCCTGCTGTTGGCGTGCATTCCACCTCCGCTGCAGGAACTCATGGGCTTTTTCAACTTTTGCCATTGTCGCGCGAGAAGGCTGGATGGGCACCATTGCAGTTCGCATCCACGATGACTGCGATGGAGAAGGCATCCTTGCAGTTCTCTTCCCCCTGCCATGCATAACCGAGGCTGGATGCTTCAGCTGGGTCAACGGCGGTGGATCTCCCAGGGCATAGGCTCGGATCTGTGGCAGGGGTGCAGCTAACGGGGCGCTCAATCGAGGTTGCGGTGCACCTAGATCAATTCGGTGGTGTTGGGGCGAAGGTGAGGGGCGGCGTCGCTTCCTAACCGCCGCCGCGGAAGAAGCCTCGCCGAGGGACTGCATCGTCGGCCGCTCCGCGTGCGCTCTACACTAGAAGGCAGGGAGGGGAGGGGAGTGGCACGCCGCAGAAGGATGCTGGGAGGGGAGGGGGTCGCCGCCGGCCGCAGGGCGCTGCCGCGCAAGGAGGCTGGGAGGGGATGGGGTCGCCGCCGGCCGCAGGGCGCAGCCGCGCAAGGAAGCTGGGAGGG
>LR738712.1:183723761-183745303 GCA_902687465.1 Secale cereale | reverse complement strand
GGGGTGTTTCATATTGTTATTATGTACCTACCTTGTCGGTGTTCTGGGAACCAGGGTACCCAGACTTGCCTACCTGTAGCCCACCACGAGGCTCCACCAACGGCCTGGAATGGCCCATCTTCGACATTGACAAGGCAAGACCCTCGCGAGGGGCCAAGCCTCGTGAGGCGGACAACGCTAAGACCTCCGAAGGAAGTGGCATCCTTAGGCAGCCTCTTGAGGAGCGGAGTTTCCTACGCAAGCGCACACCTCGCGAGGATCAAGTGATGCAAGCCATGACGACCTAGCATAGGCGAGCACCAGCGGACGCAGAATGGAAGGTTTCCACTTTGGTGCTAAGAAGGAAAGCGCAGTCGCGGAGTCCCGAGGAATCGGCCAAAGGACCGCCAAGACAGCAGGACAGATGTCATCACCGAGCCCACCACGGTGTCACGACAAGAAGCTTTGCAGGCGAAGACCACCTTTCGTCAGGATAATATCTACTTCTTGTCCCCTTTCAAATTAGCCATTGTGGAATCCCTTCCCGCCTTTATTTTCGGGAAGAGGACCAAGGCCACTATATATAGCCTAGCCACTACCCTAGGAGGGGAGGGGATCGGAGACAGATAAGAAGTAGCCATTCACCCAAGAACAGAACTCCTGAGGTTGTTCTTCCCCTTGTACTAGTTCATCCTCCACCCTCCGTGAGGCTAATCCACCACAAAGCAGGAGTGGGATCTTACACCGCAAGGTGGCCCGAACCTAGGTAAACTGCCGCCTCCCTTGTCTTTCTTGTTCATCGAGCTAGGCTATGAGATCGGTGACTGAGCATCTTGGGGAACGTAGAATGCAATTTAAAAAATTTCCTACACTCACGCAAGATCTATCTAGGAGATGTATAGCAACGAGACAGGGAGAGTGTGTCCACGTACCCTTGTAGACTGAAAGCGGAAGCGTTATGTTAACGCGGTTGATGTAGTTGAACGTCTTCACGATCCAACTGATCCAAGTACCGAACGTATGGCACCTCCGTGTTCAGCACACGTTCAGCATGATGACGTCTCACGAGCTCTTGATCCAGTAGATGCTCGAGGTAGATTTCTGCCGGCACGACGGCATGGCGACAGTGTTGGTGATGTGATCCGCGCAGGGCTTCGCCTAAACACCACGACAATATGATCGGAGGTGTAATCTGTGGAGGGGGACACCGCACACGGCTAAGAGAAACTTGTGTGTTCTAGGGTGCCCCCTGCCTCCGTATATAAAGGAGGAGAGGGGAAGGCCGGCCGGCCCCTATAGGGCATGCCAAGAGAGAGGAGTCCTACTAGGACTCCAAGTCCTAGTAGGATTCCACTTGGTGGAAGGGGGAAGAAGGAAGGAAGAGGGAGAGGGAGAGGAAAGGAGGGCCGCGTCCCCTCCCCTAGTCCTATTCCGACTCCCCAAGGGGCGCGCCACCTCCTTGTGGCCTGCCCTCTCTCTCCCCTAAGGCCCATGTTGGCCCATTACTTCCCCGGGGGGTTCCGGTAACCCCTCCGGCATTCTATTTTTACCCGGTACCTCTCGGAACTCTTCCGGTGTCTGAATAACATCGTCCAATATATCATTCTTTATGTCACAACCATTTCGAGACCCCTCGTCATCCGGGACTCCGAACAAACTTCGGTCACCAAAACACATAAATCATAATACAAACCGTCATCAAACGTTAAGCGTGCAGACCCTTCGGGTTCGAGAACCATGTAGACATGACCGAGACACATCTCCGGTCAACAATCAATAGCAGAACCTGGATGCTCATATTGGTTCCTACATATTCTATGAAGATCTTTATCGGTCAAACCGCATAATAACATACGGTGTTCCCTTTGTCATTGGTATGTTACTTTCCCGAGATTCGATCGTCGGTATAATCATACCTAGTTCAATATCGTTACCGGCAAGTCTTTTTTAGTCGTTCCGTAATACATCATCTCTTGACTAACTCATTAGTCATTTGCTTGCAAGGGTTGTAGTGATGTGCATTACCGAGAGGGCCCAAAGATACCTCTCTGATACTCGGAGTGACAAATCTTATTCTCGATCTATGCCAACTCGACAAACACTTTCAGAGACACCTGTAGAGCATCTTTATAATCACCCAGTTACGTTGTGACGTTTGATAGCACACAAGGTGTTCCTCCGGCATTCGGGAGTTGCATAATCTCATAGTTAGAGGAACATGTATAAGTCATGAAGAAAGCAATAGCCATAAAACTAAACGATCATAACGCTAAGCTAACGGATGGGTCTTGTCCATCACATCATTCTCCTAATGATGTGATCCTGTTCATCAAATGACAACACATGTCTATGGTTAGGAAACTTAACCATCTTTAATTAACAAGCTAGTCTAGTAGAGGCATACTAGGGACACTCTGTTTTTGTCTATGTATTCACACATGTATCAAATTTCTGGTTAATACAATTCTAGCTTTAATAAAATAAATTTATCATGATATATAAGGAAATATAAATAACAACTTCATTATTGCCTTTAGGGTATATTTCCTTCACTATCCCACATGCACTAGAGTCAATAATCTAGATTACATAGTAATGATTCTAACATCCATGGAGTCTTGGTGCTGATCATGTTTTGCTCGTGGAAGATGCTTAGTCAACGGGTCTGTGACATTTAGATCCGTATCTATTTTGCAAATCTCTATGTCTCCCTCCTTGACTAGATCGCAGATGGAATTGAAGCATCTCTTGATGTGCTTGGTTCTCTTGTGAGACATGGATTCCTTCGCCAAGGCTATTGCTCCATTGTTGTCACAAAAGATTTTCATTGGATCTGATGCACTAGGTATTACACCTAGATCGGATATGAACTCCTTCATCTAGACTCCTTCATTTGCTACTTCTGAAGCAGCTATGTACTCCCCTTCACACGTAGATCCCGCCACGATGCTCTGCTTGGAACTGCACCAACTAACAGCTCCACCATTCAACAAAACAAACATATCCAGTTTGTGACTTAGAGTCATCCGGATCAGTGTCAAAGCTTTCATCAACGTAACCGTTTATGAAAAGCTCTTTGTTACCTCCATAAACGAGAAACATATCCTTCATCCTTTCCAGGTATTTCAGGATGTTCTTGACCGTTGTCCAGTGGTCCACTCCTGGATTACTTTGGTACCTCCCTGCTAGACTTATAGCAAGGCACACATTAAGTCTGGTACACAACATTGCATACATGATAGAACCTATGGCTGAAGCATAGGGAATGACTTTCATATTCTCTGTATCTTCTGAAGTGGTCAGGCATTGAGTCTGACTCAACATCACATCTTGTAACACAAGCAAGAACCCTTTCTTTGACCGATCCATTTTGAATTTCTTCAAAACTTTATCAAGGTATGTGCTTTGCGAAAGTCCAATTAAGCGTCTTGATCTATCTCTATAGATCTTGATGTCCAATATATAAGCAGCTTCACCCAGGTCTTTCATTGAAAAAAACTTATTGAAGTATCCTTTTATGCTATCCAGAAATTCTACATCATTTCCTATCAACAATATGTCATCCACATATAATATCAGAAATGCTACAGAGCTCCCACTCACTTTCTTGTAAATACAGCCTTCTCCAAAAGTCTGTATAAATGTAGGAAATATGCCCTAGAGGCAATAATAAAGCTGTTATTTATATTTCCTTATATATCATGATAAATTTATTTTATTCGTACTAGAATTGCATTAACCGGAAACTTGATACATGTGTGAATACATAGACAAAATAGTGTGTCCCTACTATGCCTCTACTAGACTAGCTCGTTGATCAAAGATGGTTGTGTTTCCTAACCATATACATGTGTTGTCATTTGATCAACGGGATCACATCATTAGGAGAATGATGTGATGGACAAGACCCATCCGTTAGCTTAGCACAATGATCGTTTAGTTTTATTGGTATTGCTTTCTTCATGACTTATACATGTTTCCTCTGACTACGAGATTATGCAACTCCGGAATACCGAAGGAACACCTTGTGTGCTATCAAATGTCACAACGTAACTGGGTGTTTATATAGATGCCCTATAGGTGTTTCCTAAAGTGTTTGTGGTGTTGGCAGAGATCAAGATTAGGATTTGTCACTCCGAGTGTCGGAGAGGTGTCACTGGGCCCTCTCGGTAATACGCATCATAATAAGCCTTGCAAGCAAATGACTAATGAGTTAGTCATGAGATGATGAATTATGGAACGATTAAAGAACTTGCTGGTAACGAGATTGAACTAGGTATGATGATACCGACGATTGAATCTCGGACAAGTAACATACCAATGACAAAGGGAACAACGTATGTTGTTATGCGGTTTGACCGATAAAGATCTTCGTAGCCAATATGAGCATCCAGGTTCCGCTATTGGTTATTGACGAAAGATGTATCTCGGTCATGTCTACATAGTTCTCGAACCCGTAGGGTGCGCACACTTAACGTTCGATGATGATTTGTATTATGAGTTATGTGTTTTTGATGACCGAAGTTTGTTCGGAGTCCCGGATGAGATCACGGACATTACGAGGAGTCTCGAAATGGTTGAGACATAAAGAACGATATATTGGACGATGTTATTCGGATACGAGATGAGTTTCGGGGGTCACCGGATAAATATCGGAGTGCCGGAAGGGTTATCGGAACCACCGGGCAAGTAATGGGCCTTATTGGGCTTTAGGGGAGAGAGAGGAAGGCAACCAAGGGCTAGCCGCGCGTCCCCCCATGGGCTTAGTCTGAATTGGACTAGGGGAAGGGGCGGCACCCCCTCCTTCCTTCTCTTCTCCCTCCCTTCCTTCTTCTCCTAGTTGGACTAGGAAAGGGGGTTCCTACTCCTAGTAGGAGTAGGATTGCCCCCTTGGGAGCGCCCTATAGGGGTAGGCTGGCCTCCCCCTTGCTCCTTTATATACGGGGGCAGGGGGACCATAGAACACACAAGTTAACAGTTGTTTTAGCCATGTGCGGAGCCCCCTCCACAGATTCCACCTCAGGTCATGTTGTCGTAGTGCTTAGGCGAAGCCCTGCGCAGATCACATCATCAACACTGTTGCTACGCCACCGTGCTGGTGGAACTCTCCCTCGTCCTCAACTGGATCAATAGCTCAAGGGATGTCATCGTGCTGAACGTGTTCTAAAAACGGAGGTGCCGTACGTTCGGTACTTGGATCGGTCAGATCGTGAAAACGTACGACTACATCAACCGCGTTGATAAAACGCTTCCGCTTTCGGTCTATGAGGGTATGTAGACACACTCTCCCCACTCATTGCTATGCTTCTCCTAGATAGATCTTGTGTGGTCGCAGAAATTTTTTTGAAATACTACATTCCCCAACAATAAAACCATAAGCTTTGATCACCTCATCAAAGCGTATATTCCAACTCCAAGATGCTTGCACCAGTCCATAGATGGATCACTGGAGCTTGCACACTTTGTTAGCACCTTTAGGATCGACAAAACCTTCTGGTTGCATCATATACAACTCTTCTTTGAGATATCCATTAAGGAATGCAGTTTTCACATCCATTTGCCAGATTTCATAATCATAAAATGCGGCAATTGCTAATATAATTCGGACAGACTTAAGCATCGCTACGGGTGAGAAGGTCTCATCGTAGTCAACTCCTTGAACTTGTCGAAAACCTTCCACAACAAGTCGAGATTTGTAGACAGTAACATTACCGTTGGTGTCAGTATTCTTCTTAAAGATCCATTTATTTTCAATGGCTTGTCGATCATACATGGATCCCATCTCAGATTTCATGGCCTCAAGCCGTTTTGCAGAATCTGGGCTCATCATCGCTTCCTCATAATTCGTAGGTTCGTCATGGTCTAGTAACATGACTTCCAAAATAGGGTTACCGAACCACTTTGGTGTGGAACGCACTCTGGTTGACCTACGAGGTTCAGTAGTAACTTGATCTGAAGTTTCATGATCATCATCATTAGCTTCCTCACTAATTGGTGTAGGAATCACTGGAACTGATTTCTGTGATGAACTACTTTCCAATTCGGGAGAAGGTACAATTACCTCATCAAGTTCTACTTTCCTCCCACTCAATTCTTTCGAGAGAAACTCCTTCTCTAGAAAGGATCCATTCTTAGCAACGAATGTTTTGCCTTTGGATCTGTGATAGAAGGTGTACCCAATAGTTTCTTTTGGTAATCCTATGAAGACACATTTGTCCGATTTGGGTTTGAGCTTATCAGGTTGAAGCTTTTTCACATAAGCATCGCAGCCCCAAACTTTAAGAAACGACAACTTGGGTTTCTTGCCAAACCACAGTTCATAAGGTGTCGTCTCAACGCATTTAGATGGTGCCCTATTTAACGTGAATGCAGCTGTCTCTAAAGCATAACCCCAAAACGATAGTGGTAAATCGGTAAGAGACATCATATATCGCACCATATCTAATAAAGTACGGTTACAACGTTCTTGACACACCATTACGCTGTGGTGTTCCGAGTGGCGTGAGTTGCGAAACTATTCCACATTGTTTCAAATGAAGACCAAACTCGTCACTCAAATATTCGCCTCCGCGATCAGATCGTAGAAACTTTATTTTCTTGTTATGATGATTCTCTACTTCACTATGAAATTCTTTGAACTTTCCAAATGTTTCAGACTTATGTTTTATTAAGTAGATATACCCATATCTGCTCAAATCATCTGTGAAGGTCAGAAAATAACGATACCCGCCGCGAGCCTCAACACTCATCGGACCGCATACATCAGTATGTATTATTTACAATAACTCAGTTGCTCACTCCATTGTTCCAGAGAACGGACTCTTAGTCATCTTGCCCATGAGGCATGGTTCGCAAGCACCAAGTGATTCATAATCAAGTGATTCCAAAAGCCCGTCAGCATGGAGTTTCTTCGTGCGCTTTACACCAATATGACCTAACGGCAGTGCCACAAATAAGTTGCAATATCATTTTCAACTTTGCATCTTTTGGCTTCAATATTATGAATATGTGTATCGCTAGATCGAGATTCAACAAAAATAGACCACTCATCAAGGGTGCATGACCATAAAAGATATTACTCATATAAATAGAACAACCATTATTCTCTGATTTAAATGAATAATCGTCTCGCAACAAACAAGATCCAGATATAATGTTCATGCTCAACGCTAGCACCAAATAACAATTATTTAGGTCTAAAACTAATCTCAAAGGTAGATGTAGAGGTAGCGTGCCGACGGCGATCACATCGACTTTGGAACCATTTCCCACGCGCATCGTCACCTCGTCCTTAGGCAATCTTAGTTTAATCTGTAGCCCCTGTTTTGAGTTAAAAATATGAGCAACCGAACCAGTATCAAATACCCAGGCGCTACTACGAGCATTACTAAGGTACACATCAATAACGTGTATTCAAATATACCTTTGTTCACTTTGCCATCCTTCTTATCCGCCAAATACTTGGGGCAGTTCTGCTTCCAATGACCAGTCCCTTTGCAGTATAACACTCAGTTTCAGGCTTGGCTCCAGACTTGGGTTTCTTCCCCGGAGTAGCAACTGGCTTGCTATTCTTCTTGAAGTGCCCCTTCTTTCGCTTGCCCTTTTTCTTGAAACTAGTGGTCTTGTTAACCATCAACACTTGATGCCCCTTCTTGATTTCTACATCCGCAGCTTTGAGCATAGCGAAGAGCTCGGGAATTGTCTTTTGCATCCCTTGCATATTATAGTTCATCACGAAGCTTTTATAGCTTGGTGGAGTGATTGAAGAACTCTGTCAATAACACTATCATCATCAACTTTGACTCCAAGTTGAGTCATGTGGTTGTGGTACCCAGACAGTCTGAGTATGTGTTCACTGACAGAACTGTTATCCTCCATCTTGCCGCTATAAAACTTGTTGGAGACTTCATATATCTCAACTAGGGCATTTTCTTGAAATATTAACTTCAACTCTTGGAACATATCATATGCTCCATGACATTCAAAACATCTTTGAAATCCCGATTCTAAGCCGTAAAGCATGGCACACTAACTATTGAGTAGTCATCAGACTGCGTCTGCCAGACGTTCAAAGCGTCCACATTAGCGGGAGGGGGCTTGTCATCTAGCGGTGCTTCAAGGACATAATTCTTCTGTGCAGCAATGAGGATAATCCTCAAGTTACGGACCCAGTCCGTGTAGTTGCTACCATCATCTTTCAACTTAGCTTTCTCTAGGAACGCATTAAAATTTAAGGGAACGGTAGCACGGGCCATTGATCTACAACAACATAGATATGCAAAAACTATCAGGACTAAGTTCATGATAAATTAAGTTCAATTAATCATATTACTAAAGAACTCCCACTTAGATGGACATCCCTCTAGTCATCTAAATGATCATGTGATCCAAATCAACCAAACCATGTCCGATCATCACGTGAGATGGAGTAGTTTTCAATGGTGAACATCTTATGTTGATCATATCTACTATATGATTCACACTTGACCTTTCGGCCTCTAGTATTCCGTGGCCAAGTCTGTACATGCTAGGCTCATCAAGTTTAACCAGAGTATTCTGCATGTGCAAAAGTGTCTTACACCCGTTGTATGTGAACGTAGAGCTTATCACACCCGATCATCACGTGGTGTCTTGGCACGACGAACTGTAGCAACGGTGCATACTCAGGGAGAACACTTGTACCTTGAAATTTTGTAAGGGATCAACTTATAATGCTCCCGTCGTTCTAAGCAAAATAAGATGCATAAAAATGATAAACATCACATGCAATCAAAATATGTGACATGATATGGTCATCATCATCTTGTGCTTTTGATCTGCATCTTCAAAGCATCGTCATGATTTGCATTATCACCGGCTTGACACCATGATCTTCATCATAGCGTCGTGGTCATCTCGCCAACTACTGCTACTACTACTATCGCTAACTCATAGTGATAAAGTAAAGCAATTACATGGCATTCGCAATTCATACAATAAAGAGACAACCATAAGGCTCCTGTCGGTTGCCAATAATTTACAAAACATGATCATCTCATACAATAACGTATAATTCATCACGTCTTGACCATATCACATCACAACATGCCCTGCAAAAACAAGTTAGACGTCCTCTACTTTGTTGTTACAAGTTTTAAAGGCTGCTATGGGCTTGTAGCAAAAACCGTTCTTACCTACGCATCAAAACCACAACGTTTTTTGTCAAGTGTGATGTTTTAACCTTCATCAAGGACCGGCCATAGTCACACCCGATTCAACTAAAGTTGGACAAACTGACACCCGCTAGCCACCTGTGTGCAAAGCACGTCGGTAGAACCAGTCTCATGAACGCAGTCATGTAATGTCGGTCCGGGCCGCTTCATCCAACAGTACTGCCGAATCAAAGTATGACGTTGGTGGTAAGCAATATGACTATTATCGGCCACAACTCTTTGTGGTCTACTCGTGCAAATCATCTATGCATAGACCTGGCTTTGATACCACTGTTGGGGAACGTAGCATGCAATTTCAAAATTTTCCTATGCTCACTCAAGATCTATCTAGGAGATGTATAGCAACCAGATGGGGAGAGTGTGTCCACGTACCCTCGTAGACTAAAATCGAAAGTGTTATGTTAACGCGGTTGATGTAGTCTAATGTCTTCACGATCCAACCGATCCAAGTAACGAACATATGGCACCTCCGTGTTCAGCACACGTTCAACACAATGACGTCCCATGAGCTCTTGATCCAGCTGATGCTCAAGGGAGAGTTCTGTCAGCATGAGGGTGTGGCGATGATGTTTGTGATGTGATCCGCGCAGGGCTTCGCCTAAGCACCACGACAATATGATCTGAGGTGTAATATGTGGAGGGGGCACCGCACATGGCTAAGAGAAACTTGTGTGTTCTAGGGTGCCCCCTTCCTCTGTATATAAAGGAGGAGAGGGGGAGGCCGGCCGGCCCCTGTAGGGCGCGCCAAGAGAGACGAGTCCTACTAGGACTCCAAGTCCTAGTAGGATTCCACTTGGTGGAAGGGGGAAGAAGGAAGGGACAGGGAGAGGAAAGGGGGGTCGCGCCCCCTCCCCTAGTCCTATTCGGACTCCCCATGGGGGGTGCCACCTCCTCATGGCATGCCCTCTCTCTCTCCCCTAAGGCCCATGTGGGCCCATTACTTCCCCTGGGGGTTCCGGTAACCCCTCCGGCACTCCGTATTTACCCGGTACCTCTCGGAACTCATCTGATGTCCGAATAACATCGTCCAATATATCATTCTTTATGTCGCGACCATTTCGAGATTCCTCGTCATGTCCGTGATCTCATCGGGGTCTCTGAACAAACTTTGGTCACCAAAACACATAACTCATAATACAAACCATCATCGAACGTTAAGCGTGCGGACCCTACGGGTTCGAGAACCATGTAGACATGACCGAGACGACACATCTTCGATCAATAACCAATAGTGGAACCTGGATGCTCATATTGGTTCCTACATATTCTACGAAGATCTTTATTGATCAAACGGCATGAGAACATACGTTGTTCCCTTTGTCATCGGTATGTTACTTTCCCGAGATTCGATCGTCAGTATCACCATACCTAGTTCAATCTCGTTACCAGCAAGTCTCTTTACTCGTTTCGTAATACATCATCTCGTGACTACCTCATTAGTCATTTTCTTGCAAGGCTTATAGTGATGTGCATTACCGAGAGGGCCAAGAGATACCTCTCTGATACTCTGAGTGACAAATCCTATTCTCGATCTATGCCAACTCAACAAACACTTTCGGAGACACGTTGTTCATGATAATCTTCTATTTTTCTTGCTATAATTGTATTAGCCGGAAACCGTAATACATGTGTGAATACATAGACCATAATATGTCCCTAGTGAGCCTCTAGTTGGCTAGCTCGTTGATCAATAGATGGTCACGGTTTCCTGACCATGGACATTAGATGTCATTGATAACGGGAGCACATCATTAGGAGAATGATGTGATGGACAAGACCCAATCCTAAGCATAGCACAAGATCGTGTAGTTCGTCTGCTAAAGCTTTTCCAATGTAAAGTATCTTTTCCTTAGACCATGAGATTGTGAAACTCCCGGATACCGTAGGAGTGCTTTGGGTGCACCAAACGTCACAACATAACTGGGTGACTATAAAGGTGCACTACGGGCATCACCGAAAGTATCTGTTGGGTTGGTATGAATAGAGAATGGGATTTGTCACTCCGTATGACGGAGAGGTATCTCTGGGCCCACTCAGTAAGAAATCGTTGTAATGAGCTCAATGTGACTAAGGAGTTGGTCACGGGATGATGTGTTACGGAACGAGTAAAGAGACTTGCCGGTAATGAGATTGAACAAGGTATAGGGATACCGACGATCAAATCTCAGGTAAGTACTATACCGGTAGACAAAGGGAATTGTATACGGGGTTGATTGAATCCCCGACACCGTGGTTCATCCAATAAGATCATCGTGGAACATGTGGGAGCCAACATGGGTATCCAGATCCCGCCGCTGGTTATTGGCCGGAGAGATGTCTCGGTCATGTCTGCATGGTTCCCGAACCCGTAGGGTCTACACACTTAAGGTTCGATGACGCTAGGGTTATAGGGAATATATGTACGTGGTTACCGAATGTTGTTCGGAGTCCCGGATGAGACCCCGGACGTCACGAGGAGTTCCGGAATATTCCGGAGGTAAATATTTATATATGGGAAGTCATGTGTCAGTCATCGGAGTGATTTCGGAGTCAACGGTATTGTACCGGGACCACCGGAAGGTGTCCGAGGGTCCACCGGGTGGGGCCACCTACCCCGGTGGGCCAAGTGGACTAAGCAAGGGGCGAACCAGCCCCTGGTGAGCTGGTGCACCCCCTCACCCCCAAGGGCCCAAGGTGCCTAGGGTTTGGAAACCCTAGGGGTGGGGGCACCCCACCTGCTTGGGTGGCAAATTCCCCCCACCTGGCCGCCGCCCCCCTCTAGATCTCATCTAGAGGGGCCGGCCCCCTCTCCCCTTCCCCTATATAAAGTGAGTGGGTGGGAGGGCAGCCGCACCTGAACCGTGGCGCAGCCCTCCCCCTCTCCAACTCCTCCTTCTTCTTCTGTAGCGATTGGCGAAGCCCTGCCGGAGTACCACGCTCCTCCACCACCACCAACCCGTCGTGCTGCTGCTAGACGGAGTCTTCCCCAACCTCTCCCTCTCTCCTTGCTTGATCAAGGCACGGGAGACGTCACCGGGCTGCACGTGTGTTGAACGCGGAGGCACCTTTGTTCGGTGCTTAGATCGGATTCGGCCGCGATCTAAATCGCTTCGTGTACAACTCCACCAACCGCGTTCTTGCAATGCGATCTTCAAAGGTATGAAGATGCACTCCACTCTCTCGTTGCTAGTCACTCCATAGATAGATCTTGGTGATGCATAGAATTTTTTTGAATTTCTGCAACGATCCCCAACAATGGCATCATGAGCTAGGTCTATGCGTAGATTCTATGCACGAGTAGAACACAAGTTGTTGTGGGCGTCGATTTGTCAATATACTTGCCGTTACTAGTCTTATCTTCATTCAGCGGTATCATGGGATGAAGCGGCCCGGACCGACCTTACACGTACTCTTACGTGAGACAGGTTCCACCGACTAACATGCACTAGTTGCATAAGGTGGCTAGCGGGTGTCTGTCTTTCCCACTTTAGTCAGATCGGATTCGATGAAAAGGGTCCTTATGAAGGGTAAATAGTAATTGGCATATCACGTTGTGGTTTTGGCATAGGTAAGAAATGTTCTTGCTAGAAACCTATAGCGGCCACGTAAAAAACTTGCAACAACAATTAGATGACGTCTAACTTGTTCTTGCAACATGTGTCGCGTGATGTGATATGGCCAAAAGGATGTGATGAATGATATATGTGATGTATGAGATTGATCATGTTCTTGTAATAGGAATCACGACTTCCATGTCGATGAGTATGACAACCGGCATGATCCATAGGAGTTGTCTTATTTTATTGTATGACATGCGTGTCATTGAAAATGCCATGTAATTACTTTGCTTTATTGCTAACCGTTAGCCATAGTAGTAGAAGTAACAGTTGTTGAGACAACTTCATGAAGACATGATGATGGAGATCATGGTGTCATGCCGGTGACGATGATGATCATGGAGCCCCGAAGATGGAGATCAAAAGGAGCAAAAAGATATTGGCCATATCATGTCACTATTTGATTGCATGTGATGTTTATCATGTTTTACATCTTATTTGCTTAGAACGACGGTAGCTTAAATAAGATAATCTCTCACTAAAATTTCAAGAATTGTGTTCCCCCTAACTGTGCACCGTTGCTAAGGTTCATTGTTTCGAAGCACCACGTGATGATCGGGTGTGATAGGCTCTAACGTTCGCATACAACGGTTGTAAGCTAGATTTACACACGCAATACACTTAGGTTGACTTGACGAGCCTAGCATGTACAGACATGGACTCAGAACACGGAAGATCGAAAGGTCGAACATGAGTCGTATAGAACATACGATCAATATGAAGATATTCACCGTTGATGACTAGTCCGTCTCACGTGATGATTAGACACGGCCTAGTCGATTCGGATCATGTATCACTTAGATGACTAGAGAGATGTCTATCTGAGTGGGAGTTCATTAATTTTGATTAGATGAACTTAATTATCATGAACATAGTCTAAAATCTTTACAATATGTCTTGTAGATCAAATGGCCCATGCTAATGTTGCCCTCAATTTCAACGCGTTCCTAGAGAAAACCAAGCTGAAAGACGATGGTAGCAACTATACGGATTGGGTCCGCAACTTGCGGATCATCCTCATAGCTGCCAAGAAAGCATATCTCCTTGAAGCACTGCTAGGTGATGCACCCGTTTGCCTAGCAACTCAAGACATTATGAATGCCTCGCAAGTCGTGTAGTGATGATTACTCCCTGGTTCAGTGCGGCATGCTTTACAGCTTAGAATCGGGGCTCCAAAAGCATTTTGAGCAACACTGAGCATATGAGATGTTCCAAGAGCTGAAAATGGTTTTCCAAGCTCATGCCTGGGTCGAGAGATATGAAGTCTCCGACAAGTTCTATAGTTGTAAGATGGAGGAGAATAGTTCTGTCAGCGAGCATATACTCAAAATGTCTGGGTTGCACAACCTCTTGTCACAGATCGGAGTTAATCTCCCAGATGACGCAGTCGTTGACAGAATCCTCCAGTCGCTCCCACCTAGCTACAAGAGCTTTGTGATGAACTACAATATGCAAGGGATGGAGAAGGCCATTTCCGAGTTATATTCAATGTTGAAATCAGTGGAGGTGGAAATCAAAAAGGAACATCAAGTGTTGATGGTGAATAAAACCACTAAGTTCAAGAAAGGCAAGGGTAAGAAGAACTTCAAGAAGGACGGCAAGGGAGTTGTCACGCCCAGTAAGCTAGTTGCCGGGAAGAAGCCAAAGAATGAACCCAAGCCTGAGACTGCGTGCTTTTATTGCAAGGGAACTGATGTCTACTAGGCAACCTTCTTCTTGTAGACGTTTTTGGGCCTCCAAGTGCAGAGGTTTGTAGGACAGTAGCAAATTTCCCTCAAGTGGATGACCTAAGGTTTAGCAATCCGTGGGAGGCGTGGGATGAAGATGGTCTCTCTCAAACAACCCTGCAACCAAATAACAAAGAGTCTCTTGTGTCCCCAACACACCCAATACAATGGTAAATTGTATAGGTGCACTAGTTCGGCGAAGAGATGGTGATACAAGTGCAATATGGATGGTAGATATAGGTTTTCGTAATCTGAAAATATAAAAACAGCAAGGTAACTAATGATAAAAGTGAGAATAAACGGTATTGCAATGCTAGGAAACAAGGCCTAGGGTTCATACTTTCACTAGTGCAAGTTCTCTCAACAATAATAACATAACTGGATCATATAAATATCCCTCAACATGCAACAAAGAGTCAGTCCAAAGTCACTAATAGCGGAGAACAAACGAGGAGATTATTTTAGGGTACAAAACCACCTCAAAGTTATTCTTTCTGATCGATCTACTCAAGAGTCCGTAGTAAAATAGCATGAAGCTATTCCTTCCGTTCGATCTATCTTAGAGTTCGTACTAGAATAACACCTTAAGATATAAATCAACCAAAACCCTAATGTCACCTAGATACTCCATTGTCACCTCGAGTATCCATGGGCATGATTATACGATATGCATTACACAATCTCAGATTCATCTATTCAACCAACACAAAGTACTTCAAAGAGTGCCCCAAAGTTTCTATCCGAGAGTTAAGACGAAAACGTGTGCCAACCCCTATGCATAGATTCCCAAGGTCACGTAACCCGCAAGTTGATCACCAAAACATACATCAAGTAGATCACGTGATATCCCATTGTCACCACAGATAAGCACATGCAAGACATACATCAAGTGTTCTCAAATCCTTAAAGACTCAATCCGATAAGATAACTTCAAAGGGAAAACTCAATACATCACAAGATAGTAGAGGGGGAGAAACATCATAAGATCCAACTATAATAGCAAAGATCACGATACATCAACATCGTGCCATCTCAAGAACACGAGAGAGAGAGATCAAACACATAGCTACTGGTACATACCCTCATCCCCGAGGGTGGACTACTCCCTCCTCGTCATGGAGAGCGCCGTGATGATGAAGATGGTCACCGGAGAGCAATTCCCCCTCCGGCAAGGTGCCGGAATGGGTCTAGATTGGTTTTCGGTGGCAACAGAGGCTTTCGGCGGTGGAACTCCCGTTCTCGGTTATTTTCCGGAGGTTTCTGTACATATAGGGTGTGTTGGCACTACAAAAAAAATACACTTCCGCGATGGTACGTGTTTGTCACAGTATGTCACGATTTCTGTCATGCATGTACATCCATGACAAATTTATGACAGAATCAAGATAGTCATACCTGTGCTGTCGTAGAAGTGTTCCATGACATTACCAAAATTATCATCACGGAAGTGTCGACTTCCATGATGATAAATCGCGCGTCATAGGAGTGCTTTCATCAAGGGTGACCGGCACGTGGCATCCACCGTAATGGAATGGCGTTAAGCTATCGGGTCCGGTTTTGGATCCGATAACCCGTTAACAGCCCCAACCAATGGGGATTTTCCACGTGTAAAATCATCATTGGCTGGAGGGAACACGTGTGGGCTCGCCGTTGGGACAGATGTCATCCACTCATTGTACCCAAAGCGCCTATGATACGTCGACACGTGGCACGGCCCAACAGAGGCCCATTCCTGTGAAAAGGCCGGCCCATTTGACTTGGTCAAAAGGTGGTGGGCCGGCCCACGGCAAGCCTGTTAATGGCCTATTCGCATATAGCTCATTTATAGCCCGCTAACCTAGGGCCCGTTTACGGCCTATCGAATTAGGCACAGTAGCGTCATCTGGGCCGTCCAATATAATTCCAGCCTGTTTTAACTTCCAGCCCATGTATGGCCCATGACGTCTTTCAGCCCATATGAGGTCCTTAGTAACCCTCGGCCCATTAACGGCCCGTGGTAAAACTGGCCCGTAATGAGCAGTGTTTCACTTTATACCCATTAATGACCCATTATTCCGTTGGGCCGTTTCCAGCCCATGTTATCTTCCGGCCTTCTCAGGGCCCATTTATTCTTGGGCTCATTTCCAGCATTCGTTTACTTTCAACTCGTTACTGTCATTTTCTGCTTGTCGGCCAAATTCAGCCCGCGGTTACAGTCGGCCCATTTGTGGCCCGTTAATACATTGGGCTGTTTCCATAGCGTCATCAAATACGGCCGATTAACGACGGCCCGTTACGGTCGGCCCAAGAACGGACGATTTCAACTCTAGCCCATTTACGGCCATAATGTGGTATGTTATTGGCCCATGTTTGGCCAACCGATCATACGGCTCGTAGAAGGCCCATTGTGTCTACGGCCCGTATAAGGCCCATTGTTTCTATGCCCTGTATAAGGCCCATTGTTTCTATGGCCCTTAGAAGGCCCATTGTTTCTATGGCCCGTAAGAGGCCCATGTTAACTATAGTAAATATGTAGCCCATGGTTAATGTGGCCTAGTTTTAAAAAATAGGCTATTGCGGCCACTAGCAAACCGTGGAAAAAGAACTGCACTAACTACAAGAAAACAAATAAACAAGACAATAAGGAAATAAATAGGCAAGCAACTTACGCTAGGCTATCACGACTATTACACATATTACATCCACTGGGCATCAAAGTTCGCCACCAGTGCAAATATAGGGAACAAAGCAGCATATAAACGCCACAGCAAAACAAGTCCAAAACTGAAACCACTTCAGAAGAGCTCAAGAAACAATATCCTGGGTACCCATAATGCTGGCAAGATGCTTATCAAGCTTATTAACTTTCTCTTGTTTGGCGCTTAAATCCTCCAGCACTTGTTGTTGCACTAGAAAGTATTCATCTGAATTCTGCAGGGACTTCCTCAGTCCTTCGGCTTCCTGTCGCATAACATCTGATCGATGTCTTTCAACTTGAAGTTGAGACTCAAGAAGACAAACTGATTCAGGCAGCGAGTTCGAAGAGCTGGTGCCAGCAGTAGTAGCGAGTAACTCAAACACTACATCAAGACAGGACTTTGGGGTTGTCTTAGTGTCTTCAATATAGTTTTTATCAGCTTTCTTGGAGACCAACAGTGATGTCTCACTATCTTGAACCTTATCTGCATTACTTCCTGTACCATTGCATAACGGGGTACTCTTCTCCAATATTTTATCTGCATTCTAAAAGAGAAACAAACAAACACATCACAGGTTTACAATGTAGTATATGAAACTCATTTTGGTAAACCAGTTCAGTAGTAAGGTGGACAGGATAACAGCATGAAACAAACATATATCTATGTAGTATGGTCTATATCATTCTAGTTTATGTTGCCAAATCAAGATAGATACAGTTCGAATCATATCTATTTAAGACAAAGCAGCTTAGACAGAATATAAGTGTGGGAAACTACACAGGAATAACAACACTTGTAAGGTGCATGGCATGAGAATATAACTGTTTATTCAATTGAAACTGAAATCAACATAGAGCAAGTTACAACAGCAAACACGTTAAAGAAACAGGTTTAAAACATACCTGTTGCACCATTGGAGTTTCAATTGCATCCTTCAAATTTAAAATTAGTTGGTATGAGTAAATACAGTGATGCAAGAGCAAAGTAGTATGAACCCTAGCTACGGAACCTGACCTGAGAACAATTCTTCTTCTGCTTTAAGCGTTGACTTGGGGTTCGGAGTGGTGGTCCTCGTGCTTTGGGCATTGCAGTTGCCTTACTAACTACTCGTGTTTGGGTGCTCTGTGGTGGAGACGGTGTTGTGTCAACGGGAACTAGGTTACTATCTACTGGGGTTGGGGTTAGAAGGGGTGTAGATGGTTCTCTGTCCAACTGGGTAGGGGTACAATCTGCACGAGTCTGGGTTATGTGTGGTGGGGCTGGTTCTTGGGCAAGTACAACCGTGGTTCTATCTCCATCGACAGTTAGCAGGATCTTTTCTGATGACCGTGTTTTTACTCCCACAGATACTGCCATCACCCCCTCCAATTGAAATGGTTGATAAACAAGAAAAGTAATTGAATGTACACACATTGTAAGATAGACAGGTGTAATGGATAGTAGGGAAGAAAATAGGGCATGAAATAATTCGCATTTATGTTGTCTAACCAAAAAGAATAGCATGACATAATTTCACATATATGATGGCTAATAAACAGGATAGCATGACACAATCTCACATGTATGATGGCTAACTAAACATGATAGAATGACATACTTCAAAATATGATGACTATGTAAACAGGATGACATGATATAACTATATGATGTGTCTATTAAAGTGGTTGGCATGCCATAAATTACAAACATGTCGTCAATGAAAACATGATGGCATGATATAATTCACGGATAGAATGACATAATTCAAAATATGATGACTATGTGAACATGATGAGATGATATAACTATATTATGTCTTTAGAAAATGGGTTGGCATGCCATAATTCAGATACATGCTGTCTATGTAAACATCATGGCATGATATAATTCAAATATATCATTTATATACCAAGGAAGTGAGCAGAGGGCAATCGCATATATGATGTGTCAACTAAGGAGATGGCATTCAATATCGTGTATATGATGTAAAAACTAAGCATTGCAATACAACATATGCATGATATGAGTAATATAACCCTGCCAAGTTTGAGCATACACCTCAGGGGGGTAATAGGACTGGTCATCTGCCTCTGAATCCTCCTCTGAAGAGCTATCTGCAACCAGCAAGATATCTTCTTCACCAGGTAGCATTGTCTACTCTGAAGACCTTGTTTTCACTCCAGATTTCTCCATCACCAATTCAAATGGCTGATGCACAGGAAGAGCAGTTGAATATACAAACATTGTCGACAAAAGCAATGAGAAATACAAAAAAAGGACAACATGATATAATTCACATATATGACGCTTGGCTAAACAGCATGGCATTGCATAATTCACATATATAATGCCTTGCAACAAGATAGCATTGCATAATTCACATATATAATATGTTGCAAAAAGATGGCATTGCATAATTCACATATATGGTAATTAGACACTAAACAGGTGGCATTCACACAAATCATGTCTAAACTAAGCAAATGACATAGCAATGCAAGATACCATACGCATGATAGGAGCAACATAACCCTGCCAAGTTAGAGCATGCACCTCGGGGGGGGGGGGAATAGGACTAGTCATATGTCTCTGAATCCTCCTCTGAGGAGTTATCTTCCTCTTGATTACGATCTGAAATGTGTGGAGGGGGGCTGCCTTTGCGCCCACCATGGAGTGACATCTGCATGAAATTTTATTGCCACGCAACGCTGGTCTCTTTTGCGCTACATGTTCAGTTCCATTGTGTACAATAACTGACATGCATATGAATAAAACATAGTGAGATTATGTAAGGAGTGCATGCACAAATCCAGAGTGAAGGTAGCAAACTGTGGATAGACCCAAAACCAATGATAGCAGGCAGATAATAGCTTTAGTTAATAAATATAGATAATGGCTCCTTTAATGTTTGTTTGCACCCAACATGAAACTCATAGTAAACACCCGAAATTAACCGGATAGTAGACAGATAGTACTGATTGCTGGCCCAATATGTACCCCCACAACCATTTAAAAACTCAAGTTTCAGCATAAGTTTGGACCTGAGTTGGAGTCTAATAGGTGAACACAATGATAAAGTAGCATGTCATCATATTAAGCGATGCATAACGTAAGCAGACACGGAAGAGTGCGACCTCTCTTGCGGACCCGTGTAGTCCTCAAGGTCATCTGCTCAGTTGATGATGGTAATGTAGTTGTCGTGGCTGCCGGCGGCTGGGAAGAAGATCTGAGGCGGCGAAAGACAGTCTGGAGAGTGTATCCCTACTGTGGTGAACCCTTCCATCGTTGGAGCAGCTGAGCTGGGGTGGAACACAGCACCGCAGGAGCAGGACAACCCACACAAGGTTTTCTTTGACACATATCTGTAACAGAAGTAATTGTGTAAGGTCTTGTTTGAATTTGAGGATTCTAACAATGCAGGGATAGGAAATAGACAGGAATAGGATAGGAATGCACGTGCAAATCAGAGAATTTAAAAACACAGGATTTCTGCCAATCTGGGTGTTTGGTTCACAAGAATTGGAAGATCACAGGATGCAACGAAGCATGGTGAGATTAAGTCAAACCACAAGAAGTGTACAACCTCTTTGGCGAAGCCATGTCGATCTCAGTGTGATTGGGTTGGCCGATGAGGATGCTCCGGCTGACTTGGCTGTCGGAGGAGGGGAAGAAGATTTTGGCGTCTACAGATGAAGCCCGAGGTACTACTCCGCTGTGATGGAGGGTTTCGTCGTTGGAGCAGCTCCGGTGAGTTGTACGACGCCGAGGCTGAAGCAGGACAAGAGAGACAACGCTAACCTGAGTGGAATTCTAATAGCATCTCCAATAGATGACGTAAAATGCATAACCACAAAGTGCTAGATGTATACATCAGCCGCTCATCTCTGAACTTCACTGTTGAAACTGAATTTAATTTTTGAAACTAAACTTAACTGTCGAAACTGAATTTAACTGTCAAACTGAACTTAACTATCGAAACTGAATTTTGCTGTAGAAACTGAATTTTACTATCGAAATTGAACGCACTAGAGGTGAGGCTACACGTCAGTCGACTGACTTTATCTATGGTCAGTCGATTTTGCGGCCGTTGGATACGAAATCAAAGGCCTGCAGTTCATCTTCAACCTCCACCCCCCTAAGCCGTCAGCCACCACCGGCCAAACAGCCGCCCCCGCTGCCCGCGGCCGGCGGTGTGCCGCCCCGCCTGCCCCGAAAACACTCCCGATCGCCGGTCCGCCGCCGCCCCAGCCATTCCTGTAGGCCCCACCGTGCCGAGCTTTTTCTTCGGCGATCCTCATGCCACCGCCCCACCACTGCCGGCGACCATTGCCCCCACCCTGAACCCTAAGATAGATAGTGGGGTACCTCTCC
>LR738712.1:183697327-183723707 GCA_902687465.1 Secale cereale | reverse complement strand
CCTAAAAATCGACTGACCCAAAAGTCGATTCAATCGACTGAAGTGTAGCTAAATCGGAGCAGCATCGCAAGCAAGAGCAAGAGCAAGAGCAGCAACGCGAGCAAGAGCAAGAGGAAGAGCAGACCAGGCAGGTGACCGAGAGCAAGAGCAGAGCAGCAGCGCGAGCGAGAGCTAAAGCAGCAGTAGCTCCTACTGATGTGGACGTCGCCGCAGATGGAGCGACGCCGTGGAGGAAGTGGCCGGCGACACCGCCGTGGATGGAGCCGCGCCATGTCGGCTAGGGACCGAGCACCGGCAGCACCGTGAGATCGAATCAAGAAGAAAATGCGGCGATTAATGTACAACCTATTTGGTGGCGCCGATTAGGCCGCAGCTTCATCCGAGGAAACAGTGATGATGATGCTCTTCCGGTGGTGCAGGTGAAGACGTTGGTGTGGGAATGGAGGTGGCTCGAAAGACGAGGGGAACGTCGGGTCAGCTCCTTGGAGGTGGAGGACGGGGTGGCTGAACCGGTGGGACGACCAGATCGACGACGGATCCTCATCGGGTACGATGGATGAGGGACGTCGAGGTGTTTCTGTGGACGACGTCGTCAGGGAAGAGGCACCGGATGGGTGGTGGACGGAGGTGGGTGTGGGGCTTCGCGGGTTTTGCCGGCCTCGGTGTACGAATGGGTGGGTGGATGGGATGGGAGTGGAGAACCATGGCTTAGGGACGCGCTTGTTCGAAATGTGGGGTAAGTTACGAAAGTACCCCCACCGAGTTGAGGCGGTTCTTTCGGTTCAGGGGTATCACAGGCATTTCGCATGTCGGGATTTCACAGGAGGTGGGAGTTTTTGCGTGTGTTGAAATTTTGGAATAGCAAGGCGCGGGTTGAGATGGAGGGAGTTGCCGGAGCACAATGAGACAAAGATATATCTTAAATATTTCGGGCTAACAAGGCGTGGGTTGAAATTTCCGGACAAGCCTAACGTGTAATGTACCAAATCAATTCGCACTACAAATGTCATTCAAAACTTTGAATTCATGTTATGTTCAATTAAAATATTTCGCTACATGTATAATGCATGCAACCTAGTACTCAAATGAGCGTTTTAGTGCATTCCAAATGTATATACTACCGCTTCAATATGAACTAAATTTGAATTCGTTTCTCTATTTGAATAAGATCTACAATAATGATTGTTGTGAAGTCAAAGCATTTGAATTCGTTTCTCTGTTTTAATAAGATCTACAATAGTCATTATTGTCAAGTTATACCATCGTTTGTCTATTATCTTCACAGCACACCACATGATTAGTCTCGAGTTACATATGAACTATGTGTACTATATGAACTCAAACTCGATTTTTTTGAATCCACTTTATGTTGATTTCAAATCATAGTACATTTCAAGCTCTAGCTAGATCTTCACAAACTAAACCATGTCTCATATGTATAATGTGTTTATCACATTATGTATGGTGCCCCGCCCCCTACTCCTACAAGTATTTAGATGTGAGTTGCAAACACCACACATTACCACAAATTCAAATAAAATGTGAGAATGTTCGATATATAGTATTGTTTAGAATGTTTGATATTTAGTTGTAAGCTGCAAACGCCACACATTATCACAAATTCAAATAAAATGTGAGATTGCTCGATGTATAGTATGGTTTAGATTGTTTGACATTTAGCTGTGAGTTGCAAACGCCATGCATTGTCACATTATGGTATAACATGTGCAAAACCACAACACGCGTATCACCGCTATATTCATTCATGCATATGTTTAAAACACTATGATCTCCTATTCAAATATATGAATGCACTTTCATATCAAATTATGCTCTTTGTTAGTCTCTTACACCCACACAATCCTCTAACCTTTGTAGCTACCACTAACTTTCTCTCATGCATGCACACGCCTCCTCGCCCTCCCTCTCCCTCAGCATTCTATCCATCGCGCACATTCATTTTGTTTTCTTTAGGTCGTTCTCCCACAATCTCCAGAACTCCTTTCCGACACCCACGGATCGATAAACCTCTCCAGCGATGTCTGCCTACAACATACACACGCACCTTCAATCTCCTCCTTTATGTGTCCTTGCCTCGTGTCTCTCATACGGTCCCACACACATGTAAACTCTCGCCCCTCTTTCCATCGATCTCACAACCGCACACTCCTCCCCCTATCTAGCTAGTATCTGGGCCTCTCGCACCACCTCCTAGATCCATTCTCTCTGTCTATCCGTCTCGCCGGGCCTTATTTGCCTCTAACAAATGGACATACACTGACCGGTCTCCCGCTATACATATAGCTAGCTAGGTCCTTATAACTCGTTTTTTCCCATGCGTCGATCGATCTACCTCATTAGTTATGTCTCTCCCTTCCTCTGACAAACAACAATTGATCTACCAATCTAGTTAGGTTTGCTTACCAAACACATGGTTCCCCTTCATCATCCATGGATGTGTCCCGACAGATCTATCACACACAGGCACACACAGAAACACATCCCCACTCTTATTGATAATATTGCAGTTCCACCCTTAGTTTCTCTAGTAGGCCTCTCCCACCATCTTCGAGAAGCAACTCCATCACCCATCTAGAACTCTACCCCTCTCCCTCCCTCTCTCTCTCTCTCTCTCTCTCTCTCTCTCTCTCTCACTGTGTGTGTCCCATCCTATTTCCCGTCCTTCAGTTATGTATGGATGTCAACCGATCTCCCTCAAGACATAGTTGGATCTCTCCTTCTCAACACATATAGGAGTCGTTCTACATCTATAGTTAGGCCTCTGCCTACCCCTCCCCAAACCCCCTCCCACACACACATCGATACATCGAGCGCTCTAGTCATGTCTCCCTGCCACACACAAACTTGACATGTGCCCTCTGACGTTCCGGTAGCTAGGTCAGTCGCTCTATATCTTTGACTCGCACACATGCACAATTTCGATGGCTCTCTTCATCGATCTCGCACCTACCCACTTGATCCTCTCTTCGACTCTATCAATATCTATGACCCCTCCCTCTCTTCTCGTGGATCGCCCGACCCTCTATATATGATATGGATAGGCCTCCATTTCACACACATTGCATGCAAAAAATTGTTTGAGATTTCATCGACACATATTCCCACAAATACATTCACGAAATTAACCTCCCCCACCCCCCCAAAACAAAAAACACTCACGAACGCACACAAGCCATTTGTCTAGGTTTGTATCTCTCACACACACCCACGTAGGTGGGGGACGTGCATTAAGAGAAGAGGTGCATGCACGGCGCACGTACTCCCATCTCTTTCCCAACCACACCCGCGCGGGTGCACGGTGGAGCTCATTTCTGTACGAAAAGGCAGCCCATGTGGTAACTTGACACGTGTACTGGTTGTGCACTAGATGGAGGGAGGATCGTCTACCACGGGTGAACAAATAAATTGCGACTTGACGCGTTATGTTAAAAAAGAGGCAAACCATGTGGGGCCTACCTTAGAGGCAAGGCGTTATACACTGGAGTACTTTTGATGTGTCCCGTCGACTCGTAGAATGAGGAGAAGCTTGCTTAGTACGCCGTCTCCCCAGCCCACGGGTGCGGTGGCTCGCAGGATGAGGTGAAGCTTGCTTACTACGCCTTACGCCTGCTCCCTTGCCCACTCATGAGGTGGCTCGCAGGACGAGGAGAAAATTTTACTAATCCCTCCGTTTCCTCCTCGTCCCTACTACCTTGGTTAGAGAGATTATCATATTGTTTGGAATATATATGTCCTTTAGTAGATTTCAATATGAACTACTAGTACATGCTCCAAACACTGATGTATATAGACGTATTTTAGAGTGTAGATTCACTCATTTTGCTCCGTATGTAGCATAAAGTTGAGACACTTATTTTGGAACGGAGGGAGTACATATTTGCTATGATCTGTCAATCATTGAGATGCAATAGCATGCATGTTAGTCTCCTTTGTATTTGATGAAATGTTGCAACGGGCAACCTTGGACGCAAGATACATGTTTCAGAAGCTGGAAGCTTCATAGCATTGTACTATGTCGCTGATAAATTATAGTACGTACTATACAAGTACTTCCTCCATTCCTAAATATATGTCTTTGTAGATATTTCATCATGAACCACATATGGATGTATATAGATGCATTTTAAGTGTAGATTCATTCATTTTATTCCGTATGTAGTCCACCTAGTGGAATCTCTACAAATACTTATATTTAGGAACGGAGGGAGTACTATGTAAAGAGTTAGGTGTCGCACGGTGTCCAGAAAATATGGTGATAGTGTGAGGTGGCCCATGAAATCACTGAGCCTGCGTGTTTTCACTGCTCTTGCACTCCTCCGCCGTAAGAATGGAGAAAATTGTAATCTAGTAGTACCTCCTTTCGCCGAAAGCGTGGGACATCCAGCAGTCCTACCACCTCAGTAATAACGACCAATGAGCCTTCAAATCACATAGACCCAGCACTAAGTTGGACGGACGAAGCAACCATCACTCTTGAATCCGCTTCTCCCTTCAACACAGGCGCCAGTGAGAGGTCGCGTCCGCTCTACCCGGGCATGAATGCAGCACCGATTCTTGGGAGAGGCGCTGACCGTTTCAGGCGGGAAGCGTGCGCGGGCGATGGAGGGGCTTTGGGTGGGCCAGGCTGGTCAGGAGCGGGCGTGGCAGCTGTCCGCCTGTCCCTACCGGACGCCCGGAAACGAGAGGATGCACCGACTCTCGTGGCTAAAATCGTACACTACACACCATCTCTCTGTAGGATTAGGTTGATTTGTCGCTCTCTCTAACACAAACATGCTGTTAAACACACACACACACGCACACGCACATGCACACACAGGTTCATAGAATAGGAAAATCGTGCGAGTGCGAAGCCACAGGAAGTGAGATACAAATGGAGTACGTACAAACTATGACCAGCCTAAGCAATGTAACCAAACGCTCCTTACTCTGCCTTGTTATCTCCCCCGGAAACCCAATGCATGGAGCACAAGTACGCATTGATCAGTCAAGAAATCAAAGTCAGCTTGCATTCGAGTTAATATGTGGCCCTGCATGGTAGCTAAAACGACATCTCTTAGGGCTTCTTTGATTCCAAGGATTCTCAAAGGAATTTTGAAGGATTCAATTCCTTAGGATTTTTTCTTATGTGGGTTGTTTGATTCATAGGATTCTAAACCATAGGAACTTCTCCATAGGATTCATTTGCACTAGATTTCATAGGAAATTTTCAATCCACACTAACCTCTTTGAAAGAATCCTACATTTTTTCTGTGCACGATCAAATACTCATAGAATCATGTAGAATTCAAGATGACATGCCACCCCAATCCCATGTTTTTCCTATTCCTGCGTTTTGGAAATCCTACGAATCAAAGAGGCCCTTAGTTGTTTGGATCAATTGTTGCGTTTAGAAACAGAAATCAGAGCTTTTATTGGAGGAATGACCGGTCAAGTTTCTCCTTCTCCTCCAATCTGCTTGCACCTTGGTCCCGCTGCACCTTCTAACGTGACTTATTACACCTAGACGGAGGGGGTCATATGATATACGGTGGCACACTGACTTAGGTCGAATACAAGTGCCCAAAATTGTGTGCATGTTATAATAAGGATTCACTTAAAATAGTATGTGAGCGAACAGAGGGATCAATTGGACAGTGTTCCCGAGTAGTAGCGAGATGTGTGAGGTAAGATACACCGCTCGCACTTTTATTTTTTCTTATTAATTTGTTTGTTTCACCCTCTGACTGGTGGGACCCAACGTACTATGTGGAGAGAGTAAGGTGACTAAGGCTACATTATTTTTGCACCAGTGTGGATAGTTTTACCACCAAAGCCACATGACACAATTATGATTTAAATCCCAATGACTCCCACACACACACACAAAAATACGGCATGCTTGTCACACGAATGCAGTAATGTATAAAAGGTTATTTTCCTCTCGTTGAACATAACGGGAGGGTTGTGTAGCTGGTTAGCCTATTCACTCATCAAACTTGAGGTCTCCGGTTCGATAACTACACTTAAGCATAATTTGTGCCAGGAGGATTCTTTGACTGGTCAAAATGGGTGGATATGGAGCTATACGATCTCGTAGTGACCGTATAATCACCTCATCACATAAAGCTGCAGCCTCGGCGCTTGTTTTCTAGGGTTTGCACTCTTCACACTCTCTCGAGTATATATATACACGCTGGAGCCTCGGCGCTTGTAGTTGTTCTCTTCACACTCTATCACCCTCTCCAGATCTAAACAAGACTTTGTTGGCCTCTCCCTCGCCCCTCATTGATGGTCTACTTGTAGTTGTTCTCTTCACACTCTCTCACTGTCTCCAGATCTAAACAAGACTTCATTGGCCTCTCTCTCTCTCTCCCCCTCACTGCTGGTCAAAGAGCCGGCAGGATCTGTCCATCGGGAAGGGAAGGAGGCTTAACGCTGTCGCCGTCGACGAGGGAGGGAATCCACTACCGGCGCAGATGTTCACTTTCACCCAGCGGCGGCGCAGGAGGGCCTTCGACCCCTTCTTCTTCGCGGTCGTACATAGTGTGGGTCGAACGGCCTCCGGTCGCCTACCGAACCACACCCCAAGAACCTTAAGGTATAATTTACTTATTCCACATGCATTGCTCTAGCTGCATGTGAGATTTTTCCGCTTCTGCACTCGAATCTAGGTGTTGGATCAAACAGGAAAGCAGTGGGGAAAGTTGTATACCATGAATCTAGGACGTGGTTCAAAGAGGAAAGGGATGGGGGAAAGTAGTGGGAAAAGTTGTATATCATGAATCTAGGACGTGGTTCAAAAAGGAAAGGAAGGGGGAAAGTTGTTCACATGAATCTAAGACGTGGTTCAAAGAGGACAGGAATGGGGGAAAGTTGTGGGGAAAGTTGTATAGCATAAACCTAGGACGTGGTTCACAGAGGAAAGGAAGTGGGGAAAGTACTAGTACAGACTGGCTATCCAACACCTACGTTGGTTGAAAATGGAAAACAATGACAAACGCAGTATGCACATCTGTAACGAACTGGTCTTTTGTTTTGGGGAACAAGGATGTAGAGTTTGAGCAGGACTAGATTTGTTGTGCTCACATAGGGAAAGGTGTCTAAAGATAACAAAACTGGGACCAACACAAATATGCTCCTTGATTGTTTGTTATTTGTTGTAACAGACTGTGCATCACCCTAGTACGTCGGTAGATGCACATGGTGCTGGTGCGTCCACTGTCCCGCGCAACTCTTTAGTTGTTGTTAATCTAAGGCCATGCTTGGTTAAAAACTCCCTAGTCCCTACTTGCTTGGTTCCAGGGACTAAACATGGACTAGAGGTTATTAAATGACATGCTAAAAGACCATGTTACCCCTAGTAATGAACAAATAGAGACAAGGTGCCATGCGTGGCAGGGGCAACTGTTGGAAAAAGTCCCAAAAAGACTCTCCCTCGAGGTCTTCTTTCTTTAGTCCCAAATGCCCACTTTTAGTCCCTGCCCACTTTTAGTCCCTAAAAGTCCCTCCTGTTTGGTTTAGATGGGACTGACACGGAGTTTTTTTGTCCCTCCACCAAAATGTCCCTGTAAACAACCACCCTCTAATAATGCCGCTGGAAAATTTATGCAATGCCACAGTTAAAAGAAAATTACATGTTTAACGAATTTTATTGTTAATATGATCTCTCTGTTAATATTAATCAATGCCACCGTTTGAGAAATGCTACTGTCTTGCTTTCTTTCCCATTTAGATAAGGTAGATGCTTCTTTTTGTTGGCTTCTGTGTCATCCACCGTTATTGACCACTAGTTGTTTCCTTTACACCTCTGTGTAAACAGGGTTATCTACTTCACCTTGTTGCCATTGTGACCTTTTGTTGCACTTCACAAAACACTTATGTTTTAAGAGTGTTTTGTGCAGTTCAATCAAAATGTCACACCGACAACGTTGCTTGATTGCTTGATCTTAGTGGAACTGCACAAGAGGGGATCTTACTTCCTATCCGTGTTGGCAAATTTGGTTCAGATTTTCTTCTTGTGAGTTGTTTGAATTCCGCGTCATGAGAGGTCAGTATTAGCCTTCTTTCACATTGAAGGCGAAGCTTGTCTGTTATTGAACCAAGTGATGAAGGGGAAGAACAAGCGGAAGAAAAACAAAAATCAACTCCTGGTGCTTTAAAGAAGCACTGGAACTGTGATGACACAAGTAATGATATAGTTTTGCATCTTAATTTATGGCTATGGCTGGAACGAGCAATTGTTTTGCCACTTATTTGATGCCACTCTTAATGTAATACTTAATTATCTCTACTTGTGCAAACATGGATCTTCTTTGAAGATACCATATATTTTAGTGGAACTGCACAAGAAAATGTTGGAAACATTAATCTAATCGAGGAGTATATAGTAAGCATGGCCACCACAGTAGGTAGCAACAGATGGTTCCGGAGAAGTGCTTCATCTGTATGCTCTACACAATAAGCCTACTGACAAAGGTTGGTACTCGCCCACTGATTTCATCCATATTATTGAGCTTTGTCATCTCTATTGGTGTTGTTCTACTGTTTAGATACTGTCATCAGAAAGTGGTATTGTCCTTGAGAAGTGCTTCATCTGTGTTGTTTTAAATATTTCCTTTCCTTTTTTTCGAGCAAACAAGGATGCTAGCATTTAATTATCCTCTTGTCTTTGCACAACAGGATCATCCTCCTCTGAGGCATTGTTCGGTTGAGGTGGTTTTTGAAGGGGAATGGCAGGGTTTGAGGGGGATTAGATCCCCTACAAGCCAAAATCCTCTCCAATCCACTCCAATCCCCTTGGGAGGAGGATTAAACGAACAAGGCATGAAGAAGAATATGGAGTACGTGAAGTGACTAGTTCCGATTATGCCAGGATGAAGAAGCCATGTCTATCTTCTCATCAGAAGGAGCAGTTGAAGGATCGTTACATTACCCCCCACAAGACCAAACTAACTTCAGCTCAGAAGGACTGACAAATCTCCATTTTCTTGTTGTGATGCGCGAGTACAATCTTGTTCTAGGATTCTTTCCGGTGAGTTCCATTTTTCTAAAAGTGTGCTCTACATGGACCATGTAGGTGTCTGTTTAAACTTTCAATTCATAGTACAATCACTTTTTTTGTATTTGTGCAACCAAGGGTGCTCAGCTTGATTTCAATGGGAACTTCACATAATGTTCATGAATACATCGAATCATTCATTTCCACCACAAGAAAGGAGGTGCCGATAAGTTCAAGGCGTTGCAACATATAAGGGTGAAATCATACAAGCTACGCGCGAATTTGGTTGATTTTGGTGGAACTGCACAAAAAGAATAGCTGGTTTATTTAGCACGAGGTGCCATGTCAATGTCCGAACTGATGGCAAACCCTGCCCATTCCACAATCATAGGCATTTGATATTTTGGAATGGGAAAACCTTGTCAAAATTTGCTCATTTATTTTAGCAAGAAGACATGCGTTTGATATTTTCGAATGGACGCCCTTTGCTCTCAGCAGCGTCGATCCATTTTTTTTCTTTATTCTTTAGTTGTGAAGTAAATATTGGCTCTGACATGTGAATCGCTAAGATGCATAATCATCAATTGTTTTGAATGTTCTCTATGAATTGCCAGGCATGTGTGTTTGATTGCAATGTACAGGAAAGCTAAAAAGCTGCTCAAACTCTTTGTACTCCTTATGTTCCTTTTTACTTCGCACATTGTGAAAGTGCATACTTTTTTCTATAAGATTGGTCAAAGTAGAGATACTTTGACTGCAGACATAACTTGTATGCAGACTAGAAAGGACCGGAGGGAGTACATGAAACCACTGTTCAAGAAATCTTCCGATTCAGCGATTTATCGTCCGATTTATCGCTACTCTTGGGGTGACCGATAAGATTATGCATTATCTTCACCATTTATGATTTGGGCCGATTTATCTCTATGACAAGCGATTTATCGGGAATCTACCGATAAATCGGGCCTATTCGTAGCACTATGTTTGTAAGAACTATGTTTATTTGTGTTCTGTGGACCTTCTTATGCAATATGTAATGTTTTTTTCTATTTTGTTTGTCATTATATCAGGATTCAAAGGCTAGGATTCAAGGTAACACTTCTGTCCAATATTGTTTGGGTGTTGAATATAGCATATTTCAGTGTTGGGAACCTGGGATTTGAAAAAAATGGCCGATTAATAGTCGACCGATAAAATTGATTAATCGGCCGATTTCCGATTAATCTCTAATCCCTAGCTGACCGAGATGATAACGATAAGCGATATCCTCAACATTGCATGAAACTGTTGTAAACGAGGTGATCACCCTGGGAATAATGCTAGTACGTATTGTTTTGCATGTTCATCCAATGCCAGTGATACAAGAATTCGAACTAATCGAAATAAATTCATTCATGCATGGTCGGATTTCATATAAACATGCCGGATTTCATAACATTTCATACATTCTTCAACTAAAAAGGGATGCACTGGAGGTATAACTAATTAACCGAAGCTATCCACCTGTGTCCGGCTGAGCCGAACAGAAGCTTCAGCGACTTAACTGTAAGTGCAGTTGCGTAACTGACATGTGGCCCAGATGCCTGTTGGGCCCACGTGTCAATCAGCCAACTGCACCAGCAGTTCAGTAGAAGAAGCGTCCTTCTCCAACATAGCTCTCCGACTCCACGTCACTGCCAAGAAGCTAACCGGCCGTCAGTGGTCAACCCGCCTAGCTTGTCATCGCGATTAGGGCAGCGGTGGCCTTACTTGGACCCGAGTGGCGACGACCTGCCGTGTTCTACTCTTTCTCGTTTTCTGTGTGGCGCGGCCTCGCTGGCAGCGGGGCGGGGCCTCGGCGGAGCCGACGAGGTCCTCTGTCTCGTTGCAGGCGGGCGGCGCCTCGGTGGAGCGGGGGAAATCCCCCCTGTTGCCGGCAGGGTGGGGCCTCGGCAAAGCCGGCGGTGTCCTCTGCCTCGTTGTTGGCGTCGCGGGGCCTCGACGGAGCAGGGCCTCGTCGACGCCAGCGGAGCGGGGATTCTTCGGAGCCGGCATTGTCCTCTGCCTCGTCCTTGGTCTCGCCAAACAGCGCCTCGCCCGCTTCATCGCCCTCTTTGTCGGTGGCCGCAGCCTCCGCCACCCGCATGCGGTATCGCTAGCGCTCGGGGCGGCCCTCGCGGGCGGAGCGGTACGAGTCAAGCTGCGCCTCCTGCTCCACCCACTCTGTGGCGATCTGCTCCTCCGCCTGCAGGTGCTCCTAGAGGAGATGGTGGTTGTAGGCGGAGTTGGCCTGCGCCTCCCGAAACTGCTCCTCACGCTTCTGCCTCACCGTGTCCATATATTGGGCACGGGCCTCGCCGAAGGTCATGGTGCAATGCACCGGCGAGGATGGCGCGGAGGAGGGAGTTGGCGCCGGATCGTCGACTACCATGTTCTCCATTGGGACGTCGTCGTCCTCCAGCTGCTTGTCGGACAGCTAGTCGGCAGCAATGGCTACCGTCTCCTTGTGGTCCGTCGTCCGCCCGTCCCGAAGAGCGCTAGAGCGCGAGGAACCCATGGTGGGCAGTAGTGGTGTGGACATGAGAATAGGAACGGATGCGGATGACTGCGGCTATGGCCGGCGCAACAGTTTATATAGCAATGGTGGCCGGCGGAGGGACGGACATGTGGCGCCGGAGTAGCGGCCTTGGCAACCGTGTATCATTAATGTGGGCGGCAGAAGGACGGACAGATGACACTTGTGTCGTTTGCAGGCGGAGCAATCGCATGCACCGGGAAGCAGGGCGGGCGGCGCTGACCGTTTCGGGCAGAAAGCGCCCGCGGGCGAGGGAGGCGGTCTGGGTGGGCTAGGGCAGTCAGACTCGTGCTTGGCAGCGGGTCGGTCCAGCAGCCGGACATGCTGGCTCGCCAGCTACCTCGCCGAGCTGAGCGACGACAATCATACGATGGACGTAGCTTCCGACCAGGAGCCGGCGCCACTGCCCAAGCTGGTTCATGCCGTGTTCACCATAGGGCAAGTGCGGCCGCACTTCGACGCCCTAATGGCGGAAGAGCTACCAGCGCAGGAGGACCTGTGCTGCTACCTCCGTCTCCTCAACGAGCACCGGTGAACAAGCAAACGACAATGCCGTCACGGACATGTGGCCCTATGATCCTGGCTTCCCTAATGAGCAGCGGGCGCTGTATCAGACCATCTGTAGGGCCCGCGAGGCCCTCCTTGTCGTCCTTCGAGTTGTTGCGCTCGCCGTGGCGCCACCGTCTCGCGTTGTCAACATGGTCAACGGACATGAGGATGAGGAGATGACTTTACTTGGAGAGGATGACAGTGCGGACCCACCAGGGTCATAGCCGCACGTACGCAAGTGCCTCCTTATTAGTATATAAAACTATAAAAAAAATTGCTTCCTCCTAGTTTCCTGACATCACGGTCCCACACCATTGTCAACCTATGTAGTCAATAAACGAGAGAATTGCACAAGAAGCGGCCGACAACTGGGACCAAGCAGCTCGAGCAGTATTTGTGTTTTTGAGGTGTGAGCACTGCAGAGTTTTTCTTGAGTGATGTTTAGCCCATATATTAATTTTTCTCCTCTGAACAACAAGGAAAACATCGCTGCAGCTATTAACTGGGCAGGATGTGGCCTGTCTAGCCGAGGCCAGATATCCATCCCAGATATTATTATTTTTCAAGCTGAAAATGGCTAGCCCAGCTATACTTTTTTTAGGAATACCCAGGCAAGGTCAAGTAGTTATTCTCCGCCCCGCTGGGCTGCAAACCTTTCCTAGGAGGGATGCATTAGGCTTAACAAGAAAATGGGCTTTAAGAAATAATAAATGGGATGTAGTTATAAAAACTAGGCAGTAACTATAAAAACTGCACCAAACACGTAATTACTTTATAATATATTGTTTTTGGATATTGAAAATTTTAATTTCATTAATTGTTGCGAGCGCAATGTTTCGTTGGATTTTTATGTAATATAAATTTATATTGAAATTGTATTTAATCTGACTAGAAATTTGGGGATAAAAATATTTCAGATCCCATGGAAATGTGGGAAATTTTATTGAATTCTGTTTTGAACGGTTGGTTGAAATGGGTTGTACTTTTAACAAACTGTAAATGGGCTATAGTAAATTCCATTAGAATTCAAAAATTGGTTGCACATTCTTAAAAATCTCAAATGGGCTATAAGTTCTCTGCCGCACACTTGTGGCCTTACTAAGTTGACGCGTCCCCTCAAAAAAAGAGTTGACGCGTATGCAAGGCTTTGTCAACTTATAGTCAACACACAGTTCTAGCAGCAGTGGTCGTTGGATATCCATCCAACGGATGCCGTGCTTCTTCTTCAATCTCAGATATTCTAGCTTCACCCGCCCAAAAAATGATTCCTCCCCCTGACATCTGGGGCGCACCATTCCGGAAGCTGGCCTATGGGCCTACTAAGTTGACGCGTACCAAGGGCTTTGTCAACTTAGTCAATATAAACGATTCTAGCTGTAGTGACCGTATGATGTCCATCCAACGGCCGTCGTGCTTCTTCAACCTCTGGTCTTCTTGCTCCAGCCGCCCAAAGCAGCACCGGTTGTGTCGCCTGCTCCTGCCTTCCGTGGCCGGCTGTGCTGCCGCGCAGGCCTCACCGCCCCCTACTACTCCCACCGCTGGCCAGGCCATCCCTCTACTCACCCACACCCCCTGTTATTCCGTGACGACGGCAGCCTCACACCACAGCCAAACCAGTGAATCCTTGTACTCCTCTCCACACGGGCTTCCATTGCCGCGTCTTCCCCGGCTCCGCGTCATCCCCTTCCTAGGCCTTGCTGTCGTCCACCGCCCTGGTGCTCTCGGTGTGGCGTGGTCAACGTGGTCAAGGAACGGCTTCCATCAAACATGGACTGTACGTGGAGAGGCTGACAGCTGGGTCCATAACGGCAGCAAGGAAGTGCCTCCTTATTACGCGGAAAATAATGATTCCTTCACCTGATAGCAGGGACCCACCGGACAGGCCACCGTATTTCGTGAAAAAAACGTTTCCCCCCTGACTGCTGGGACCCATCGGACGGGCCACCGTATTGCGCGAAAAAAATGTTCCCCCCGCTGTCAGCTCGGACCCACCAAAAGTGCCTCCTTATTACGCACAAAAAAATGAATACTCCCCCTGCTGGTTGGGACCCACCTTGGTGGGAGGCTGACTGTGGGCCTACTAAGTTGACGGGAACTGTGTGCTTTGTCAACTTAGTCAATATGAACGATTCTAGCTCCAGTGACCGTACGATGTCCATCCAACGGCCGTAGTGCTTCTTCAACCTCTGGTCTTGTTGCTCCAGCCGCCCAAAGCAGCGCCAGTCGTGCCGCCTGCTCCTGCCTCCCATGGTCGGTTGTGCTGCCGCGGAGGCCTCACCGCCCCCTACTATTCCCACCGCTGGCCAAGTCATCCCTCTACTCACCCACACCCCCTGTTATTCTACGGCGACGGCAGCCTCATACCGCAGCGAACCAGTGAACCCTCGTACTTCTCTACGCGTGGGCATCCACTGCCGCGTCTTCCCCAGCTTCGCGTCTTCCCCTTCCAAGGCCTCACTGTCGTCCACCGCCCTGCTGCTCTCGCCGCGGCGTGGTCAACGTGGTCAAGGAACGGCTTCCATCGGACGTGGACTGTACGTGGAGAGGCTCACAGCTGGGTCCACGGCCGCAGCAAGGAAGTGCCTCCTTATTACACGCAAAATAATTATTCCTCCACCTGACAGCGGGGACCCACCGGACAGGCCATCGTATTTCGCGAAAAAAACATCTCCCCCTGACTGCTGGGACCCACCAGCTACATCTTCGCACGCAAGGAATTGCATCCGGGCAAAGAAAAACGATTCGCCCCCCTGACTGTTGGGACCCACTAGCTACATCTTCGCACGCAAGGAAGTGCCTGACAGTCGGGACCCACCTGGTCGAAGCATACGTAGCGTTGTCATTCTGGTCGCGAACGTGTACGTACATACTGGTCGATGTAGAGGCGCACACGTGTCGTAGCTGAGGCGCGCACGTAGCATGTACACGTACATACAGCGGCCAGGGTGCAAGAAAGTAAAGACGGCCACGTACGTACATACGGGCGGGGTCTCGAACGCCTACTCGCGCGTACGTACAGCCAGGGCTCGTGTACATGGCTGGGTCGGAACGGAGAACGTCATCGTCGTGTTCACGGGGAGCCAACCAGCTGGGTCGGAACGGAATCCGTCGCCGTGTTCATCAGGAGGGCTTGGACGGAACAGCCGATGGAAACGAGGCCTGGCGTACCGCAGAACGGAGGAAACGGCCTTGTGTTCAACCGGCCAGGTTCGAAACGGGATCCTATTCATCAGGAGGGGTCTGGCGTACCGCAAAACAGAGGAAACGGACCTCCTACGGTCGAAACAGGGGTCATGTTGATCGGGAGGGGTGTGGCATACCGCAAAATGGAGGAAACAGACTTGTGTTGGAGCGCTACGGTCGAAACGGGGGTCCTGTTCATCGGGAGGGGTGTGGCGTACCGCAAAACGGGACTCCACGGGATACTGTTCATCTCCACCGTCGACCCCCTCCAGCCTCCACGTGCTACTGTTCATCCACCGTCGACCTCCTCCAGCCTCCACCTCCGACTGTTCAGCCTCCACCCCGTGCTACTCCACCGGCTACTGTTCAACCAGCCCTCTCCATGGGCTCCTGTTCAACCACCCCTCCACGGGCTACTGTTCATCCAGCCCTCCACCGTCTATTGTTCATCATGCCCTCCATGGGATGGTCCTGTTCATCCAGCCCTTCACGGGGTCCTGTTCATGCAGCCCCAACCGGCTCAATCAATCGGGGTCCTGTTCATCCAGAGGCAACATCATGGGGTCCTGTTCATCCACCCCCACCGGGAACTGTTCATCCAACCCCTCCCCCCAACAACGCTCATTGTTCATGCAGAGGCAGCATCGATCGACTTCAGTTAGCAGCAATAGCGAAGGAATCGCACGATCGGGTTCAGTTAACAGACATAGATCGATCGCTCGGGTTCAGTAACACGTAGCCTGTAGTGCAATCGCTCGGGTTCAGTTAGAGCCCAACGCCTCGCACCCACGCGCATCGCTCGGCCCCGACCACCCACCGTAACCGGGAACACCCCGATATTTCCCTCGCCCTCGCTTCTACCACGGTTTTTTCCGTCATGGACGTCCCAAAGAATGTCATGCAGCTGCATCTCCGGCCCGCCCAGGACGAAAAGCCCATTTTCTGTCATGATTTTTGGTCATAGAAGTAGGACCCCACCACATCTATGATGATACCAGGTTTTGTCACAATTATCGTCATAGAAGTGTCATAAGTATGACAGAAAAAAGTTTCATTAGGCCCAAAATGTCACGGATGTGTCTTTTTTTGTAGTGTGGAGTCAGGAACAAGTAAAGGGGGTCTCCGGGCTGTCCACGAGGAAGGGGGCGCTCCCCCCACCCTCCTGGGCAGCCCGTGGACCTTCTGGTCCTCCTCCGGTACTCTCTGGTCTTCTTCTTGTCCAAAAACGTCCTCCGTTCAGTTTCAGGTCAATTGGGCTCCGTTTGATATTCCTTTTCTGCGATACTCAAAAACAAGGGGAAAACAGCCACTGGCACTGGGCTCTGGGTTAATAGGTTAGGCCCAAAAATCATATAAAAGTGTATATAAAAGCCCATAAAACATCCTAGAAGGATAATATAATAGCATGGAACAATCAAAAATAATAGATGCGTTGGAGACGTATCAAGCATCCCCAAGCTTAGTTCATGCTCGTCCTCGGGTAGGTAAATGATAAAAATAGAATTTTTGATGTGGAATGCTACCTAACATAATTCTCAATGTGATTTTCTTTATTGTGGCATGAATGTTCAGATCTGAAAGATTCAAGACAAAAGTTTATATTAACATAAGAATAATAATACTTCAAGCATACTAACAAAGCAATCATGTCTTCTCAAAATAACATGGCCAAAGAAAGTTATCCCTACAAAATCATATAGTCCGGCTATGCTCTATCTTCATCACACAAAATATTCATATCATGCACAACGCCGTTTTTAGCCAAGCAATTATCTCATACTCAATCTTTTTCAAACTCCTCAACTTTCACGCAATATATGAGCGTGAGCCATGGATATAGCACTATAGGTGGAACGGAGTGGTGGTTGTGGAGAAGACAAAAGAGAAAGGTACTCTCACATAAACTAGGCGTATCAATGGGCTATGGAGATGCCCATCAATAGATATCAATGTGAGTGAGTAGGGATTTCCATGCAATGGATGCACTAGAGCTAAAAGTTTATGAAAGCTCAACAAAAGAAACTAAGTGGGTGTGCATCCAACTTGCTTGCTCATGAAGACCTAGGGCGCTTTGAGGAAGCCCATCGTTGGAATATACAACCCAAATTCTATAATGAAAATTCTCACTAGTATATGAAAGTGACAAAGCAAGAGACTCTCTATCATGAATATTATGGTGCTACTTTGAAGCACAAGTGTGGAAAAGGATAGTAGCATTGTCCCTTCTCTCTTTTTTTGGAGGGGATTTTTTTTTTAGCCCCTCTCCTTTTTTTTGGGACATCTCTTCCTTTTTTTATTTGGCCTTTCTCTCTTTTTTTGTTTCCTCCCACGGGACAAAGCTCTAATAATGAAGATCATCACACTTTTATTTACTTACAACTCAAAAATTACAACTCAAAGCTAGAACAGAATATGACTATATGTGAATGATAATGATGAAGCATGTCATATGAATGGAATGGTGGAAAGTTGCATGGCAATATATCTCGGAATGGCTATCAAAATGCCATGATAGGTACGTATGGTGGCTGTTTTGAGGAAGGTATATGGTGGGTGTATGGTACCGGCAAAAGTTGCGCGGTACAAGAGAGGCTAGCAATGGTGGAAGGGTGAGAGTGCATATAATCCATGGACTCAACATTAGTCATAAAGAACTCATATACTTATTGCAAAAATCTACGAGTTATCAAAACAAAGTATTCAATGCATGCTCCTAGGGGAAGGTTTTGTAGGAGTTAACCATCGCGCGATCCCGACCTCCACACAATGGATGACACTCAATTAATAAATCATGCTCCAACTTCATCACATATCGGTTCACCATACGTGCATGCTACGGGAATCACAAACTTTAACACAAGTGTTTCTTGAACTCATAATTACTCCACTAGCATGACTATAATATCACCATCCTCATATCTCAAAACAATCATCAAGTATCAAACTTCTCATAGTATTCAATGCACTTTATATGGAAGTTTTTACTATACCCATCTTGGATGCCTATCATATTAGGACTAAATTCATAACCAAAGACAATTACCATGATGATCTAAAAGACTCTCAATAATGTAAGTGAAGCATGAGAGTTCATCTATTTCTTCAAAATAAAACCAGCGCCGTGCTCTAAAAAGATATAAGTGAAGCACTAGAGCAACCAACAAACTACTCCAAAAGATATAAGTGAAGATCAATGAGTAGTTGAATAATTATGTAACTATGTGAAGACTCTCTAACATTTGATAATTTCAGATCTTGGGATATTATTCAAACAGCAAGCAAAACAAATTAAAACAAAATGACGCTCCAAGCAAAACACATATCATGTGGTGAATAAAAATATAGCATCGAGTAAAATTACTGATAGACGAAGACGAAAGAGGGGATGCCTTCCCGGGGCATCCCCAAGCTTAGGCTCTTGTTTGTCCTTGAATTTTACCTTGGGGTGCCTTGGGCATCCCCAAGCTTGGGCTCTTGCCACTCCTTATTCCATAGTCCATCGAATCTTTACCCAAAACTTGGAAACTTCACAACACAAAACTCAACAGAAGACTCGTGAGCTCCGTTAGTATAAGAAAATAAAACCACCACTTAGGTACTGTTATGAACTCATTATAAATTCATATTGGTGTAATATGTACTGTATTCCAACTTCCCTATGGTTCATACCCTCCGATACTACTCATAGATTCATCAAAACAAGCAAACAACACATAGAAAATAGAATTTGTCAAAAACAGAACAGTCTGTAGCAATCTATAACTTTTGAATACTTCTGCAACTCTACAAATTCTGAAATAAATTGGTGGACGTGAGGAATTTGTCTATTAATCATCTGCAAAAAGAATCAACTAAAAAGCACTCTCCAGTAAAAAATGGTAGCTAATCTCGTGAACGCTAAACTTTCTGTTTTTTATAGCATGATCGCATAAACTTCACACAAGTCATCCCAAAGGTTCTACTTGGCACAAACACTAATTAAAACACGAAACCACATCTAAAGAGAAGCTAGATGCAATATTTATTCCTAAACAGAAGCAAAAACAAATAAAATTGGGTTGTCTCCCAACAAGCGCTTTTCTTTAATGCCTTTTAGCTAGGCATGATGATTTCAATGATGCTCGCATAAAAGATAAGAACTGAAACATAAAGAGAGCATCATGAAGAATATGACTAGCACATTTAAGTCTAACCCACTTCCTATGCATAGGGATTTTGTAAGCAAACAACTTATGGGAACGATAATCAACTAGCATAGGAAGGGAAAACGAGCATAACTTCAAGATTTTATACACATAGAGAGGAAACTTGATATTATTGCAATATGTAGAAGCATATGATCCTCTCTCTCATAATAATTTTCAGTAGCATCATGAATGAATTCAACTATATAACCAGCACATAAAGCATTATTTTCATGATCTACTTGCATAGAAATTTTACTACTCTCCACATAAGCAAATTTATTCTCATCAATAGTAGTGGGAGCAAACTCAACAAAATAACTATCATGTGAAGCATAATCCAATTGAAAACTAAAATCATGATGACAAGTTTCATGGTTATCATTATTCTTAATAGCATACAAGTCATCACAATAATCATCATTGATAGGAGGCATGCTTTCATCAAAATAAATTTGCTCATCAAAACTTGGGGGACACAAAATATCATTTTCATCAAACATAGCATTCCCAAGCTTGTGGCTTTGCATATCATTAGCATCATGGGTATTCAAAGAATTCATACTAACAACATTGCAATCATGCTCATCATGCACATATTTTATGCCAAGCATTCTATGTAATTCTTCTTCTAGTACTTGGGCACAATTTTACTTTCCATCATTTTCACGAAAGATATTAAAAAGGTGAAGCATATGAGGTAGCCTTAATTCCATTTTTTTGTAGTTTTCTTTTATAAAATAAACTAGTGATACAACAAGAAACTAACAGATTCGATTGCAAGACCTAAAGATATACCTTCAAGCACTCACCTCCTCGGCAACGGCGCCAGAAAAGAGCTTGATGTCTACTATGCAATCTTTTTCTTGTAGACGTCGTTGGGCCTCCAAGTGCAGAGGTTTGTAGGACAGTAGCAAATTTCCCTCAACTGGATGACCTAAGGTTTATCAATCCGTGGGAGGCGTAGGATGAAGATGGTCTCTCTCAAACAACCATGCAACCAAATAACAAATAGTCTCTTGTGTCCCCAACAAACTCAATACAATGGTAAATTGTATAGGTGCACTAGTTCGGCGAAGAGATGGTGATACAAGTTCAATATGGATGGTAGATATAGGTTTTCATAATCTGAAAATATAAAAACAGCAAGGCAACTAATGATAAAAGCGAGCATAAACGGTATTGCAATGGTAGGAAACAAGGCCTAGGGTTCGTACTTTCACTAGTGCAAGTTCTCTCAACAATAATAACATAACTGGATCATATAACTATCCCTCAACATGCAATAAAGAGTCACTCCGAAGTCACTAATAGAGGAGAACAAACGAGGAGATTATTGTAGGGTACGAAACCACCTCAAAGTTATTATTTCTGATCGATCTATTCAAGAGTCTGTAGTAAAATAGCACGAAGCTATTGTTTCCGTTCGATCTATCTTAGAGTTCGTACTAGAATAACACCTTAAGCTACAAATCAACCAAAACCCTAATGTCACCTAGATACTCCATTGTCACCTCAAGTATCCGTGGGCATGATTATGCGGTATGCATCACACAATCTCAGATTCATCTATGCAACCAACACAAAGTACTTAAAAGAGTGCCCCAAAGTTTCTATTAGAGAGTCAAGAAAAAAGCGTGCGCCAACCCCTATGCATAGATTCCCAAGGTCACGGAACCCACAAGTTGATCACCAAAACATACATCAAGTAGATCACGTGATATCTCATTGTCACCATAGATAAGCACATGCAAGGCATACATCAAGTGTTCTCAAATCCTTAAAGACACAATCCGATAAGATAACTTCAAAGGAAAACTCAATTCATCACAAGAGAGTAGAGGGGGAGACACATCATAAGATCCAACTATAATAGAGAAGCTCGCAATACATCAAGATCGTGCTATCTCAAGAACACGAGAGAGAAAGAGAGAGAGAGAGAGAGAGAGAGAGAGAGACAGAGAGAGAGAGAGAGAGAGAGAGAGAGAGAGAGAGAGAGAGATCAAACACATAGCTACTGGTACATACCCTCAGCCCCAAGGGTGGACTACTCCCTCCTCGTCATGGAGAACGTCGGGATGATGAAGATGGCCACCGGAGAGGGATTCCCCCCTTTGGCAGGGTGCTGGAACGGGTCTAGATTGGTTTTCGGCGGCAACAGAGGCTTTCGGCGGCGGAACTCCTGATCTCGGTTATTTTCCGGAGGTTTTTGTACATATAGGAGGTGTTGGAGTAGGGAACAAGTAAAGGGGGTCTCCGGGCTATCCACGAGGTAGAGGTGCGCCCCCCACCCTCGTGGGCAATCCGTGGACCTTCTGGTCCTCCTCCGGTACTCTCTGGTCCAAAAACGTCCTCCGTTGAGTTTCGGGTCAATTGGGCTCCGTTAGATATTCCTTTTCTGCGATACTCAAAAACAAGGGGAAAATAGCAACTGCCACTGGGCTCTAGGTTAATAGGTTAGTCCCAAAAATCATATAAAAGTGTATATAAAAGCTCATAAAACATCCTAGAAGGATAATATAATAGCATGGAACAATCAAAACTTATAGATACGTTGGAGACGTATCAGGAACGGGTCACTAGAAGCGGAATTGCCCCCAAATACTTAGCGGATAAGAAGGCCGGCAACGTCAAAGGTATATGTGATATACATGTCATTGATGTGTACCTTACCAGCGCTCGTAGTAGCTCCTGGGTATTTAATACCGGTGTAGTTGCTCACATTTGTAACTCAAAGCACGAGCTGCAGAATAAGCGGAGACTGGCGAAGGACGAGGTGACGATGCGCGTCAGGAATGGTTCCAAGGTCGATGTGATCGCCGTCGGCACGCTACCTCTACATCTACCTTCGGGATTAGTTTTAAACCTCAATAATTGTTATTTAGTACCACCTTTGAGCATGAACATTGTATCTGGTTCTCGTTTAATGCGAGATGGCTACTCATTTAAATCTGAGAATAATGGTTGTTCTATTTATATGAGATAAATGTTTTATGGTCATGCCCCCGCTGGTCAATGGTTTAATTTTTCTCGAATGTGATGTTACACATATTCATAGTGTGAATGCCAAAAGATGTAAGGCTAATAATGATAGTCCCACATACTTGTGGAACTGCCGCCTTGGTCATATTGGTGTCAAACGCATGAAGAAGCTCCATGCAGATGGACTTTTGGAGTCTCTTGATTATGAATCATTTGACACATGTGAACCATGCCTCTTGGGTAAGATGACCAAGACTCCGTTCTCCGAAACAATGGAGCGAGCAACCAATTTGTTGGAAATCATACATACTGATGTGTGCAGTCCAATGAGTGTTGAGGCTCGCGGTGGCTATCATTATGTTCTCACCCTCATTGATGACTTAAGTAGATATGGGTATGTCTACTTGATGAAGCACAAGCCTGAGACCTTTGAAAAGTTCAAGGAATTTCAGAATGAGGTTGAGAATCAACGTGACAGAATAATAAAGTTCTTGCGATCAGATCGTGGACGAGAATTTAAGTCATGAATTTGGCACGCACCTAAGGAAATGTGGAATTGTTTCACAATTGATGTCGCCTGGAACACCTCAGCATAACGGTGTGTTCGAACGCCGTAATCATACTCTGTTGGACATGGTGCGATCTATGATGTCTCTCACCGATTTACCGCTATCATTTTGGGGTTATGCTTTAGAGACTGTCGCATTCACTTTAAATAGGGCACCGTCTAAATCCGTTTAGATGACACCGTATGAACTATGGTTTGGGAAGAAACCTAAGTTGTTGTTTCTAAAAGTTTGGGGATGCGATGCTTATGTCAAGAAACTTCAACCTGAAAAGCTCGAACCCAAATCCTAAGGAAACTATTGGGTATACCTTCTACCTCAGATCCGAATGCAATGTCTTTGTGGCCAAGAATGGATCCTTTCTGGAGAAAGAGTTTCTCTCGAAAGAAGTGAGTGGGAGGAAAGTTGAACTTGATGAGGTTGTTGTAACCCCTCTTGAACCAAAAAGTAGCGCATCACCGAAAGATTTTTATGTGGTGCCTGCACTGACTAGAGAGGAAGTTAATGATAATGATCATGAAACTTCGGATCAAGTTACTGCTGAACTTCATAGGTCCACGAGAAACGTTCCGCACCAGAGTGGTACGGCAACCTTGTCCTGGAAATCATGTTGTTAGACAACGGTGAACCTTTGAACTATGAAGAAGCGATGGCAGGCCCGGATTCCAACAAATGGCTTGAAGCCATGAAATCCGAGATAGGATCCATGTATGATAACAAAGTATGGACTTTGGTTGACTTGCCCGATGATCGGCAAGCCATAGAAAATAAATGGATCTTTAAGAAGAAGACTGACGCGGATGGAAATGTGACCATCTATAAGGATCGGCTTGTCACTAAGGGTTATCGACTAGTTCAAGGAATTGACTATGATGAGACTTTCTCTCCCGTAGTGATGCTGAAGTCCATCCGAATCATGTTAGCACTTGCCGCATTCTATGATTATGAGATATGGCAAATGGACGTCAAAACGGCATTCCTTAACGGCTTCAAGGAAGAATTGTATATGATGCAGCCGGAAGGTTTTGTCGATCCTGAGAATGCTAACAAGGTATGCAAGCTCCAGCGCTCTATCTATGGGCTGGTGCAAGCATCTCGGAGTTGGAAGATTCGCTTTGATGAAGTGATCAAAGCGTTTGGGTTCATATAGACATATGGAGAAGCCTGTATTTACAAGAAAGTGAGTGGGAGCTTTGTAGTAATTCTCATATTATATGTGGATGACATATTGTTGATGGGAAATGATGTAGAACTCTTGGAAAGCATAAAGGCCTACTTGAATAAGTGTTTTTCAATGAAGGACCTTGGAGAAGCTGCTTACATATTAGGTATCAAGATCTATAGAGATAGATCGAGACGCCTCATTGGTCTTTCACAAAGCACACACCTTGACAAGATATTGAAGAAGTTCAATATGGATCAGTCCAAGAAAGGGTTCTTGCCTATATTGCAAGGTATGAGATTGAGCACAGCTCAATGCCCGAACTCGGCAGAAGATAGAGAAAAGATGAGTGTCATCCCCTATGCCTCGGCCATAGTTTCTATTATGTATGCCATGGTGTGTACCTGACCTGATGTGAACCTTGCCATAAGTTTGGTGGGGAGGTACCAAAGTGATCTTGAAATGGAACACTGGACAGCGGTCAAGAACATCCTGAAGTACCTGAAGAGGACTAAGGATATGTTTCTCGTTTATGGAGGTAACAAAGAACTCGTCGTAAAGGGTTACGTCGATGCTAGCTTCGACTCAGATCCGGATGACTCCAAGTCACAAACCGGATACGTGTATATTTTGCATGGTGGGGCAGTCAACTGGTGCAGTTGCAAGCAAAGCATCGTGGCGGCATCTACATGTGAAGCGGAGTACATAGCTGCTTCTGAAGCAGCACATGAAGGAGTCTGGATGAAGGAGTTCATCACCGACCTAGGAGTTATTCCAAATGCGTCGGGCCCGATGACTCTCTTCTGTGACAACACTGAAGCTATTGCCATTGCGAAGGAGCCCAGGTTTCACACAAAGACCAGGCACATCAAGTGTTGTTTCAACTCCATTCATGGTTATATTCAAGATGCAAACATAGATATTTGTAAAGTGCATACGGATCTGAATGTCGCAGATCCGTTGACTAAACCTCTTCCATGAGCAAAACATGATCAACACCAGAACTCTATGGGTGTTCGATTCATCACAATGTAACTAGACTATTGACTCTAGTGTAAGTGGGAGACTGTTGGAAATATGCCCTAGAGGAAATAATAAAATGGTTATTATTATATTTCCTTGTTCGTGTCATAATTGTATTAACTGGAAACTGTAATACATGTGTGAATACATAGACCATAATACGTCCCTAGTGAGCCTCTAGTTGTCTAGCTCGTTGATCAATAGATGGTCATGGTTTCTTGACCATGGACATTGGATGTCATTGATAACGGGGTCACATCATTAGGAGAATGATGTGATGGACAAGACCCAACCCTAAGCATAGCACAAGATCGTGTAGTTCGTCTGCTAAAGCTTTTCCAATATCAAGTATATTTTCCTTAGACCATGAGATTGTGCAACTCCCAGATACCGTAGGAGTGCTTTAGGTACACCAAACGTCACAATGTAACTGGGTGACTATAAAGGTGCACTACGGGCATCACCAAAAGTATCTGTTGGGTTGGTACAAATCGAGATTGGGATTTGTCACTCTGTATGACGGAGAGGTATCTCTGGGCCCACTCGGTAAGACATCATCGTAATGAGCTCAATGTGACTAAGGAGTTGGTCACGGGATGATGTGTTACGGAACAAGTAAAGAGACTTGTCGGTAACGAGATTGAACAAGGTATAGGGATACCGACGATCGAATTTTGGGCAAGTACTATATCAGTAGACAAAGGGAATTGTATACAGGATTGATTGAATCCCCAACATCGTGGTTCATACAATAAGATCATCGTGGAACGTGTGGGAGCCAACATGGGTATCCAGATCCCGCTGTTGGTTATTGGCCGCAGAGATGTCTCGGTCATGTCTGCATGGTTCCCAAACCCGTAGGGTCTACACACTTAAGGTTCGATGACGCTAGGGTTATACGAAATATATGTATGTGGTTACCGAATTTTGTTCGGAGTCCCGGATGAGATCCCGGACGTCACGAGGAGTTCCGGAATAGTCCAGAGGTAAAGATTTATATATGGGAAGTCATGTTTCAGTCACCGGAGTGATTTCGGAGTCATCGGTATTGTACCCGTACCACCGAAAGGTGTCCGGGGGTCCATCGGGTGGGGCCACCTACCCCTGTGGGCTAGTGGACTGAGCAAGGGGGGAACCAGCCCCTGGTGGGCTGGTGCCCCCCCCCCCCCCCCCCCC
>LR738712.1:183635547-183697201 GCA_902687465.1 Secale cereale | reverse complement strand
TAGATCTCATCTAGAGGGGCCGGCCCCCTCTCCCCTTCCCCTACATAAAGTGAGGGGTGGGAGGGTAGCCGCACCTGAACCCTGGCGTGTCCCTCCCCCTCTCCGACTCCTCCTCCTCCTTCTGTAGCGCTTGGTGAAGCCCTGCCGGAGTACCACGCTCCTCCACCACCACCACGCCGTCGTGCTGCTGCTGGACGGAGTCTTCCCCAACCTCTCCCTCTCTCCGTGCTAGATCAAGGCGCGGGAGACGTCACCAGGCTGCACGTGTGTTGAACACGGAGGCACCGTTGTTCGGTGCTTAGATCGGATTCGGCCGTGATCTCAATCGCTTCATGTACGACTCCACCAACTGCGTTCTTGCAACGCTTCTGTAACGCGATCTTCAAAGGTATGAAGATGCACTCCCCTCTCTCGTTGCTAGTCACTCCATAGATAGATCTTGGTGATGCGTAGAATTTTTTTGAATTTCTGCAACGATCCCCAACGCCTAGGATATCCGGCTCTCGCCAAGTTCATGGTGGCGACTCATCCCGGTTACAACGTCATGAAGATGTCGGGGAGCAGTGGCTTCCTCACCCTGGCGGGGGACACCAAGGCAACACTGGCGGATCTTGAACTCACTCTCAAGGCCACGGCAGCGGTGTGACCTATCCTGGAGGGCGCTCCGGAGGGCTAGGGGCTGCGCCAGCAAAGAAGAAGTAGATGTTCTCTCAAGACCGGGTGCAAACGAAGCAGGTGCAGGTCGACGAAGGCAGGGGCTCGGCCCTACTTTCACCATAGGCATCGGCCTTCCCGAGACCAGGAAGGGGCACAAGTCAGCTTCCTCCGCGCAAACAAGGATGTGTTCACATGGGAGGCAACCGACCTGGTCGGTGTCCCGTGCGGAGTGATCGAGCACCGCCTGATGATGTGCCTCAACACGCGCCCGGTGAAGCAGAAGGCGCGGCGGCAAGCCCCGGAGAAGCAATCATTCATCATTCAGGAGGTCCGCAAGCTGCAAGAGTCTGGTGTCATTCGAGAGGTGAGGCACTCCGAATGGCTGGCGAACCCGGTCATTGTCCCCAAGAAGGATGGAAAGGAGTGCATGTGAGTCAATTTTATGAGCCTCAACAAGGCTTGTCCACGGGATCCTTTCCCCCTTCCACGCATCGACGAGATCATCGACTCCACCACCGAGTGCGATCTGCTATGCTTCCTGGATGCCTTCTCGGGCTATCACCAAATCAAGATGGCAGTGCAAGATATTGATAAAATAGCCTTCCTGACCCCGTGCGGGGTGTACTGCTACACTTGCATGCCTTCCGTGCTGCGCAACGCCGGAGCAACCTTCCAGCGATTGATGCAAATCGCTTTGGATCAGCAGCTTGGAAGGAACACCGAAGCATACGTCGATGACATAGTGGTAAAACCTCGGGAGGCGAGGACCCTTATCGAAGATCTGGAGGAGACATTTGCAAGCTTGCGCAAAGTGAACCTACGGCTCAACCCGGAAAAGTGCGTATTTGGCTTTCTGTCCGGCAAGCTGCTAGGCTTCTTGGTCTCGCATAGAGGGATCGAGTCCAACCCGGAGAAAATCAAGGCCATAGAGAGGATGAGCCCGCCGCAAACCCTCAAGGAGATGTAGAAGCTGGCAGACTGTGTGACCTCGTTGGGATGCTTCATTTCCTAGATCGGTGAGCGCGCCCTCCTATTCTTCAAGCTGATGAAAAAGAAGGCCACGTTCAAGTGGACTCCCGAGGCTGACGTAGCCTTCCAAGACCTCACAAGGTTCCTCACCGGCCCTCTAGTTATGGTCCCGCCGCGCCCTCTTGAACCCCTCGTACTCTACCTGGCCGCCACGCCTCACTGCACCAGCACGACGCTCGTGGCGGTTCGGGCGGAGCATATGGTTGAGGGTGCGCGGTGTGATGACGCGCGCCTAGACGAGGTGTTGCGGCCCCACGATGACACTATCAAGACCACGGGCACCTCACGAGACGGCGGAACTCGCGAGGTCACCGACCCCGGGGCCACGGCCGCCCCGCCTGACGATCATGCTCCTGACGTCCCCTTACCTCATAAGGAACAGGACCCAACCAACGCCTCCTCCCTCGCCGAGCACCCCGTGTACTTCGTCAGCACCGTGTTGCGCGACACGCGAGCACGCTACCCCATGCCGCAGAAGCTCCTGCTCGTGCTCCTCGTCGCATCCAGGAAACTAGGTCACTACTTCCAGGGCCACCCAATCAAGTTCGTCTCGGCCTATCCCTTGGAGAGGGTGCTCCGGAGCCCCAATGCCGCGGGAAGGGTCGCCTAGTGGAATATCGAGCTGTAGGCATTCCAGCTGGAGTTCAGCACCACTAGGGTCATCAAGGGCGCGGCCCTCACTGACTTTGTGGTAGAATGGGCTGACGCCCCTAGCCGTGAAGTAAGAGAGGATCATTCCCTCGTGCCTGGAGACGAGGCACTAGACGGTTGGGTCATGTACTTCGACGGCACGTTCGCGCGCCAGGGCGCGGGAGCCGGAGTCGTCTTCGTCTCGCCCACCCATGACAAGCTCTACTACACAATGCAACTCTGCTTCCAAAATGGAGAGAAGGTCTCCAACAACATCGCTGAGTACGAGGGCCTGATCGCCAGCCTCCAGGCCACGACAACTCTGGGGGTCAGGCGCCTCGCCATCAAGGGCGACTCCCAGCTTCGCGTCAACTTCTCCAACAAGGCGTACAAGCCAAAGGACGAGCACATGGAGGCGTATCTTGAAGAGGAACAAAAAATTGAAAAACGGTTCTTAGGCTTGGAGCTGAAGCATGTGCCGCATGGTACGAACAAGGAGGCAGACAACATCGCCAAGAGGGCATCCAGACGATTGCCTCAGGACCCAGCATCTTCAAGGAGCAGCTTCTCATTCCATCGGCAGCTCCCCTCGCTACAGGGTCGGCTCCGCCTCAGGAGGAGCTGCCCCAGCACCCTCCTTGGGTGCCCCAGCCTACGGCCCAACATCGGGAGCCCGCCTGCTCCTCGCGCTCGAGTCCCAGGAGGGGTGTTGGACCGAGGAGTTCAAGGCGTACCTGCTCCAGGGCGCCTTACCAGAGAAGGAGGAAGACACGCAGCGTGTGGCCCGCCAGGCCACCGCATACCGCATCCAAGACGGCAAGCTTTACCGAAAGCGCCCGAATGACGTCTCCCTATGGTGCATCTCTAGGGAGCAGGGGTGCGAGTGTCACAGCCTGATTTTTGGCCCTTCCTTTTTCTTTTGATTTTCTGAGTATTTTGCTTGAGTTCTCTTTTTTGTGTGGCTATGTGGTATGGAAACTGAAGAAGATGAACTCTTCTTTCTTTTTAGAGAGGCTTGTCATCCTCAAACCCTTCCCAAGACATTGCCATTTTCATCTTGTCCCAACCCCAATATTATTTTCCTAGGGAATATTCCTTTTTTCTATTAAAGGAATAACCCTATTTGCCCTAGGTTGTGAAGCAACCTATATTTCCATCACTCCTAAAATTCCAAAAAAAAAATTATAAATTGTTTGGGTCATATCTTCATCAAATATGGCAAAACTTTTCATTGCCATGTTCAAAAATAATTCACCAATATTCATTTTCCTATTCTACCCTAAATGGCACTTTGTGAAGCAAGTACTACTTATATTTTCCCATTTGCCCCCAAACATTGTGGGCACCTTTTCATGTCCATATAATTGCCTCATGAGAATTTTCATACTCATTTGCCTAGTAAATATTTTTAGCTCATTTCCAAAGTTTGTGTCCAGCAAGAAAATTTGTGATGGAGGTACAAGCTAGGCATATCAAAATGAGTTGAAATTTTTGCATGACCTCAATATCATCCAATAATGACTTGCCCCAAGATTTGAGCTCATTTTATCCATCCATGTGAGCACACCTTCAAATCTTTGCTTCTGTCCAAATTTTCAGCTTGTGAAGCAAGTATATTGTATCTTGCTCCATTATGGCTGAAAATTTTCCAGGACTTTCTCCTACCCATATAAACTATATCCACAAATTTTGGACTCATTTCATCTAGCCATTTTTCCTCAAAAATTATTGCAAGTTTCTGGACAGAGGGGATGCTTCGGAAGGAAGTACCATTTTGGCAAGTCCATTTGGTATGAAATTTTACAGCATCACTATATGACCATATGACCAAGCCTTGCCAAATTCAAGCTCAAGTGGTTACTCCAAGTGAGTGCTACTTCATCATTTTGATTCTGGACCAGTTTATGCATTTGCAAAGCAAGTGTATTAAATACTTGTCCAAATCACCTCAAAATGCACAGTATTAGAGTCCTTCCTAAGCTAAACTTCCTAGGCAAGTCATTTGGCCCCAATCTCACCTCTGTAGATCACTGCATCATAATTAAGATTGATACATCAAACTTCAGAGCCCACTTACCATTTTACCATAGAGCCATTCATCGAGCTACCACTCCAGTTCAAACCTCCCCAGAAAGGACTCCACCCCAGACAACCTTTGCCAGCCCTTGGAATCTTCTCCTCGCCAGTTCATGTAGTGACCACGGCCGTGGCAAGCATTAATCGCGCTCTCGCTCGACCTCGGCGATGTGCTCGTCTGTTCTCTCCTCGTCTCAACTCACAACCTTGTCCAGTGACCTCCTCGTGGTCGACTGCGTCGCCCTAAGCCCTTGCCCCCTCCGTCCGCTTCTCCGTCGGCGCTCGTCGCCGCGCGCCCTGTAACATCCCAAATAATAAATTTGGAATGTTATACATAGATCATATTGCATTGCATATTTTATTGCATTTTGGGCGTGGCGATCCTCGATAATTCTACGTAACTCAAGGACCTACGGAGAGAGTTGGGAATTCTACCGTTATCGTATTTGAGTTTTCTCGAATACTGGTACGAGGATCACATTGGTTTTAATTATTTTTCTCTCCCTACAAATATTTCTAAATAAAATATACGAGCGGAGATAAAATGACTTCTCCAAAATAAAAGAAATACTGGAGGAAAAATATTAAAATCACTTAGGGTTTTTATTCGGATTTATTTGCGATTTTACTTGCATAGGGAAAAATGCGCGTTTTTTAAAAATTGCATTTAGGTCCAGGAAAAATGTTCACTCTGTCCTAAATATTATTAGAGGACGGTGAAAATTTATTTTGGAATTTTTGGAGTCCGTTTAGTATTTCTTTCGTCCGTATTCGTGCATTAGGACTCGTTTAAAAAAAAGTGAACCGACCTTTGCGCCGTAACCGACTAGGACTCTTCCTAGCCGGGCCCTTTATAAGCGCAGCCCGGATCCCGCCGCCGCCGCGTCGCCGCCGCCACCCGCCGCCACCATCGCCGAAGACCGCCGTCGCCGCCGTCTTGTTTCAACGAGGTAGCCGCCGTCGGTTTTTTTTTTAAACCGATCGGTTTTTTTTTGAACCCTAGATCTGTTTTTTTAGATCGGTTCGGTTTTTTTCGGTTTTAGTTAGTTTACGGAAGTTCGTCCATATGTTTGTTTTAACGAACGCTGTCCGCCCGTTAGTAACAGACAGCGAACGTTCGTTCGTTAGCCTGTTCGTCAGTTTTCTTTTTCGAGGTTTTTATTCGCGATTATTTCGATCGAGATTTCTGCCCTGATCTTGTTTTTCGTTTTTCTTTTCGCTCGAGAGTCGGAATCAGGTGATTCAAAATCCCAGATCATCATCTCGACGCCCTCTTTCCGTTTAACCAACTTGAACAAGGTTTTGCTACTGTAAAATTTGACCCTAGATCAATCTAGTAAACGGATCTTGTTTCTTTCGCAGTTTGAGTTTCCTTGCTCCGTTTGATTTGATTCTTTTTGCAAAACCGGAGTTCTTAAGTTGAACTTTCTGGTTAGATCTTCTTTTGGAGTTCTGTTTGTGCATCTTTGCTTGATTTCTTATGTATGCTATTGTTTGCTTGCGATAGAATACCCGGACTGTGAAGCGTGCTACTACGAGTCTCTAGGTTTTGCGAATCATCAGCAAGGCAAGTAACACTTTGATCATACCCCTTTATTACCCAGTTTTTATGCATTAGATCAAACCCTCACACATCGCATGAGTAGAATCCCTTAACTTGTGGGACTGGGAAGTAGATTGAGGTAGAACCTATTACCTGCATTACTTTTGAACCCTTGGGAGTTACTTCTACGCTATGCTTAGGTTATCATGCTATGCTCGTAGACGTGGTTTGGGTTTGAGTGAAATCCATGACAGATGTGAGTTGTTAATTAATAGTTCAACTTAAGGTGGCTACTTGAATACACATCTGGGTGGATTGGTTGCAGGGCACCTGGAGAATCCAGTGTTGTCCTTGGAAATCCTGGGGTTCCGTGTGATTGTCCTATGGAATGCCACCCAGGCTCAAAGGGATCATAAAACTATTCATGCTAGAAACTTCCGTGTGCAGCCACAATGTCATTATGGGCTCTGGCATAGTATGAGTAAGTTGTGTGAGCTCTTTCAGTGGTGGACTAGCATATGTAGGGGAAAGTAGGTGTACCGGTCCACCCAGGGTAAAGAGTGAATGTTTCTGAAAGACTGTGTCTCGGTCATTCGTTTCTCAAACACCATGTAGTGGGAGAAATCCAACGGAGGATATCGAGTCTTGCGGGAAAAGTGCGCAAACCTCTGCAGAGTGTACAAACTGATCATGATTAGCCGTGTCCCCGGTTATGGACAATTTTGAGTATCTGGTACTTGAATTATTGGTTGATCTCATCACTCTAAAATTAATTTGTTGGGTTAATGATTACTCTAATTTGGATTGAGTTGGAGGTACCTTCTCAATGATGTTTCAACTAACATAATAGTTAAAATAAAATTTATTCCTTTGTTGTAGGGAAAAATTGGCTTTATGCAAAAACTTTAACCTTAGAGTCTTCACCAGCCAAATATGCATATAGTGTTAGCCTTTATTCTGTTACTTGCATTCTTCTGTGTTATCTTGCCAGCATATTCCATGTGCTGACCCGTTTTGGGATGCAACATGTTACGTTGCAGACTTTTCAGATGAGGAGTAAGACGTTCTAGGTCGTTTGTCATGCACTCAGCTATGCCGTTGGAGTTGATGGACTCACTTATCTTCCAAGCCTTCCGCTGTTATTTTGGTTAGATGGCCTTAAGCCATAGACTTTTGTAATAAGTTCTCTTTTGAGACATTTGATGTAATAAGTGTGTGATTGCCACTCTGTTATAAATCCTTCAAGTATTGCGTGTGTCAGCATTACCGATCCAGGGATGACACTGAAACACAGAGACTTCGGTCCATTCGGATCGTGGTCGCTACAAGATGGTATCAGAGCACACGCTGAATGTAGGACACGACCACTAAGATAAACCATAGGTCACTCTTCTCTACTCATTTCTGACTCCTCTCCATTTTGTACTCTTTAGGATGGTGGACCCAAGGAACAAGTTCACTCAACCAGATGAAGACACACCTTTTGGACGACACTTGAAGGAAGTCACTAGGTACCTGAACATAGGAATACCAAGCTTCATCGGGACCTACACCGCCACTTACCGGAAGAGGAGCGATGGAGCATTCAAGTTCAAATTCCCAGGAGAACCTTTGCACCATCCACTGAGCCAATAGAGTTTTCTTTTGATGCACCAACCTGGAGCCTAGGCAAGAGTATGGCAGCACACATCACTATGGGAAGGATCGGAGAAGTCTACAAGCAGGAGTTGAAGGACACTATCTACCAGATTTGTGGACGCTGAGATGAGCGTTGGGACATGATCAGCACCCGGAAGGACATGTCCATTGCAGCGTTCATCCAGGAGTTAAACCAGCACATTCGTCGACAGGAGCACGAGATGTGCGCAGGTATGATAGATATGAAGATGGCTCTAACCAGGAACTTGGAGCTAGAAGAGGAACTCAAGTCTACACGTGACGGATACGAGGAGGAGATGATGATACTTGTGGAGAAGAATGATGATTTGACAAGGAAGCTAGGAGTATTCATGGGAGATCCAACACCAGGAGGAGAAGAAGAGGAAGAAGAACCCAAGGAGATTCGTTCTGAAGACTACATCATCATCGACGACACGGATTCAGACCCCGATGATAGTAATGATGAAGACTACGAAGATGAAGCTGGAGCAGATATCATGGAATCTTCCGCCGATCAAAATTTTTAGATGACCACCCTATGACTAGTAGTTTTCCCCACAAAGTAGAATTTAGAGCACTTTTATAACGTTAGTTAGATCTTTGTAAGCCCTTGTTTGAAATTGATTGGTGTGATATGATTGTGTTTGTCTCATGTGCATATGGGTAGTGATTTTCCCTTAGACCTCATTTCTATTCTAATATCTTCCCTCTACACCCATCATATGCCTCCGAGACATGAGCCAGAATTTCAGTTTCCCCCTGAGCTCACTCAGTTGATCCAGCAGCAGAACACTTTGATGCAACTTCTTGTCCAGAACACTCAGAACAACCAAAACAACAACAACAACAACAACAACAACCCTCCACCACCACCACCCGTGGACAACCTGACATGTTTCTTAAGGTTGCAACCACCGGTGTTTGCTAGCAGCATTGAACCAATAATTGCTAATGATTGGCTGCGCAAGATTGGAAGGGATTTGACCACCGCCAATTGCACGGATGCTGAGAAGGTGCGATTTTCCGCACATCAGTTGTCTGGACCAGCCGCAGCATGGTGGGAGAATTACACAACCACTTTCCCTATATCCAATGTCACTTGGGATCAATTTCAGCAAGCTTTACGCACTGCCCATGTCTCAACTGGATCTATGAGCATGAAAAAGCGAGAATTTCACAACTTGCGCCAAGGAAATCGTATTGTGGCTCAGTACATAGATGAGTTTAGTACCCTATCTCGTTAAGCCCCGGATGATGTGGCCACAGATGCCGCTAAGCAAGAGAGGTTTATGGAAGGGCTAAATGATGAGATGAGCGTACAGTTGATGGTGGCAACCTTCAACAACTACGAAGAGTTGGTAGATAAGGCTCTTATGATTGAAGGGAAGCAGCAGCAGATTGAGAGCCGCAAGAGGAAGTATGGACAAGGAAGGAATAATTCTGGAGCCCAGCAAAAGCCCCGATTTACTCCGAATTTGGGAGGATACACCCATAACCATGGAAGCCACACCCACACTGGAGGAAGTTCTCACAACCATAATGGCTCTAAGAATGGGAATGGGAATGGAGGCACTAATAATCAGAACTGCTCTACTCCATCAACACCCGCCAAGAGGGATTTTAGTCACGTTACCTGTTTTAAGTGCGGGAAGAATGGACACTATGCCACGGAGTGCCCTGAAGCTAAGAATGGGAACGACAATGGAAGCGCTGGGAAGAAGCCCAACCCGTTCAACAAAGGACAAGTGAACCACGTGACCGTGGAGGAGGTTGAAGAGCAACCAGATGCGATGATCGGTACGATTTTGGTTAAGTCATTTACCACAGTAGTTCTTTTCGATACTGGTGCATCGCATTCATATATTTCAAGGGGATTCGTAAATAGACATAAGTTGCCCACCCAAGTCCTTAAGACCCCCATGTTAGTAAGCTCTCCAGGAGCGGAGTATATGGCACATCAGGGATGTTTTCAGACGCCATTGGTCATAGGACGCCATGTTTTCCCCTCAGACCTGATAGTTTTGGAGTCACAAGGATTGGATTTGATACTAGGAATGGATTGGCTATCGATGTATGGAGGGAACATCGATTGTGCCAATAAGTCTATTTTGCTTACCACCCCGGAGGGAAAAAGGATCAAGTATGTATCTAGGCATTCGCCTATAAGGACACAAATACATTCTCTCACGGGAGTTGTTCAAGAGGAAGTGTCTGTAGTAAAGGATTACCCGGATGTTTTTCCAGAGGAGCTACCCGGCATGCCACCGAATAGGGATATTGAGTTTTTGATAGAACTATTGCCTGGCACCGGACTGATATCGAAGAGACCGTATCAGATGCCAGCAAATGATCTGGAGGAGATCAAGAAGCAGATTAAGGAGTTATTGGGAGAAAGGATTTATCCGCCGGAATTCATCACCTTGGGGAGCCCCAGTGCTTTTGGTCGAGAAGAAGGATGGATCTTTAAGAATGGTCATTGATGTGGCACCCCGATCCGCATGGAACAGGGGGCCTTCGCACGTCAGCCCAGGAATACACCTGACGCACGACAGGTCCATGATACAGCATTCTAGGTACAATAATATTCATCAAATATCAAGGTATATGATTACATCATTGATGAATATGATTATCTGGCATAGCCCTAAGGCTATTTACATGGCGGTGGAAGTCTATTAACTAGCGGCGGAAGTCTTGGTTTGGCAGTGTAGAACTCTGGCTGGGCTCCACAACTCACAGGACCGGCAAGATTACGGCCTAGCGCGACGGAGCAAGGAATCCAAACAAGTGTGACCTACAAAGCTGGCATGACACGCCATGTCAGTACATTGAATGTACTTGCAAGACAACCAAATACATAGCATCCAAACAGGCAGAAGACAAGGCAAGAACCAAGCACATGCAACAAACTACCTCATATCAAGGCATAACATGAATTTAGATTAAAGGAGCATGAACCACTTCATACATCTACTAATACAGTAATAACATGGCATATCCAAATGACTACAACCTGGTGATAGCAGCATAATAAACTATCTTACTCATGGCATAACTTAGTAAATAAAACAAGCATGGCATGACATCATGAGGCTATGCTGGAAAACTACTGTACCTACATATTCAAATGCAAATATAACATATTACTTTAAGCAACAAAATCTAGTACAACCACGGTTTCTTAAAAATGTAAATTATTAAACATACAAAATACTCAACTTTGTACACCAATTCCATCGGAATACCAACGGTTATCTTACCACATAACCGCGATCTTCTCTGTGATCGCAACCACAACCAACATTTGGTCTTCCATATTCACCGACAACATCGCCGTGACTTTGCACGACTATTTCCTTCTGGTTACTATATTAAAAAAATATTATCTTTGGTTTATCCTCCATTTCGATCAAGACCCGATAGTGTGACCTACTACGAACTGTGTGCTATCAATAGACTTTATAAACACTCTGCAGAGGTAGCGCACTGTACCCACACCACGGAACCCATGGCCTCGTCATCCCATTCGGGTGGACCAATGGCCTTCCGACGAAACCGACCTACTGTCATGACACTCTCCCGGCCACTCCGACTCTTTCCCTACTGAGCTAGTCCTGGGTGGCCCTGTGTCTACCAAAGACACACAGACCACCGTCGTGGCCAAACTGTCCCAAACAGGGACCCGGTACCATAACAAAAACAACTACGGGCACACAAGGCTTATGTCCGCCTACCTGATCAGGGTAGCGCGTGGCCATAACCTTCCCTCATTGGAGGCACCGGCGAGAGGCACAACAATAGTTCGTATTAAGGCCTTCCCACAAAGGCAAATGTGGCTGCACTGAAAATTTTGATTTGGTGGCACTATGAACCGATCCCATCGATGACGGAGGAGTTGGTTATGATCAAATCATTTTTATGAACTCTCCATCATCATGAGCATATTTAACAAGAATGCATAGTGAGCATGCAACATACAAAAACATATACAAAATATCGAACTTCTCAGGTGCACAAGTTATAACATAAAGAGTATGACAATACTAAGTACTAGCATATTAACGGTGCATTAAAAGCATCATGGCATACTATAACTATGGCATAAGAGCAAGTAGAGTAGTAGCATGGCAATAGTAATAACAACATCCTAACTAGCATGGCAAGGGAAAATCATGACAACACAAGCATGCAAGAAAATACATAAAGAGAAGATTGCAGCTGAAAACAATAAGCCAACGACTACAACTACACATGCACAAGGTACCAGCAAAGTCAGTGTGCGAGTTCGGAGCTTATGATAAGAGGTTGGCTTGCCTGGGGGTCGACAAATACTCCGGAGGAAAGTGTGGAAAGCTCGTGGAAAGAATCGCCGGCCACAATTCTCTCTCGGAGGGGGCTGTTTACAGCAAGGGCAGAATGGTCATTTTCACAATACCAAAATATTAAGAAAATGATACCATCGGAAAGAGCTCGACGAACAGAGAATGTGTGCGCTGGAATCACCTCAATCGGAGTTGCGGGTAAAAATATATGAAGGTTTGAAGTTCAGGGACTTTTCTGCAAAAATATCATCACAAACAAGTCCCTGAGTGGATAAGGCAGAAGCGAAAAGTTAGAAATACGCTTTCTGTTCAAGAAATGCATTCTGGGCTGAAACAGAAAGGAATGCGCTTACCCCACGCGAAAATGTACTCCTGGAAGTACGCTTCCACTTATCCTAGTCAGCAGAGGCGGGACCGGGCGCTGAGTCGCTGTCAAGCGGGTCCCAGCGGTAGGGGCGGGGTCAACGTGCGGGGGAGACACTACCTAGTGGGGTCACGCGGGGAGGGGCCCACCCGACCTGGCTTCTTCAACCTCCCGCTCGTGCGCGCGCCTGGCAGAGGGAGGGGCTTGCCTCGACGGCGATTGCCGGCGACTCCGGCCACCGCAGACGACGGCCGACCTACCCACGAGTTCAGGAGCAAGAGGCGCATCTCGGGGTTGTCTCCGTTGTCAGCGAGGAGGACAGGGAGAGGAGCAGCAGGGCTCACGGTGGAAGTGGCTTCGGCCGCCGGCGAACAGGGTGCTATGGTGGTGGACGGTGAGGCTGAGGCCACGGGGAGGCTCGCCGGACCTCAGGTAATGCCGTGTTGGAGGGGGAACGGCGAGGGGGACTCCCGGTCGCCATAATCAGAGGGACCCGAGGCGGCGACCACGGCAGCGGTGGGGGTTAGAGAGGGGCTCTGGGCTCGGGGAGAGGCTCTAGGAGGGGGTTGCGGACTACGGTGAAGCTCGAGCCGTGCTTAAATAGGCGCGGGGCAAGCTCGACAGGGAAGGGAGGAGCTGACACGCGGCTCGTGACGTGTCCGTGCGCCGGCGATGCACACGGTGTCAGCAGACGTGGCCAAAGCTCATTCGGAGCAGTGCGAAGGCGACGAGGAGAGCGCAGGCGAGCGCCAGAGAGTCACGGAGTCAAGCAGAGCTCGAAGACGAGGGGAGGAAGAGGACAGAAGTGACAACAGCCACAGTGGTGTACAGTTCGATCATTGGCACGGCTCGCCGGGGAAGAAAACGAGCGAGGCAGGAGTTCCAGGGGGAAGAAGACGGCGAGGGGGGGCTGTTTGGCAACAGTGGCGAAGCCAGGGCCGGTCGGAGCAGCGATGCCGCTGACAACAGTGGTTAGACCACCGTTTTGGCTAGTGCTCCGCGTGGTCACCACGGACAAGGCACGCTCCAGAGTTTTTACTGAAGTAAAACCTTGTCCACTGTGTGGTCCCTCGAAATTAGAGGTTTACCATGGTAAAGAAGTAGGAAGAGACAAAGAGAGGTTAGTGGAATAAGCTCAACAAGGTTGCTGCTGCAAACTTGGCAACATTCTGGAGGTGAGACTAGAGGAGTAGAAAAGTAACCAAGATGTCTGGGAGGCTTAGGTTAACAAGGACTATGATCCTGGGAGTTTTGAGGCCATTAGGACAAGTCTTTAGCATAGTTGCTTAACAACTAGCAAAATCTGTCCAGAAAACAAATGATGATGAAGCACTCACTAGGAGTGATGGACTGTGCTGAAATTTGGCAAGGCTTGATGATTTGGTCATACAGTGATGCTGTAAAAAGATCACACCAAATGGACTTGCCAAATTAGCACTTGCTTCACAAACATCATTTCTGATCAAAAGCTTAGGAAAAGATAGGAAAATATTGGCTACATGGAATGAGCCAATATCTTGGGAAAATGAGTCATATGACTAGGAGAGGGCTTGGGAATATTTTCAGCTAAAATGGAGCAAGGAAAAATGCACTTGCTTCACAAGCTGAAAAATTTGACAGAAAGCAAGAATTGCTTCTGTGCTCACATAACTCAATAAAATGAGCTAAACTTGGGTAGAGGCTAAGGATTTGGAGTGCTTGAGAGGATGGAAGAGTTTCATCCCATTTGAAAAATTTATGAAGGTACTTCCTTCACAAACTTGCATTCTGGTCAGAAACTTTGAAAAATTTCCTAATGGGCTAGGAGGAGAGGATTGAGCTCATATTTGGTATCCATGGGTGATTTGTCAATGTTAATCACCCTGCCAAATTACAGCTCATCAGGAATTAAGAATATAGCACTCCCTTTGCAAAGTTTCAGAGAAGGCGGAACTTGCATTGCATCATGTGCCAAAAATTTGAACTATGGGACATGATTTAATGATGGAACTAATGAGTATATAGCAAGGGCAAGCTCCACAATTTATGGGAGAATTTTCTCAGCTATAAAAATAATAGTTTCTTTGGAAAGTGGCACAAATGCAATATTGGCTAAAATAGGAAAAGGCAATTTTCCTTATTTTAATTGTGGCCAATATTCTTGCCAAAGCTTGGATTAGGCATGAGTACCATCTCCACCAATCCTCATGGATTTTATGAGATAGATAACTATGCCTCTGGATTTTATTCCTCAGACAAACAATAAAAGGAATAAATCCCAATTCAAAAAATATTGCATAGGACTTAACAATATTTTTGCATATCCAAGAATTATGAAGACAAGGTGGCCTCTTGGAAAGGATAGAGTGATCAACAGGTCAATGCAACTGATGGCTCCTCTGTAATCACAAAGGCCACCTGGAAATTCCAAGAGCTTGGAATCAGGGTTGAGATAAATTTGAGGTGTTGCAGATGGGGTCTTGCCCACTCACAGACACATGAGCAAGGTTTTGAAAGGTTGAAAATGACCAGAAATCTCAGGGTCATCTAGAAATCCTCATGAGAAAATTTGAAAGAGGGTTGCTAGGAAGAAATCACGGCACAAAATTGATAACCCAATTTTGAGGCTGTGACAACTCTTCCCTCCTTAAAAAGAATCTCGTCCTCGAGATTCCTAGGGTTACTGCAAGCATTAAAGATAGCCATCCGGGGTAAAAAAAACCTGGGTTAAATTTAACCCTTTGGCTGAATACAGACGGGTTGGGGTACGATAATTGGTACACCCAAAGAGAGTCATGGGCAAAACAGGGTTACCTCCACGGATAGGAGTACACGAGATCTGTCTCATGGAAAAATGCTAGATGCACCCCAATGAATAGTGGTTGCACCTGCTGACATGTGGGTCCAGGGCCCACTGGCAGCCTCCTTCTTCTACCTCTGGCTGGCTGCTTCATCTCCGTCGCTGCTCCACGTGCGGCTTAGCGCATCACACATCTAACTCCTAGGACGATGAGGACCCTAGTGCCATAGTGCGCTGCATGCACGGCGACGGTGCAGCGAGCACTCACGTCATGGGCCAGCACCTTGTCGGCACTGCTCGAGGATTCGCCTCCTGGATGCCGGTGATCGGGCGACGAGCGGTTTCCCCGGACATCGCTCACGGTACACCGGAGTTGGGCTATAAAAACGGCAGTGCGGCTTCTCCTCCAACACACCAACGCAATGCCGCTCTACTACCTCTTCGGTTTGGAGGAGATCAATCTAAGCTCCTTCGGCGAGGCGGTGTTCTTGGTGGCTCTGTGGTGGTTCCTGGCTGCTCTGCTGGGCACGCTGATCGTCTCGTCGTTCCTACTGATGATACTCATTAGGAACGAGCGGGCTCGAGGCAATGCGTGGCTCGGGGTGGTGGATCGAGGTGTCGGAGAAGATGGTGTACTGGTTGGTCCTCCGCCATGCTTGGTTCTCCGTCGCTTTGCGCCGGCGGAGTAAGTGTGTGCTGCGGTGGAGCGGGGTGGCGACTTGCCTGCGTTACGCAAGGCAAAGGTGAGGGTGACGGGGTCCAGATGTTTGCGAGGTGGCTGCGCCAGCTCAAGATGCAGACTGTGGTGCGGGAAAAACATCCGCGGATGATTCCACGGAAAGTAGGTGTAGAGGTAGAATCAGAGTGAAAAGTTGTATTGCAATCGATGTACCGGTGTGAGGGAAATAAAGTTGGCAGCGTTTCTCCGGGAATGAAATCGGAAACGAGAGTTGGATATGGGAACTTACCAGATGGAAAGGCCTCTGCGAGGCTCTAATTTTGAAAGCCGGGCACATGAGATGTGCACTGATAGAGAGAAGATATGTGACTTTGCATGCCCACAAGTACTGTCGAAAAGTACCCGTGGGTGAACCAAGTGTGCGGGTGACATGTAGCATAACCCAAAATGGCAAAACAAAAGGAATAAAAAATGCAAGGAAGAACACACCAGACAAAACATTCTAAAGTGTTTTAATGCTAGTGGGTATATGTAATCCTGGTTCACATATACCTACACTAGCGTGCATTTTATTATTTTAGACTCGGGACGAGTCAATGTTATTTAAATGTATGTGATCTACTAATCAAAATATGTTTAGCAACATGCCGCCAACCCTGTCAAACATTTCTGCTTGACAGAGCGACAAGAAAAAACAAAACAACACTCAAAAGCACACAAGCATACATAGCATACGGATTACACTATTACAAGCATCCAACAAAAGCACGAACGCGCTACGCACTGCACGAGACTACTCTCTCCGGGATACAAAAGTCTATCCTCCTATTGAGGATGAACAGACTGACCCACTTGCAGAAACACCTGCCTGCATGACTAAAGTCATGCAGAAGTCTGGACTTGCCGGGGTTCTCCGGGAGGACGAAGACTGAGACAATCTCCATCTTCATCGTCTGACAGCACTATGGGTGGGGATTCGGCTACTGCGGGTGTGGCTGAAGTTGATCCCAGTAAATGCTGCTGGTGGATCCGGTAAAGGGCTTGGTCGAAGGAGATGGGGGTTGGTCTAGGCCACATCACAGGCCGAGAAGGTAACACTGGTTCGGATGGCACATGATGAACAACTTGAGATGCGAACCTACGAGCTTCACGATAAGCTTCCTTGACAACTCGTGCCGCATCATTGTCTAGGGTTCTAAACTCGACAAGAATCTTGGAAATCATCATCCCCTGACCAGTGATATACTGCACCAGGCGAGCGATTGTGGGATCATCCCCTTGGATAACAGGAGAAGGTTGCATTACTGCTTTTTCCACAATAGGGAAAAGCAGAACTCCCGCTTCTCTGCCACTTGCGGGAACTTGGTTCGGAGGTGAAGGATGGCCTCCACAGCAGCGGCCTGAATAGCCAAATCAGTAGTGGGCATGGCTCTGCCTGGGAGAACCAAGGATTGACTATCTGTTGCGGGACCTGGGCAGATGTGTGCTCTAGCATCATAGCGATGAAGGTGAGGGACGGGTGATGACTGAAACACCAGGTATTCAGGGCTGGCGTTACAGCCCAAGGCCTTGCTAAGCATCTCAATGAGAAGAGGTGGAAAGCCAGGGTAGTTGACAGCAAAGGTGCGGGTGTAGAACTTGGAAGGTTTTAGGGCTCTAGTCATGGCTGGAGTGTTACTAGCTAGGCTTCTCTGCAGAGACATGGCGGACTGAGGAATGAGCGGTCCGGCTAGCAGAAAGGGGTTTTATATGCAGCTATGCGGGGCATGCCCGCATGGTGCGGCACCTTACCCTGAAGGGTAAGCGGTGCGCCCGACCGAAAAATATAAGGACGATATTCGCCCCCTGGATAACTAGGCGGGGACAGCGGGGTGAGGACGTGTCGGTCCCGACTACGCCACCTGTTGATTGACAGTGGCCATGCCGGATAACAGGGACGGGTCAAATCCCTTAGGGTTATTAAGGGTTGATGGTGGTGGTTATCTAATGCTAGGATAATCTATGCCAGCCTGGCTGCTCTGATACCATTGTCCTGTGGCACCCCGATCCGCATGGAATAGGGGGCCTTCGCACGTCAGGCCAGGAATACACCTGACGCACGACAGGTCCATGATACAGCATTCCAGGTACAATAATATTCATCAAATATCAAGGTATATGATTACATCATTGATGAATATAATTATCTGGCATAGCCCTAAAGCTATTTACATGGCGGCGGAAGTCTTGGTTTGGCAGTGTAGAACTCTGGCTGGGCTCCACAACTCACAGGACTGGCAAGATTACGGCCTAGCGTGACGGAGCAAGCGATCCAAACAAGTGTGACCTACAAAACTGGCATGACACGCCAGGTCAGTACATTGAATGTACTTGCAAGACAACCAAATACATAGCATCCAAACAGGCGGAAGACAGGGCAAGAACCAAGCACATGCAACAAACTACCTCATATCAAGGCATAACATGAATTTAGATTAAAGGAGCATGAACCACTTCATACATCTACTAATACAGTAATAACATGGCATATCCAAATGACTACAACCTGGTGATAGCAGCATAATAAACTATCTTACTCATGGCATAACTTAGTAAATAAAACAAGCATGGCATGACATCATGAGGCTATGCTGGAAAACTACTGTACCTACATATTCAAATGCAAATATAACATATTACTTTATGCAACAAAATCTAGTACTACCATGGTTTCTTAAAAATGAAAATTATTAAACATACAAAATACTCAACTATGTACACCAATTCCATCGGAATACCAACGGTTATCTTAACACATGACCGCGATCTTCTCGATGATCGCAACCACAACCAACATTTGGTCTTCCATATTCACCGACAACATCGTCGTGACTTCGCACGACTATTTCATTCTGATTACTATATTAATACATTTTTATTATCTTTGGTTTATCCTCCATTTCGATCAAGACCCGATAGTGTGACCTACTACGAACTGTGTGCTATCGATAGACTTTATAAACACTCTGCACAGGTAGCGCACTGTACCAACACCACGGAACCCATGGCCTCGTTATCCCATTCAGGTGGACCAACGGCATTCCGACGAAACCGACCTACTTTCATGATACTCTCCCGGCCACTCCGACTCTTTCCCTACTGGGCTAGTCCTGGGTGGCCATGTGTCTACCAAAGACACACCGACCATCGTCGTGGCCAAACTGTTCCAAACTGGGACCCGGTACCATAACAAAAACAACTACGGGCACACAAGGCTTATGTCCGCCTACCTGATCAGGGTAGCGCGTGGCCATAACCTTCCCTCATTGGAGGCACCGGCGAGAGGCACAACGATAGTTCGTATTAATGCCTTCCCACAAAGGCAAATGTGGCTGCACTGAAAAGTTCGATTTGTTGGCACTATGAACCGATCCCATCGATGACGGAGGAGTTGGTTATGATCAAATCATTTTTATTAACTCTCCATCATCATGAGCATATTTAACAAGAATGCACAATGAGCATGCAACATACAAAAACATATACAAAATATCGAACTTCTTAGGTGCACAAGTTATAACATAAAGAGTATGACAATACTAAGTACTAGCATATTAACGGTGCATTAAAAGCATCATGGCATATCATAACTATGGCATAAGAGCAAGTAGAGTAGTAGCATGGCAATAATAATAACAACATTCTAACTAGCATGGCAAGGGAAAATCATGACAACACAAGCATGCAAGAAAATACATAAAGAGAAGATTGCAGCTGAAAACAATAAGCCAACGACTACAACTACACATGCACAAGGTACCAGCAAAGTCAGCGTGCGAGTCCAGAGCTTATGATAAGAGGTTCGCTTGCCAGGGGGTCGACAAATACTCCGGAGGAAAGTGCGGAAAGCTCGCGTAAAGAATCGCCGGACACGGTTCTCTCTCGGAGGGGGCTGTTTACGATAAGGGCAGAATGGGCATTTTCACAATACCAAAATATTATGAAAATGATACCATCGGAAAGAGCTTGACGAACAGAGAATGTGAGCGCTGGAATCACCTCAATTGGAGTTGCGGGTAAAAAGATATGAAGGTTTGAAGTTCAGGGACTTTTCTGCAAAAATATCATCACAAACAAGTCCCTGAGTGGATAAGGCAGAAGCAAAAAGTTAGAAATACGCTTTCTGTTCAAGAAAACGCATTCTGGGCTAAAACAGAGAGGAATGCGCTTACCCCACGCGAAAACGTACTCCTGGAAGTACGCTTCCACTTATCCTAGTCAGCAGAGGCGGGATCGGGCGCTGAGTCGCTGTCAAGCGGGTCCCAACGGCAGGGGCGTGGTCAACACGCGGGGGAGACACTGCCTGGTGGGGTCACGCAGGGAGGGGCCCACCTGGCCTGGCTTCTTCAACCTCTCGCTCGTGCGCGCGCCTGGCAGAGGGAGGGGTTTGCCTCGACGGCGATTGTCGGCGACTCCGGCCACCGCAGACGGCGGCTGACCTACCCATGAGTTCAGGAGCGAGAGGCGCATCTCGGGGTTGTCTCCGTTGTCAGTGAGGAGGACAGGGAGAGGTGCGGTAGGGCTCATGGCGGAAGTGACTTCGGCCGCCGGCGGACAGGGTGCTCCGGTGGGGGGACGGCGAGGCTGAGGCCACGGGGACGCTTGCCGGACCTCAGGTAATGCCGTGCTAGAGGGGGAACGACGAGGGGGACTCCTGGTCGCCGGAATCAAAGGGACCCGAGGTGGCGACCACGGCAGCGGTGCGAGTCAGAGAGGGCTCTGGGCTCGGGGAGAGGCTCTGGGAGGGGGTTGCGGACTGCGGTGAAGCTTGAGCCGTGCTTAAATAGGCATGCGGCCGGCTCGAGAGGGAGGGGAGGAGCTGACACGCGGCTCGCGACGTGTCCGTGCGCCGGTGACGCGCACGGTGTCGGCAGACGCGGCCAAAGATCACTGGGAGAGGTGGGAAGGCGACGAGGAGAGCGCAGGCGAGCGCCAGAGAGTCACGGAGTCAGGCAGAGCTCGAAGACGAGGGGAGGAAGAGGATAGAAGTGACGACGGCCATAGTGGCGTACTATTCGATCATTGGCACGGCTCGCCGGAGAAGAAAACGAGTGAGGCAGGAGTTCCAGGGGGAAGAAGACGGCGAGGGGGGCTGTTTGGCAACAGTGGCAAAGCTAGGGCCGGTCGGAGCAGCGATGCCGCCGACAACAATGGCTAAACCACCGTTTTGGCTGGCACTCCGCGTGGTCACCACGGACAAGGCACGCTCCAGAGTTTTTACTGAAGTAAAACCTTGTCCACTACGTACTCCCTCGAAAGTAGAGGTTTACCATGGTAAAGAAGTAGGCAGAGACAAAGAGAGGTGAGCGGAATAAGCTCAACAAGGTTGCTGCTCCAAACTTGGCAGCATTCTGGAGTTGAAACTAGAGGGTTAGAAAAGTAACCAAGATGTCTGGGAGGCTTAGGTTAACAAGGACTATGATTCTGGAAGTTTTGAGGCCATTAGGACAAGTCTATAGCATAGTTGCTTAACAACTGCCAAAATCTGTCCAGAAAACAAATGATGATGAAGCACTCACTAGGAGTGATGGACTGTGCTGAAATTTGGCAAGGCTTGATGATTTGGTCATACAGTGATGTCGTAAAAAGATCACACCAAATGGACTTGCCAAATTAGCACTTGCTTCACAAACTTCATTTCTGATCAAAAGCTTAGGAAAATTATAGGAAAATATTGGCTACATGAAATGAGCCAATATCTTGGGAAAATGAGTCAAATGACTAGGGGAGGGCTTGGGAATATTTTCAGCTAAAATGGGGCAAGGAAAAATGCACTTGCTTCACAAGCTGAAAAATTTGACAGAAAGCAACAATTGCTTCTATGCTCACATAACTCTATAAAATGAGCTAAACTTGGGTAGAGGCAAATTATTTGGAGTGCTTGAGAGGATGGAAGAGTTCCATCCCATTTGAAAATTTTATGAAGGTACTTCCTTCACAAACTTGCATTCTGGTCAGAAACTTTGAAAAATTGCCGAAGGGGCTAGGAGGAGAGGATTGGGCTCATATTTGGTATCCATGGGTGATTTATCAATCTTAATCGCCCTGCCAAATTACAGCTCATTAGGAATTAAGAATAGAGCACTCCCTTTGCAAAGTTTCAGAGAAGGCAGAAACTTGCATTGCATCATGTGCCAAAAATTTGAACTGTGGGTCATGATTTAATGATGCAACTAATGAGTATATAGCAAGGGCAAGCTCCACAATTTATGGGAGAATTTTCTCTGCTATAAAAATAATAGTTCCTTTGGAAAGTGGCACAAATGCAATATTGGCTAAAATAGGAAAAGGCTATTTTCCTTATTTTAATTGTGGCCAATATTCTTGCCAAAGCTTGGATTAGGCATGAGTATCATCTCCACCAATCCTCATGTATTTTATGAGATAGATAACTATGCCTTTGGATTTCATTCCTTAGACAGACAATAAAAGGAATAAATCCCAATTCAAAAAATATTGCATAGGACTTAACAATATTTTTGCATATCCAAGAATTATGAAGACAAGGTGGCCTCTTGGAAAGGATAGAGTGATCAACAGGTCAATGCAACTGATGGCTCCTCTGTAATCACAAAGGCCACCTGGAAATTCCAAGAGCTTGGAATCAGGGTTGAGAGAAATTTGAGGTGTTGCAGATGGGGTCTTGCCCACTGACAGAGACATGAGCAAGGTTTTGAAAGGTTGAAAATGACCAGAAATCTTAGGGTCATCTAGAAATCCTCATGAGAAAATTTGAAAGAGGGTTGCTAGGAAGAAATCACGGCACAAAATTGATAACCCAATTTTGAGGCTGTGACAATTGATTATCGAGCACTGAATGAAGTGACTATTAAGAACAAGTACCCGCTGTCGATGATCAATGATCTGTTCGACCAACTTCAAGGAGCCAAAGTATTCTCTAAGATAGATCTACGATCAGGATACCACCAGTTGAAGATCCGAGATAAGGATATACCCAAGACAACCTTCACCACAAGGTATGGGCTATATGAGTATACGGTTATGTCATTTGGATTGACTAACGCCCCTGCCTATTTCATGAGTATGATGAACAAGGTGTTCATGGAGTTCTTGGATAAGTTTGTCGTGGTATTCATTGATGATATTTTGGTGTACTCGAAGAACGAAGAGGAACACGCGGAGCATTTGCGTTTGGTACTGGAAAAGCCCAGAGAACATCAATTGTACGCCAAGTTTAGCAAATGCGAGTTTTGGTTGAAGGAAGTTGGATTCTTAGGCCATGTTATATCAGGTGACGGTATAGCAGTGGACCCCGTCAAAGTGCAAGCAGCCACTGAATGGTTGGCACCCACTTCAGCTGGAGAGATCCGCAGTTTTCTTGGACTCGCGGGATATTACTGGAGATTCATAGAAAAATTATCCAAGATTGCAAAGCCAATGATGACACTGTTGAAGAAGGAAACAAAATTCCATTGGACTGAAGAGTGTGAAGAAAGTTTCCAGGAGTTGAAGAAACGATTGACAACAGCCCCAGTGCTGATCCTGCCAGATATACGCAAGGATTTCCAAGTGTACTATGATGCTTCATGCTTAGGACTTGGAGGAGTACTCATGCAGGATGGAAGAGTTGTTTCTTATGCATCACGTCAACTATGACCGTACGAGTTCAATTATGCGACGCACGATTTGGAATTAGCAGCTATGGTGCACGTGCTCAAAACCTGGAGACATTTCCTTATTGGAAATCCTTGTGATGTGTACACGGATCACAAGAGTTTGAAGCACATTTTCACTCAGAAGGAGCTGAACCTCAGACAAAGAAGATGGTTGGAGCTTATAAAGGATTATGACATGAAGCTGCACTATCACCCAGGAAAGGCCAATGTCGTTGCAGACGCTTTGAGCCGAAAGAGTTATGCGAATACCCTAGTAAAGGGAGGATTGCCAATGGAATTAGTAGAAGATCTCAGGGAGCTTCATTTGGAGATCGTTCCTAGAGGTTTTGTTGCAACATTGGAGGTTCAGTCAACATTGCTAGGAAGGATATGTGAAGCCCAGAAGGATGACAAAGAGATTGCCGAGATAAAGGAGAAGATGAGTGAAGGAAAAGCCAAGGGATTTCATGAAGATGAACACGACACCTTGTGGTTTGAGGATCGAATCTATGTGCCCAACAACGCGGAGATCAGGAAGTTGATATTACAGGGAGCACATTATTCGCCATACTCGATACACCCCGGAAACACAAAGATGTATTTGGATTTGAAGGAACATTTCTGGTGGGCAGGAATGAAGAAGGATATTGCCGAGTATGTAGCAGTATCTGATGTATGCCAGAGAGTGAAGGCGGAGCATCAGAAGCCAGCCGGATTACTACAGCCTATGCCGGTACCCAAATGGAAGTGGGATAAGCTTGGCATGGACTTTATCACCGGATTGCCCAGAACCAAATCAGGTTATGACTCAATCTGGGTAGTAGTGGATCGCTTGACCAAAGTAGCCCACTTTATCCACGTGAAAACCACATATACCAGTGCTAAGTTGGCCAAGATATACATGACCAGGATCGTATGTCTACATGGAGTTCCGAGGACCATTGTATCGGATAGAGGAACACAATTCACCTCAAAGTTTTGGCATCAGCTACACCAGACTTTGGGAACGAGGCTGAAATTCAGTACAACTTTTCAACCGCAGACAGATGGATAGACCGAGAGAGTCAATCAGATTCTGGAAGACATGTTGAGAGCTTGTGCGTTAGATTATGGATCTAGTTGGGATGACAACTTGCCCTACGCGGAATTCTCATACAACAACAGTTACCAGGCCAGTTTAAAGATGGCACCGTTCGAAGCACTGTACGGAAGGAGATGTCGAACGCCGTTGATGTGCGATGAAGTCGGAGACCATCAGTTGTTTGGACCAGACCTGATCAAAGAGTCGGAAGAGAAGGTTAAGCTGATCCGAGATAGACTGAAGGTAGCTCAGTCCAGGAGGAAGAGTTATGCAGACTCGAAGCGCAAGGAAGTAGCCTCTGAAATCTGAGACAGAGTGTCGCCTCTGCGAGGAGTGAAGCGTTTCGGAGTTAAGGGAGAGCTAACCCCGAGATTGGTGAGACCTTACCGTGTTTTGGAACGCATGGGAGAGGTTGCCTATAAATTGGAGTTATCCGAAGGATTGTTAGGAGTGCACGATGTATTTCACGTTTCTCAGCTTAAGAAGTGACATGCGGAGATGGCCGATATTCCTTTAAGAGACACAGTACCCCTGGAGTCAATTCAGTTGGATAGTGATCTGACTTACGAGGAGAAACCCGTCAAGATTCTTGAATTTTCGAGTAGAGTCACCCGCAGTAAGGTTATCAAGTTTTGCAAGGTTCAGTGGAGTCACCACACCGAGGAAGAAACCACCTGGGAACGAGAAGATGATCTACGCAACGACCACCCACACCTGTTCTCTAGCCAAGCCGAATCTCGAGGGCGAGATTCATTCTAAGGGGGGTAGGTTTGTAACATCCCAAATTTTCAATTTAGAAGTTATACATAGATCATATTGCATTGCATATTTTTATTGCATTTTGTGCGTTGCAATCCTCGAAAATTCTACGCAACTCAAGGACCTACGGAGAGAGTTGGGAATTCTACCGTTATCGTATTTGAGTTTTCTCGAATACGGGTACGAGGATCACGTTGGTTTTAATTATTTTTCTCTCCCTAAAATATTTCTAAATAAAATATACGAGCGGAGATAAAATTACTTCTCCAAAATAAAAGAAATATTGGAGGAAAAATATTAAAATCACTTTTGGTTTTTATTCGGATTTATTTGCGATTTTATTTGCATAGGGAAAAATGCGCGTTTTTCCAAATTGCATTTAGGTCCGGGAAAATGTTCACTTTGTCCTAAATATTATTAGAGGATGGTGAAAATTTATTTCTGAATTTTTTGAGTCCGTTTAGTATTTCTTTCGTCCGTTTTCGTGCGTCAGGACTCGTTTAAAAAAAAAGTGAACCGACCTTTGGGTCGTAACCGACTAGGACTCTTCCTAGTCGGGCCCTTTATAAGTGCAGCCCGACCCCCGCCGCCAGCCCAACTTGCCGCCACCAGCCCGCCTGCGCCGAACCCTAGCCGCCGCCGGATCCCGTCGCCGCCGCCCCGCGCCGCCACCCGTCGCCGCCGGAGCCGGAGCAGCCACCGCCACCCGCCGCCGCCGGAGCCGGAGACCGTCGCCGCCGCCATCTTGTTTCAACGAGGTAGCCGCCGTCGGTTTTTTTTAAAACCGATCGGTTTTTTTCGGAACCCTAGATCTGTTTTTTTCAGATCGGTTTGGTTTTTTTTGGTTTTAGTTAGTTTGTGAACGTTCGTCCATACGTTGGTTTTAACGAACATTGTCCGCCCGTAAGTTACAGACAGCGAACGTTCGTTCGTTAGCCTAATCGTTAGTTTTCTTTTTGGGGTTTTTATCCGCGATTATTTCGATCGAGATTTCTGCCCTAATCTTGTTTTTCGTTTTTCTTTTCGCTCGAGAGTCGAAATCAGGTGATTCAAAATCCCAGATCTTCATCTCGACGCCCTCTTTCCGTTTAACCAACTTGAACAAGGTAAAATTTGACCTAAATATTACTGTAAAATTTGACCCTAGATCAATCTAGTAAACGGATCTTGTTTCTTTCGCAATTTGAGTTTCGTTGCTCCGTTTGATTTGATTCTTTTTGCAAATCGGAGTTCTTAAGTTGAACTTTCTGGTTATATCTTATTTTGGAGTTCTGTTTGTGCATATTTGCTTGATTGCTTATGTATGCTATTGTTTGCTTGCGATAGAATACCCGGACTATGAAGCGTGCTACTACGACTCTCTAGGTTTTGCGAATCATCTGCAAGGCAAGTAACACTTTGATCATACCCCTTCATTACCCAGTTTTTATGCATTAGATCAAACCCTCACACATTGCATGAGTAGGATCTCTTAACTTGTGGGACTGGGAGGTAGATTGAGGTAGAACCTATTACCTGCATTACTTTCAAACCCTTGGGAGTTACTTCTACGCTATGCTTAGGTTATCATGCTATGCTCGTAGACGTGGTTTGGGTTTGAGTGAAATCCATGACAGATGTGAGTTGTTAATTCATGGTTCATCTTAAGGTGGCTACTTGAATACACATCTAGGTGGATTGGTTGCAGGGCACCTGGAGAATCCAGTGTTGTCCTAGGAAATCCCGGGGTTCCGTGTGATTGTCCTATGGAATGCCACCCAGGCTCAAAGGGATCATAAAACTATTCATGCTAGAAACTTTCGTGTGCAGCCACAATGCCATTATGGGCTCTGGCATAGTATGAGTAAGTTTTGTGAGCTCTTTCAGTGGTGGACTAGCATATGTAGGGGAAAGTAGGTGTACAGGTCCACCCGGGGTAAAGAATGAATGCTTCTGAAAGACTGTGTCTCGGTCATCCGTTTCTCAGACAACATGTATTGCGAGAAATCCAACGGAGGAGATCGAGTCTTGTGGGAAAAGTGCGCAAACCTCTGAAGAGTGTACAAACTGATCATGATTAGCCGTGTCCCCGGTTATGGACAATCTTGAGTATCTGGTACTTGAATTATTAATTGATCTCATCACTCTAAAATTAATTTGTTGGGTTAATGATTACTCTAATTGGGATTGAGTTGGAGGTACCTTCTCAATGATGTTTCAACTACCATGATAATTAAAATAAAATTTATTCCTTTGTTGTAGGGAAAAAATTGGCTTTATGCAAAAACTTTAACCTTAGAGCCTCCACCAGCCAAATATGCATATAGTGTTAGCCTTTATTCTGTTACTTGCATTCTTCTGTGTTATCTTGCCAGCATATTCCATGTGCTGACCCGTTTCGTGCTGCAACAAGTTACGTTGTAGACTTTTCAGACAAGGAGTAAGACGTTCTAGGTTGTTTGTCATGCACTCAGCTATGCCGTTGGAGTTGATGGACTCACTTATCTTCCAAGCCTTCCGCTGTTATTTTGGTTAGATGGCCTTAAGTCATAGACTTTTGTAATAAGTTCTCTTTTGAGACATTCGATGTAATAAGTGTGTGATTGCCACTCTGTTATAAATCCTTCAAGTATTGTGTGTGTCAGCATTACTGATCCAGGGATGAAACTGAAACATAGAGACTTCGGTCCATTCGGATCGTGGTCGCTACACGCCCACGGGCACACTGTGGCCGACAATGCATTAATGGCATTTGCCTCCTTCTTCCCTATGCCCTCGACCTCTTCTGCTCCGTGAGTGCTGCAACTCGTCCGCACCCTCCCCTTGTCACGTTCCCTTGTCACCCCGTGCTCGATGTCCGACGCCAGAGCTTGGTCGGACGTGCACGGCAGCGACCGGCTCGGCCATCCTCGCCCCGCCTATTTATAGGCCTCCCCTGAGCCCTTCGAGCACATCAGAAGGACTCTGACTCTCCCAGCTCACTCCCCATCCTCTCACCTGAGCTCGAGAGCCCCTCCTTGCCTCTCTCTGCCGCCATGGCCGCCGCCTCGGCCATCTTGAATTCTAGCCAACCAAGCATCCTCCCTCCCTCATTCCACTCCCACTAGCTCCTCCTCTCTCTGGCGACCCTCCCCGTGCCCTCGCTCCCTCGTCGGAATCCACTGAGGCTGCCGCCCCTAGAACGACCGCCGCCCGCCCTTGCCATTTGTTGCCATAGGCCGCGGCAACCCTGCTCCTCTTCGGCGTGAGTGCACTGCCTGAATGGACGATGCGCGTCACCCTGAGTCTGCCGGTACCCTCACCTCGGCAAGAGATGGTCGGAGTTGGCCGAGCCCGTCGCCGGAGTCCGCCATCGCCGCTCTCTGCCCCTGCGCGGCGTCGCCCCTCTGCTCCTCCCCGGCGCCTGCTGCTGCTCTAGGCAGGAGCGGCACCGCATCCCGCACCCACCGGTGGTGTCGCCCCTACCGGCGATGGCCGGAGCCGTCTGGAGCCGTCGTTGGCAGAGCCCAGCTCCACCTCTGCTTTGTTCTCCGTCGGGTGCGAGAAAGATGCCAGGCGAGAAGAGAGAGAGAGAGAGAGAGAGAGAGAGAGAGAGAGAGAGAGAGAGAGAGAGAGAGAGAGAGAGAGAGAGAGAGAGAGATAGAGAGAGAGAGAGAGAGAGAGAGATGGATAAGGTAGGCCCCACCTGTAAGACTCTTGCCGCCCAGCCCCACCTTGCCGTGGTGGATAAGTGTAGGCGTATTCTTGGAAATACGTCTTCCCATCTAGAAAGCGCGTTTTCCTTCTTCTTCGTCCCTAAGTACGTTTTCTTTGGAATGAGATCCAGTGCCTTGTTGTGAGCAAGGCACCGATGAATAGTATGGTGACTGCCCCCCATCTCCACACCGTCCGATCTAGAATCGATGGCCAGATCTGCGTGAACAATGAAAGTTCTACAATTTTTGGTCTACGGTACCCCACCGACAGTGATATGTGCTACAATCCCCCCGTCAACAGTGTTCTGCGCTACAGTATTCGATCTGAGCCCCCTCCCCCAATCCAACGGCTGACTGACCGCCAGTGGCGTCGTGCCTTACTGTTGGCAAGGCACTAAATCTCTGTCTGTTTTCTCTGTTCGAAAGCGCAATCTCTAAAATATGCTTTCTGTTTTTTTCTTCAGTCAGGAGCCTGTTTGTAGAGATTCTTTTTACAGATTAGTCCCTGAACTTCGTCGGGCTATAACTTTTTGCTCGTAACTCCAAACAAGGTGAATCCAAAGCCCAAGTTTTCATTTCATCAAGCCCGTTCTATCGGTATCATTTTCATGATGTTGTCACATTCTGAAATGACCATTTTTTCCTTGCACTTAATCAGCCCCTTCGAGAGAGAATCTTTTTTGGCGAATCTTTCCGCAATCGTTCCGCACTTCTTCCCGGAGTATTCTTCATCCCCAGGCAAGCCATGACAACCACTTGCATGATAGTCATGCAGTAGCCTTGGTTTTCTACTTGAACATTTAATGAGTGCTTGTTTGTATGTAACTGTTATCGTTGTTTCAGTTATGCTAATGTATCTGTGTTTATCTTCATGCCATGTTCGGATGTACCTGGTTATCATGTATTCTTGCAAGTATTACTTTCATATGCCATGATTGGTAGTAGTACCTGTTGATGTGGTGATGGTCTTCGGTGCATGAATATCGTCTGTTCCGAGTACCATTGTTATGCATGTTCCTTTGCATCCAGTTGGTTAAATGCCTGCATAGTAGTTTTATCGTTATGTTATTGCATGGTATTTACTCTCGATGCTAGTGGTCATGATATGTTTATGTGTAGTGTTATACTCGTGATATTCATGCTCGTCACTATGCCATGCTCATTCAGATAAATGAGTTAATGTTGTTGATATGCCTGATGAAGTAAGGTGCACCCCCATGCTTATGTTGATATCATGCTCATGCATTTTAGTTGCATCATGTTATTTTATTATGGCTTAGCTTATTGCATTCAAGTTTAACCAGACTTAATCAAACTTGAACACATGTTGGCTGAGTCATAGTGCCATCGAATCGAGCAGACCAGTGCAGCTACACTTACCTTTATGGGAAGATCCTAACTGGGTCAATTGTCATGCCTCTCGCCGGTAGCTCTGACGAGGGAAGGTTATGCGCGGGCGCTACCTCGGTCGGGTAGGATGGCATAAGCCTTGTGAGCCCGAGTTTGGTTATGTGCACATGTCCCCGTTGGGGACCGTTTATTGTTTTGCCACGACGGTGGTCGTTGATGCCTTTGGTAGGCACGGGGCCACCCATGACTTAGCCCAAAGGGGAGTTGGTTAGAGTGGCCGGGAGAGTGTCATGGCGGTAGAACGGTTCTGTGGAAATGCCGTTGGTCCACCCTAATGGGAGTTCGAGGCCATGGGTTCCATGATGTGGGTACAGTGTGCTAACATGTGCAGAGTGTGTGTTAAATCTATCGATAGCCGTGCCCGCGGATATGGGCCCAGTTCGTGTCGGTCACACTGTGGGTCAACAATAATAATGATAATTTGATTAATAAAAACCCCGGTTCGATGATGAGACAGTGGTTGATTGTGATCGTGAGAGGATCACCGTGGTATCGAGGATACCGAATTGTTGGATATTTGTGGTGTTATGCGAGAGTCAATGGTAAAGATCAAGCTCCTTGTGGTCATGTAATGATTACTACGGTATTGTAATACCAAGCTTGATTGGATCCTAAGATGATTGTGTGATGTCCCTGATGGTAAGATCATGCATGTATTGATTACGAAGTAACCCGAGCAGAGTAAGTTGGTGCATGAAAATGTTAACCTGTTGCATGTAGTATCATTATGTTCATATGATCATGCCATGCGAAGTTGTTCTGGTTGTATCATGTTCAGTTGGTGCATGCCATGTTGTTCTGTTAGTATCATGCTCATGATTGATTTAACCTTCTATGCCATGTTGTTGTTTGTCTTGACTGCTTTTGATTATTGTGAGCTTGCAAGTACATTCAATGTGCTGACCTGGCGTGTCATGCCAGTTTGCAGGTCATGCCGGATTTGATTGCTTGTTTGTCGTGGATCACTTATGTGTGAGCTAGGATAAGCGTTCCAGCCATAGTCCCTGCTGAGTGGAGTTCATCACCGTCGTCGATGTTCCGCTGCTAGAATTATTCCGCTGCTTCGTGTTGTTCTGCTGCTGGCATAGAGCAACTGTGGTAGGCGTAGTTTCACCATGCCAATGTAATCCCCATGTATCCATATAGACTGTAATAAAGAGCTTATTTGTTCTATGCTAAGAACTGACATATTGAAGAAGACTTCTCCTCGATCTCTGGGATGGAATACGGGGCATTCCGTTTTCTCTGAGCCAGGGTGCCACAGGCTTGGTATCAGAGCAGGTCTGGCTGTAGTACGCCCTAGCCCACGCGAACGTTATGAAATGGTAGTATAGAGTTTGGTTGGTTTGTTGCATTTGACTGCTGCATTTGTTTGTCGCATAGCATGCATATAGATTATTATCTAGTCACTGACAGTAATCTTGCATGTGTAGGTGGTATCGGTTTCTATCCACTACATGCACCATCCTATTTTCGGTGTTTGGCGTCACCTCTGTCCCAGCAGAGTGATGCCCTGGTACCGAGTGGTCCAGACACCATTTGCAGGAATTATGTCTGCATATCGCGTCGATATCTTTCCACCATCCACCCATATCGTTTCGGTGATAGACTTGTCTCTATTCCGAATCGTGCCTATCCATCTCATTCCTTTTTGCAACCCTTACTGATCTTGATTGTCAAAAAGGGCAATAACATCAAGCCCAGCTTTCCACCTCTATCCTACCCTGTCATCTCATTTTTTTGGACGTGTACGATTTCCTTTCATACGCTTGATGATGATGTGGTCGTGACCTTTGTGTCTCGCTACCTGATCACCAAGTCCGTCCTCACCTCCGTATCCATCCAGTTGCAACCGGAGTTCAGCCAGCGCTTGGTGTAGCCTTGGTTACGCCAACTCCTTCCACACAAGGATTTAATTTCTTTCACACCGCCACAACATATTAGATCATAATACCGGAGATTCCGCGAGATTTGTGTGCTTAGGTATGCATGCATATTATTGTGTGAGTAGCAGTAATATGTGATGTTGCTTGATTATATTATTTGTATGCTTGTGTGCTTTTGTTTTAGTCATTTCTTTTGCTTCTTTCTTTGGGCCTTCGGTGTGGTATTATTTTCCCCTTATTAAAGTTACTCGTCGACTAACATCGGACCCGAAGAATCAGCAAGGAACTCAAATATTTGGGAACTCGGATAAATAAACTGGAGTTCTTAGTTGACTGCAGTGAAATGGGGAATACCCGATCTGGATGCTTATAATCAAATTTGCACTAGCGTGCCCTCCTCACAATAGTACGGATAATCAAGTTCACCTCAGTATGCACTCTTCATAACAGTGATGATCAAATCAGCAAGAAGGTAACTTGAGTGCAAGATCAACAGTATATTATCGGTCAAAGGTAATCAACAGCAGGAATATTAAGATAGTATGTATATGTGGTGCCCAGTCCGCATATCACAACGAAAAGCTTCTAGTGTAAGCAACCCAGCCTTCCCTCGCAACCTACTAGCGAAGCTTCCAGTGCAAGATTCCTCTATCCTCCTTAGTACGATACATGGATGACTTCCCGTGCAAGGTACTCTGTCTTCTGCAGTAAGCAACCGCAAAAGCTTCCAGCATAAGGTACAGGGTCCTTCCCCAACTAGTCATTAAGGGGGGAAGCTTCTGAAGCATGATATCCAGTCTTCCTCGGCAAGCTACTCTCGATGGTTTATAGCATAAGCCATCCAATCGTCCTCAGTACGACACTTGTGCAAGATACTAAATTGTGAATTGATAGCATATGGCAGTGCATCCCGAGAATGGGATCTGCAACAGCTTGGTCAGGAGCAAGACTGATAATTGTTGCATGACTCACATGGTGTGGAAACTCGGACAGTCTGAGTCAGCATCGTTCGCCCTGAATATTTATCTACTCAATTTTAGTAAGGACCCCATATCCATACAACCCACTCAGTTAATAGTATACACCTCGGTGTGACAAAGGACTATGAAGATTGACAACAACAGTGAGCTCTGTACAAGTACCTGTGAACCTGGGAGCTGGCATTTTCTCCTTATCAACACGGTCTCATGCTCTGAGCTGCTTTTTGGCCGTCTTGATCCATGGTTGAGTTATTTCAGTAATGTCCCAGATCTAAGTTGTAAAGACCGTTCTGGTGGCTACTGATTTATTTGTCGATTTCTTACAAGGGTTCAGATGATCATTTCCCTACGATTAAAACTTGAGTGACGATAAACCTGGTATTGGAGTAATGTTACCATGTCAGGAGATAATGATATAGGTACGTCTGTCAAAATATTTCCCCTGACCGAACCCATGGTCAGATGAAGAATTAAGAGATATGGCCAATCCCTCTACCGTAAGTCAACTCTGCGGATACTATCACATGAGGCCGTACCCCCTTTATGCTGGCCACGATAGGAGGCATTCGGTACGGATCTAACACTCAAGACATGGGAACCAGTCAGGATGATTCAGAAACTCCTGCAAGAAGTCAGAATCCGTCGGGAAAATGGTTATGAACCACCTCACTGCTTTGAACCTGGAGGCCCCGTATTTAGTGACGAAACCCAATGCAAGGAGTAAAAGATTTGGGTGTACACCAGGAAAAATTTGTTCACAACTTCATGAAAAGTTGTCGGTGCTGGATGACACATCAATCAGAGATCACTCTTGGACTTGTGAGACGGACATATATTTCAGTCATGGTAATCTATCACACTCAGCTAAGTCAGTAGAAATGAAAAGGAATTGGAGCCAGTATAAGCATGAACATGTAAGGTAAGATCTGTCAGAATGAGGATACAGTGAAGCAAACCACCCCAAGCTAGACAGACAGTCAGATGAAATTCAGCGGGGAATAATCAATAAAGGAAAAAAAGGGATACCCGAGTTGGAAACGGTTTCCTTAAGACAGTATATTCATACTTGTTCCCTGAGCAACCAAATCTCGAGGACGAGATTTCTTTAAGGGGGGAAGAGTTGTCACAGCCTGATTTTTGGCCCTTTCTTTTTCTTTTGATTTTCTGAGTATTTTGCTTGAGTTCTCTTTTTTCCCGTGGCTATGTGGTCCGGAAACTGAAGAAGATGCCCTCTTCTTTCTTTCTAGAGTGGCTTGTCATCCTCAAACCCTTCCCAAGACCTTGCCATTACTGGATGATAAATGAGTTGAATTTTTTGCATGACCTCAATATCATCCAGTAATGACTATCCCCAAGATTTGAGATCATTTTATCCATCCATGTGAGCACACCTTCAAATCTTTGCTTCTGTCCAAATTTTCAGCTTGTGAAGCAAGTATATTTTCAACTTGCTCCATTATGGCTGAAAATTTTCCAGGACTTTCTCCTACCCATATAACTTATATCCACAAATATTGGACTCATTTCATCTAGCCATTTTCCCTCGGGAATTATTGCAAGTTTCTGGACAAAGAGGATGCTTGTGAAGGAAGTACCATTTTGGCAAGTCCATTTGGTATGAAAATTTTAAAGCGTCATTATATGACCATATGACCAAGCCTTGCCAAATTTGAGATCAAGTGGTTACTCCAAGTGAGTGCTACTTCATCATTGTGATTCTGGACTAGTTTATGCATTTGCAAAGCAAGTGTATTAAATACTTGTCCAAAACACCTCAAAATGCACAGGATTAGAGTCCTTCCTAAGTTAAACTTCATAGACAAGTCATTTTGGCCCCAATCTCACCTCTGTTGATCACTTCATCATGATTAAGATTGATACAACAAACTTCAGAGCCCACTTACCAATTAACCATAGAGCCTTTCATTGAGCTACCACTCCAGTTCAAACCTCCCCCGGAAGGACTCCACCCCAGACAACGTTTGCTAACCCTTGGCATCTTCTCCTCGCCAGTTCAAGCGGTGACCACGGCGCACGCAAGCATTAGTCGCGCTCTGGCTCGACCTCAGCGATGTGCTCGTCTGTTCTCTCCTCGTCTCGACTCACAATCTTGTCTAGTGACCTCCTCATGATCGACTATGTTGCCCTGAGCCCTTGCCCCCTCCGTTCGCTTCTCCGTCAGCGCTCGTCGCCGCGCGCCCACGGGCACATTGTGCCCGACAATGCATTAATGGCGTTCTGCTCCTTCTTCCCTGTGCCCCTCGACCTCTTCTCCTCCGTGAGCGCTGCCACTCGTCCACACCCTCCACTCGTCGCGTTCCCTTGTCACCTCGTGCTCGTTGTCCAATGCCAGAGCTTGGTCTACCACTCTCCCAGCTCACTCCCCGTCCTCTCACCGGAGCTCGAGAGCCCCTCCTTGTCTCTCTCTGCCGCCATGGCCGCCGCCTCGGCCATCTCAAATTTGAGCCAACCCAACCTACTCCCTCCCTCATTCCACTCCCACTAGCTCATCCTCTCTCCGGCGACCCTCCCCGTGCCCTCGCCCCCTCGCCGGAGTCCACTGACGCCGCCGCCCCTAGAACGACCGCCGCCCGCCCTTGCCCTCTGTTATCGTAGGCTGCGGCAACCCTGCTCCTCTCCGGCATGAGTGCAGCGCCTAAATGGACACAACGCGTCACCCTAAGTCTGCTGGTACCCTCGCCTCGGCAAGAGATGGCCGGAGTTGGCCGGGCCCGTCACCAGAGTCACTAGAGAAATCTTGATGGCACTTTCATTGTCAAACCAAAGAGGCACTTTGTCACAAATGATACCGTAATCCTTTAAAGTTTGCCTCATCCATAAAAGTTGAGCACAACAACTTTCGGCCGCCACATATTCGGCTTCAATGGAGGAGAGAGATACACAGCTTTGCTTCCTGGAAGACCAACTCACCAAAGAGCAACCAAGAAATTGGCACCCTCCGGAAGTTGACTTCCTATCCACTTTGTCTCCCGCCCAATCCGAATCCGAAAAAACTACAAGGTTGAAGTTTGCTCCTCTTGGGTACCATAAGCCAAAGTTTGTGGTATGAGCTAAATATCTAAAGATTCGCTTGACCGCCACAAAGTGACTTTCCTTAGGTGAGACTTGAAACCATGCACAAATTCCCATACTCAACATGATGTCCGGTCTAGATGCACAAAGTTAAAGCAAGGATCCAATCATAGAACGATATACCTTTTGATCCACCGCTTTACCATTGGGATCAATGTCAAGTTGGCACTTGGTAGGCTTTGGAGTAGTAGCCGGCTTGACATCACTTAGATTGAATCTCTTAAGCATGTCTTGAGTGTATTTGGCTTGTTTGATGAAGATTCCTTCTCGTCTTTGTTTGATTTTGAACCCGAGGAAGAACTTCGACTCTCCCATCATGGACATCTCAAACTCCGCGATCATGAGTGAGGCAAACTCATCATTGAAAGCTTTGTTAGGTGAACCAAAAATAATATCATCAACATATAGTTGGCATACAAACAACTCCCCTTTAACCTTCTCGGTAAAAAGAGTGGGGTCGATTTTCCCAATTTCAATCCCACAATCTTGCAACAACTCGGTAAGATGCTCATACCACGGACGTGAGGCTTGTTAAAGGCCATAGAGCGCCTTATCGAGTTGATACACGTGATTGGGGAACTTAGAGCATCTCCAGCCGTTGGCCCCCCCAGGACGCGTAAAAATCGCCCCCTGGGGGCAAGCCGGCGATACAATCGGCGCTGGGGGCAGTTTTGCGCCCAATCGTCGCCCCCAGCTCGCCCCCAGGCGCCGAAATTGGCCCACTTTGCAGCCCAATTTCGGCGAATAAAGGGCCCATATGGAGAGAATAGGCCCATATTCGGCGTGGTTTCGCCGTGTCTCGGCGTTCAATTATCAAGACAATTATTTCTTATCACATATTTCATCACAGAAAAATCAAATGCTTCAACAAAATAGTACAACAACAAATAGTTCAATACAAATTATATAGTTCAACAAATAAAAACTCGTATTTCATCACACGGCATCCCCTTGAGCCTCCATAGGTGCTCAATCAGATCTTTCTGCAGTTGATGATGCACCTGTGGGTCTCGGATCTCCTGACGCATACTGAGATAGGCAGTCCAAGTTGCCGGTAGCTGGTGATCAACTTAGGCTAGAGGACCCTGCATGTAGTATGGTTTAGTGTCAAACACTGGGTCTTCTTGCTCGCTCTCGATGATCATGTTGTGCAAGATGACACAGCAAGTCATAATCTCCCACATTTGATCTTTGGACCAGGTTTGAGCGGGGTACCAAACAACGGCAAATCGAGATTGGAGCACACCAAAAGCCCGCTCGACAACCTTCCTGCAAGCCTCCTGAAGTTTCGCAAACCAGGCGTTCTTGCCTCCTGCCGCAGGGTTTGAGATCGTCTTCACAAATGTCGACCATCTCGGATTGATGCCGTCAGCTAGATAGTACCCCTTATTGTAGTGCCGCCCATTGATCTCGAAGTTCACCGGAGGAGAATGACCTTCAACAAGCTTGGCAAAGACAGGAGAGCACTGCAGCACATTGATGTCATTGTGGGTTCCTGGCATACCAAAGAAGGAGTGCCAAATCCAGAGGTCCTGTGTGGCCACCGCCTCAAGCACCACACTGCAACCGCCTTTGGCGCCTTTGTACATCCCCTGCCAACCAAATGGGCAATTCTCCCATTTCCAATGCATGCAGTCGATGCTTCCAAGCATCCCAAGAAATCCTCTTGCTGCATTCTGTGCTAGGATCCGAGCAGTGTCTTCCGCATTGGGTGTTCTCAAGTATTGTGGTCCAAACACTACCACCACTGCCCGACAGAACTTGTAGAAACACTCTATGCTGGTGGACTCGGCCATGCGCCCATAGTCGTCGAGTGAATCACCGGGAGCTCCATATGCAAGCATCCTCATCGCTGTCATGCACTTCTGGATGGAGGTGAATCCAAGAGCGCCGGTGCAATCCATCTTGCACTTGAAGTAGTTGTCGAACTCCCGGATGGAATTGACAATCCTAAGGAAGAGCTTTCGGCTCATCCGATAACGGCGTCGAAATGTTTTCTCGCCGTGAAGAGGAGCATCGGCGAAGTAGTCGGAGTAGAGCATGCAGTAGCCTTCGAGACAATGCCGGTTCTTTGCTTTCAGCCGCCCAGGCGCCGAGCCACCTTGCCGCGGCTTTTCATTGCTCGCCAGCAGCTGGGCGAGGGCGGCGAGCACCATGATATGCTCTTCTTCCTGGACGTCGGCCTCGGCTTCCTCCTCCAGCAGCGCGACGAGCGATTCCTCGTCATCTGAGTCCATCACCGAGGCAGGCAAATCGCCGAACACCTTGCGCTCGGTGGGCGTATACCCGCCGCTAAACCGCGCCTCCGCGGCCAGTAACGGCGGCCAGAAACGCCCAGCTGTTGTTGGAGGGGCTGCCGCGGCGAAGCGCTGCTATTTTCCGACGGGGAATGGCTATCTAGCGGAGTAGGGCGGCGGGCGGCGGCGGGATATAGCTAGTGGTGGCCGAGGGCGCGGGGGGTGGGAGGCGAGTCGGGGAAGAAAACCTTGACTTTTCCCCTGACGGTGCGGGCCAGGCGCGCGTTTCCCTTGCGCCGGAGCCCCCAACAGCTCCCCAGCGCGCCGGGTTCGGCCTGTGACCGCCGGGCGGAAAAAGGTTCGAACCGGTGATTTTCGGCGTCCTGGGGGCGCGACTGGGCCGTTTTTTCGGCGCCGGCGCTGAAAAAGTGCCCTGGGGGGCCTGTTGGGGGCGCGGCTGGAGATGCTCTTAGGATCCTTAAACCACGGGGTTTGTTTGACATACACCAACTCATTAAGAGGACCATTAAGAAATGCACTTTTCATATCCATTTGTTGCAATTTAAAGTTATGATGAGAAGCATAGGTAAGCAAAAAACGAATAGATTCAAGGCGAGCAACGGGGGCAAAGGTTTCACCGTAGTCGATACCCTCGACTTGGGAGTAGCCTTGTTGCGGATGACTATCCCATGAACATCTTGCTTGTTCTTAAAGATCCATTTGGTTCCAATGGCATTATGGTTCTCCTTCGGCCTTGGCACCAAAGTCCACACCTTGTTGCGCTCGAAGTTATGGAGTTCTTCATGCATAGCGTTGAGCCAATCGGGGTCCTCGAGCGCCTCATAGACCTTTTGGGGTTCAACAAAAGAGACAAACGCATGATGAGCATAATAGTTTGCTAATTTTCTATGAGTACTTACCCCCTTTTTAATGCTTCCAAGGATATTCTCCATGTGATGCTCTCTGGCAGCGAGCCTGGAAGCAACTTTGGCGGCACGAGGCTCCAATTGCTCCTCAAGAGAGAGTTGAGGTGCGGTAACTTGATCATCATGAGCGTCGTCTTGAGCTTGTTCTTGATCTTGAGCTTGCTCTTGATCTTGAACTTGCTCGGGAGAAGGAACTTGGCCTTGTGCATCACTTGGTGGATCAACACCATCTGGTGGTTGATCTTGCACTTGGCATTATTCATTAGGTTGAGGGCCTTCACTTTGTTCTTCGGAAGCGTGTGGGTCTTGGGTTGGTGATGGTTCCGCTTGAGTGGAACATTGTCCTTCTCCTTCGGCCACAAGGGGTTCCTCAATGGGTAGGATATGACCAATACACATTCTTCTTATGGCTTGGGGAGTAATTTCATCACCTATATCACAAGTACCACTTTGCTCCACTTGGGAGCCGTTATTCTCATCAAACTCCATGTTACACGTCTCCTCAATGAGTCTGGTGGACTTGTTGAGGACACGGTAAGCATGAGAGTTTGTAGCATAACCAACAAATATGCCCTCATGAGCTCTATCCTCAAATTTAGACAAACCAACACCTTTCTTGAGTATGAAACACTTACATCCAAACACCCGGAAGTACTTGAGGTTGGGCTTGTTACCGATAAGTATCTCATATGGAGTCTTGTTCAAGCCTTTGTGGAGATAGAGCCGGTTGGATGCATGACAAGCAGTGTTGATGGATTCGGCCCAGAAGTTGTACGGAGACTTGAACTCCGCCATCATGGTCCTTGTCGCGTCCATCAAAGTCTGGTTCTTCCTCTTTGCCACACCATTTTGTTGAGGGGTATAAGGTGCGGCATATTGATGCTTGATCCCCTCATCACTAAGGAACTCATCCAAGGTGTAGTTCTTGAACTCGGTGTCGTTGTCACTTCGAATCATCAAGATCTTTGCATCATGTTGACGTTGAGCTTCATTTGCAAAGTTGATGACGGTTTGTTGGTCTCACTCTTCCTCTTGAATAAGTATACCCAAGTGTATCTTGAATAATCATCTACAATCACCAATCAATACTTTCTACCCCCAATAATATGAAAGGATGGAGGGCCAAAGAGATCCATGTGAAGGAGCTCTAAATTATGCCTCGTCGATTAGATGATAGTCGTGGGAGGGTGAGCCTTCTCATGTAGCTTTCCTTCGATACAAGCACTGCAAGCACGATCTTTGGCAAAACTAACATTTGTTAGTCCACGGACATGGTCCCCCTTGATAAGACTTTGCAAAGATCTCATATTGATGTGGGCTAAATGGCAATGCCAAAGCCATCCCACGTCAACTTTAGCCATTAGGCATGTCGCGGTCTTAGTGGGTCGCTCCGAGAATTTGACCACATAGAGAACGTTCTCGACATGCCCAACAAAGGCAACTTTAAGAGTCTTGCTCCACAAGAGGGCCACGGAATCAATATCAAAGAAAGTAGCAAAGCCCATGAGTGCAAGTTGACGAACGAAAAGTAAATTGTATGCAAGGGACTCAACAAAGCATGACTTTCTCGATCGTGAGATCATGAGAAACAACAACCTTGCCGAGACCCAATACCTTAGAAGATGAAGCATCACCCCATTCGACATTTGTGGGCATAGATGAACCTTTGTGCACGTCCACCACCAAGTCTTTGCTTCCAGTCATATGATTTGTGGCTCCACTATCGAGCAACCATGATCCCCCACCGGAAGCAAACTCCTACAAGAGATCAATGCTTGTTTTTAGGTACCCATTTTGTAATGGGTCCTTTGATGTTAGTAACAAGGGTCTTAGGAACCCAAATAGACCATTCAAGGTACTCATAAGAAGAACCAACAAATTTAGCATAAACATGTCCATCACTAGCACGGCATAACACATAAGACGGGTTAAAGTCGCCGACTTTGTTGGAAGGAGTGGCAATGTCTTTCTTGACTCCACTACCCTTCACGTTGTTCTTCTTATTCTTAGGAGTACCCTCTCCCTCCTTCAAAAAGGTTTGCTTGAGAGGAGGAGGTTGCTTGGTCTTGTCATTCTTCTTATTCTTGGGGTTGGGTGCAAACCCAATCCCCTCCTTGGCTACGACATCCTTTTGATTGCTCAAAAGATCGTTGAGGTTCTTCTCACCTTGTATGCAAGACACAAGGCCTTTCTCAAGTTGCTTCTTCAACTTGGCATTCTCTTCCACAAGATGCACATGCTCACAACAAGGGTTAGTCGCATTCGCATTATCAATTAAAACCATGTGAGGGGAAGTGGCTTTCTCCTTGGTTAGCGAAACTTAAAGTTGATCATGAGACTCTTTGAGGCCAGCATGTACACTCTTCAAGACCGTGCGCGCCTTGTCAAGTGTAACAAACTCCTCCTTGAGTCTAGCATGGTCAACCACAAGTTTTGCCTTCTCGGAATTGAGCAGACGAGAGACAACTAAAGCATGATAAAGATCTTTCTTTAATTTAGCATGATCATTGTTGTGTGACTCCTCAAGAGCCAAACGAAGACCATGCTCTTCCTCAAGAGCATTAGAGAGATCCGATATCTCATCGGCATAGTCTCGACTATGACCCTCCATTTTAGAGATGGTCTCTTCGTGAGCCTCGATCATGTCATTGGCTTCACCAAGTTGTTCCAAGAGAGCAACGAAGTGCTTCTTGGGTTTACCTTTGAGCTTACTCATAAAAGACTCAAATTCATTTTCCTCCTCCTCTGCCCCCTCACTTTCACCAATACAATCCGTCAATGAAGGATTAGTAGTGATGGTAGAATTTATGTTGGAGGTTACCTTGTGGGTGGCTTTAGCCATGAGGCACTTGGCGGTGATGTTCTCATTTGGTGAGTCGAAGAGGGGTGACCGTGGAGTTGTTGCAATAGCAATGGTGGCCATGGTAACCATCTCGTCATCTCCTTCATCATCGTCATCCTCATCATACTCTTCTTGGGCCACCAATCCTTTGGGAGGAGTCTTCTTGGTGAAGTTGTTCTTGTTGGGAAAAGACTTGGCCTTGTCTTTTCGGATAAGCTTGCCTCCATTGTCTTCCCTTTTCTCATATGGACAATCTACAACAAAATGACTCACATTGCCACAATTGTAGCACGTCCTCACTCGTTGCTTGCCCTTGAAACCACTTGAATTGTTCTTGTTGAAGTTGGGCCTTGAATTCTTCTTGTTACCCCAAATTGCCGTGACGCAAGAGCCATGTGCTCATGATAGGCATATTTGGTTTCTTCGGGGCAACACTCCTCTTCATCCTCTTCATCCTCTTCTTCCACACAAGCCTTGGCCTTCAATGCAAGGTCGGGCTTCTTTGATCGTTGAGCCCGCAACACCGCATTGTCGACGGTCTTGTCCAAGAGCCTCATGGCAACGAACTCATCCAACACTTCACTTCAGGACAAGGTGTGAAAGTCCGGTCTTTGACGGATGACAGAGGACATGGCCTTGTGATAGGGCATCATGGCCTTGAGAAACTTGCGCTCGATCCAATTGTCATTCGTATCCTTGCTTCCATGATCTCGGAGTGAAATCGCAAGAGTGGTCAATCTCCAATAGAGTTCACGGGGTTCTTCATCTTCGATCATGGAAAACTCATCGGCTTCATCTTGCACAACTTCATAGTTTGAGCGTTGAATGCTTGCGCTTCCCTTGTGCAAGGAAACAACATGCTCACATGCTTCCTTGTCTATGGAGAAGGGTCGGAGATGTGCAATATCTTTGGGAGGGATGGCTTCTTGAAGAATGCAAAGAACGGACTCATTGAGTTGATGATCTACGGCTTCTCTTGGAGTCAAGTTGTATGGATCATGCGGGTAGTAACCTTGCTCAATGATTCTCCAAAGATTAGTAAATGACGTTTAAAGCGAAACGTCCAAGTGGCAAAATCAGCATTTTTCACATACTTGGGTGGAGGCCCAACGGAATTTAGATGCGGGGAGGGAACGGGTCCTCCATAATTAATGGGTGGTTCAACATGGGCAAAGATGCCACTCCCGGTCTTCGACACGGGAACTTGATCACTACTAGCTTCTCCCTTTTTGGGAAGAGCATCTGTCACCTTGTTAGTGGGACGAGCCACTTCCAACGGTGCGGTGGGTAATTTAAGACCATCAAGAAATTCTTTGAACATGCCTTTGACCTCGGTCATCAATGAGGTTTTCAATGTGTCCAAAGCCGCATTTAACTCCTCACGAGAGACCGAGGGTCCCCCATCAGACGTAGACAAGGACGGATTCCCACTCTTCCTTCGTCTTGACTACGTTGTCACACATACTCTTGGGACGGTAAAGTCCTTAATAAAGAGACGAGGCTCTGATACCAATTGATAGGATCGATATGGTTGACTAGAGGGGGTGAATAGGCAACTAACAATTTTTAGCTTTTCTTGACCAAATTAAACTTAGCAACAAAATAGGTTGTCTAGATGTGCAACTACGTTGGCAACCTATATGATGCAACAAGAACAAGCACACAAGCAAGCACAAGGAGCTAACACAATAAAGCTTGCACAAGTAAAGGTAAGAGATAACCAAGAGTGGAACCGGTGGAGACGAGGATGTGTTACCGAAGTTCGTTCCCTTTGAGGGGAAGTACGTCTCCGTTGGAGCAGTGTGGAGGCACAATGCTCCCCAAGAAGCCACTAGGGCCACCATATTCTCCTCACGCCCTCACACAATGCAAGATGTTGTGATTCCACTATTAGTGACCTTGAGTGGCGACCGAACCTTTACAAACAAGGTTGGGGCTATCTCCACAACTTAATTGGAGGCTCCCAACGAAACCATGAAGCTTCACAACAATGGAATATGGCTTCGAGGTGATCTCAACCGTCTAGGATGCTCAGACACCCAAGAGTAACAAGATCCGCAAGGGATTAGTGGGAGGAATCAAATTTCTCATGGTGGAAGTGTAGATCTGGGCCTTCTCAACCAATCCCTAGAAAATCAACAAGTTTGATTGGCTAGGGAGAGAGATCGGGCGAAAATAAGCTTTTGGAGAAACAATCGAGCTTAGGGGAGAAGAGGTAAGTCTTCTTAGGGGAGAAGAGGTAAGTCTTCTTGAGGAAGAAGACCCCTCTATATAGTGGAGGGGATAAGTGGACCGTTATCCCATATCTGCCCGCACAGAGCGGTACTACCGCTGGGTGGAGCAGTACTACCGCAGGTCGCAGCGGTACTACTACGGCCCCCAGCGGTACTACCGCGCAGTGGAAAAGACGAGGCTTAGAAGAAGGGAGCGGTAGTAGCCGCGATGGTGGCAACGGTACTACCGCTGCTACTACCATTGCTACTACCGTAAAACCCGACACGAGAAAAGAGCTCCTCGAATTGACACGGTAGCAGAACCACACTGGGATGGTACTGCCGCATATGCCCCAAGCGGTACTACCACGCTGTGCAGCGGTACTACCACTTGGTGGCCATAAGCGATACTACCGCCCCAGCGGCGGTACTACCGCTCCCATCAACAAAACCACCATTTGAAAGATGCGGAGAGCTCCAAGACAAGAAAGGAGCTGAGGGTGCTGAAAAGAAGTGTGCGTGATGATTCCAGCCTGGCCTTTCCAATGCGGAACCCCTCTTGATAGTGAAGGAAATATGCCCTAGAGGCAACAATAAAGTTGTTATTTGTATTTACTTATATCATGATAAATGTTTATTATTCATGCTAGAATTGTATTGACCGGAAACTTAGTACATGTGTGAATACATAGACAAAACAGAGTGTCCCTAGTATGCCTCTACTAGACTAGCTCATTGATCAAAGATGGTTATGTTTACTAGCCATAGACATGAGTTGTCATTCGATCAACGGGATCACATCATTAGGAGAATGATGTGATGGACAAGACCCATCTGTTAGCTTAGCAACTTGATCGTTTAGTTTTACTACTATTACTTTCTTCATGACTTATACATGTTCCTATGACTATGAGATTATACAACTCCCTAATACCGGAGGAACACCTTGTGTGCTATCAAACATCACAACATAACTGGGTGATTATAAAGATGCTCTACAGGTGTCTCCGAAGGTGTACGTGGTGTTGGCATAGATCAAAATAGAATTTATCACTCCGAGTGTCGGAGAGGTATCTCTGGGCCCTCTCGGTAATACACATCATAATAAGCCTTGCAAGCAGATTACTAATGAGTTAGTCACGAGATGATGTATTACGGAACGAGTAAAGAGACTTTCCGGTAACGAGATTAACTAGGTATAGTGATACCGACGATCGAATCTCGGGCAAGTAACTACCGATGACAAAGGGAACAACGTATGTTGTTATGCGGTTTGGCCGATAAAGATCTTCATAGAATATGTAGGAGCCAATATGAGCACCCAGGTTCGCTATTGGTTATTGACCGGAGATGAGTCTCGGTCATGTCTAAATAGTTCTCGAACCCGTAGGGTCTGCACGCTTAACGTTCAATGACGATCGGTATTATGAGTTTATGAGTTTTCATGTACTGAAGGTAGATCGGAGTCCCGGATGTGATCATGGACATGACGAGGAGTTTCGAAATGTCCGAGACATAAAGATTGATATATTGGACGACCATATTCGGATACAGGAAGTGTTCCGGGTGTTATTGGATAAAACCGGAACCCCCCCCCCCCCCGAGGGAGTATGGGGGATAGTGGGCCTTGAGGGAATAGAGAGAGGCAGCCCATAGGGCTGGCCGCACCCTCCCCTAGGAATCCTAGTTGGACTAGGAAAGGGGGGAGGCGCCCCTCTTGTTCCTTCTCCTCTCCTCCTTCCTTTCCTACTCCTAGTAGGAATAGGAAGGGGGATTCCTATTCCTACTAGGAGTAGGAATCCTACTCCTGGCGTGCCATACTTGGCCAGCCGCACCTCCCCCCTTGCTCCTTTATATACGGGGGCAGGGGCACCCAAAGACACACAAGAAACATTGTTCTAGCCGTGTGCGATGCCCCCCTCGACAGAAACACACCCCGGTCATACCGTTGCAGTGCTTAGGCAAAGCCCTGCGTCGGTAGCTTCATCATCTCCGTCACCACGCTGTTGTGCTGATGAAACTCTCCCGTGAAGCTCAAGTGGATCAAGAGCTCGTGGGACGCCATCGAGCTGAACGTGTGCTGAACGTGGAGGTGTCGTACGGTCGGTGCTTCATCGGTTGGATCGCAAAGACGTTCGACTACATCAACCGCGTCACTGGTCGCTTCCGCTTTCGGTCAACGAGGGTACGTAGACACACTCTCCCTTCTCGTTGCTATGCATCTAGAAGATAGATCTTGCGTGATCGTAGGAATTTTTTTGAAATACTACGTTCCCCAACAGTGGTATCAGAGCCAGGTCTATGCGTAGATGATATGCACGAATAGAGCACAATGAGTTGTGGGCGATAATAGTCATACTGCTTACCAGCATGTCATACTTTGATTCGGCGGTATTATAAGATGAAGCGGCCTGGACCGACATTACGTGTACGCTTACGCGAGATTGGTTTCACCGTTACGAGCACGCGTTGCTTAAAGGTGACAAGCAGGTGTCTGTCTCTCTCACTTTAGTTGAATCAAGTGTGGCTACGCCCGGTCCTTGTGAAGGTTAAAACTGCACATACTTGACGAAAAATCGATGTGGTTTTTGTATGCATAGGTAAGAATGGTTCTAGCTAAGCCCATAGCAGCCACATAAAACATGCAACAACAAAGTAGAGGACGTCTAACTTGTTTTTGCAGGGCATGTTGTGATGTGATATGGTCAAGACGTGATGAGTTATACGTTATTGTATGAAATGATCATGTTTTGTAAAGTTATCGGCAACTGGCAGGAGCCGTATGGTTGTCTCTTTATTGTATGAATTGCGAAGGCCATGTAATTGCTTTACTTTATCACTATGAGTTAGCGATAGTAGTAGTAGAAATAGTTGGCGAGACGACCACGATGCTACGATGAAGATCATGGTGTCTAGCCGGTGACGATGGAGATCATGACGAGGCTTTGGAGATGGAGATCAAGAGCACAAGATGATGATGGCCATATCATGTCACATATTTTGATTGCATGTGATGTTTATATTATTATGCTTCTTATTTTGCTTAGTACGGCGGTAACATTATAAGATGATCCCTTACAAAATTTCAAGGTACAAGTGTTCTCCCTGAGTATGCACCATTGCGAAAGTTTGTCGTGTCGAGACACCACGTGATGATCGGGTGTGATAAGCTCTACGTTCAAATACAACGGGTGTAAGACAGTTTTGCACATGCAGAATACTCGGGTTAAACTTGATGAGCCTAGCATGTACATACATGGCCTCGAAACACTGGAGACCGAAAGGTTGAGCGTGAATCATATAGTAGATATGATCAACATAAGATGTTCACCATTGAAAACTACTCCATCTCATGTGATGATCGGACATGGTTTAGTTGATTTGGATCACGTGATCATTTAGATTACTAGAGGGATGTCTATCTAAGTGGGAGTTCTTTAGTAATATGATTAATTGAACTTTAATTTATCATGAACTTAGTCTTGGTAGTATTGGCATATCTATGTTGTAGATCAATAGCTCGTGATGTAGCTCCCTGTTTATTTTGTATATGTTCCTAGAGAAATATAAATTGAAAGATGATAGTAGCAATGATGCGGACTTGTTCTGTCATCTGAGGATTTTCCTCATTGTCGCACAGAAGAATTATGTCCTTGATGCACCGCTAGGTGACAGAACTATTGCAGGAGCAGATGCAAACGTTATGAACATTTTGACAAAAGCTCGGTATGATGACTACTTACTAGTTTAGTGCACCATGCTTTACGGCTTAGAACCGAGACTTCAAAAACGTTTTGAACACCATGGAGCATATAAGATGTTCCAAGAGTTGATATTATTATTTCATACTCATGCTCGTGTCGAGAGGTATGAGACCTCTGACAGTACTTTTCCTACAAGATGGAGGAGAATAGCTCAACCAGTGAGCATGTGCTCAAATTGTCTGGGTACTACAATTGCTTGAATCAAGCGGGAGTTAATCTTCCAGATAAGATAGTAATTGACAAAGTTCTCTAGTCACTATCACCAAGTTAGTAGAACTTCGTGATGAACTATAATATGCAAGGGATGGCGAAAGTAATTCCCGAGCTCTTCGCGATGCTAAAATCGGCGAAGGTAGAAATCAAGAAAGAGCATCAAGTGTTGATGGTTAACAAAACCACTTGTTTCAAGTAAAGGGCAAAGGGATAGAATGGGAACTTCAAGAAGAATGACAAGCAAGTTGTCACTCCCGTGAAGAAACCCAAAGCTAAACTCAAGCCTGAAACTAAGTGCTTCTACTGCAAAGGAAATGATCACTGGAAGTGGAACTGCCCTAGATACTTGGCGGATAAGAAGGATGGCAAAGTGAACAAAGGTATATTTGATACACAGATTATTGATGTGTACTTTACTAGTGTTCATAGCAACTCCTGGGTATTTGATACCGGTTCAGTTGCTAAAATTAGTAACTCAAAATGAGAGTTGCAGAATGAACAAAGACTAGTTAAAGGTGAAGTGACAATGTGTGTTGGAAGTGGTTCCAAGATTGATATGATCATCATCGCACACTCCCTATACTTTCGGGAATAGTGTAGAACCTAAATAAATGTTATTTGGCATTTGCGTTGAGCATGAATATGATTTGATCATGTTTGTTGCAATACGGTTATTCATTTAAAGTCATAGAATAATTGTTATTCTGTTTACATGAATAAAGCCTTCGATGGTCATACACCCAATGAAAATAGTTTGTTGGATCTCGATCGTATGGATACACATATTCATAATATTGAAGCCAAAAGATGCAAGGTTAATAATGATAGTGCAACTTATTTGTGGCACTGCCGTTTAGGTCATATTGGTGTAAGGCGCGTGAAGAAACTCCATAGTGATGGACTTTTGGAATCACTTGATTATGAATCACTTTGTGCTTGCGAACCATGCCTCATGGGCAAGATGACTAAAACTCCATTCTCCGGAACAATGGAGCGAGCAACTGATTTATTGGAAATCATACATACTGGTGTATGTGGACCTATGAGTGTTGAGGCTCGCGGCGAGTATCGTTATTTTCTGACCTTCACTGATGATTTGAGCAGATATGGGTATATCTACTTGATGAAACATAAGTCTGGAACATTTGAAAAGTTCAAAGAATTTCAGAGTGAAGTAGTGATCATTGTAACAAAAAAATAAAGTTTCTACGATCTGATCACGGAGGCGAATATCTGAGTTACGAGTTTGGTCTTCATTTGAAACAATGTGGAACAGTTTCACAGCTCACGCCACCTGGAACACCATAGCGTAATGGTGTGTCTGAACGTCGTAACCGTACTTTATTAGATATGGTGCGATCTATGATGTCTCTTACTGATTTACCATTATCGTTTTGGGTTATGCATTAGAGACAGCTGCATTCACGCTAAATAAGGGCACCATCTAAATCCGTTGAGACGACACCTTATGAACTGTGGTTTGGAAAGAAACCAAAGTTGTTGTTTCTTAAAGTTTGGGGTTGTGATGCTTATGTGAAAAAGCTTCAACCTGATAAGCTCGAACCCAAGTCGGAGAAATGTGTCTTCATAGAATACCCAAAGGAGACTGTTGGGTACACCTTCTATCACATATCCGAAGGCAAGATATTCGTTGCTAAGAATGGATCCTTTCTAGAGAAGGAGTTTCTCTCGAAAGAAGTGAGTGGGAGGAAATTAGAACTTGATGAGGTAATTTTACCTTCTCCCAGATTGCAAAGTGAGGAAGCTAATGGTGATGATCATGAAACATCGGATCAAGTTACTGTTGAACCTCGTAGGTCAACCAGAGTACGTTCCGCACCAGAGTGGTACGGCAACCCAGTTCTGGAAGTCATGTTACTAGACGATGATGAACCTACGAACTATGAGGAAGCGATGATGAGCCCGGATTCTGCAAAATGGCTTGAGGCCATGAAATCTGAGATGGGATCCATGTATGAGAACAAAGTGTGGACTTCGGTTGACTTGCCCGATGATCGGCAAGCCATCGAAAATAAATGGATCTTCAAGAGGAAGACCGACACCAATGGTAATGTTACTGTCTACAAAGCTCGACTTGTTGCGAAAGGTTCTCGACAAGTTCAAGGAGTTGACTACGATGAGACTTTCTCACCCGTAGCAATGCTTAAGTATGTCTGAATCATGTTAGCAATTGCCGCATTTTATGATTATGAAATCTGGCAAATGGATGTCAAAACTACATTCCTTAATGGATATCTTAAAGAAGAGTTGTATATGATGCAACCAGAAGGTTTTTGTCAATCCTAAAGGAGCTAACAAAGTGTGCAAGCTCCAACGATCCATCTTTGGACTGGTGCAAGCATCTCGAAGTTGGAATATACGCTTTGATAAGTTGATCAAAACATATAGTTTTATACGGACTTGCGGTGAAGCTGTATTTGCAAGAAAGTGAGTGGGAGCACTACAGCCTTTCTGATAAGTATATGTGAATGACATATTGTCGATCAGAAATGATGTAGAATTTTCTGGAAAGCATAAAGGAGTGTTTGAAAGGAGTTTTTCCAAGAAATACCTCGGTGAAGCTGCTTACATATTGAGCATCAAGATCTATAGAGATAGATCAAGACGCTTGATAAGTTTTTTTTCAATGAGTGCATACCTTGACAAGTTTTTGAAGTAGTTCAAAATGGATCAGTCAGAAAAGGAGTTCTTGCCTAAGTTATAAGGTATGAAGTTGAGTAAGACTCAAAACCCGACCACGGCAGAAGATAGAGAAAGAATGAAAGTCATTCCCTATGCCTCAGCCATAGGTTCTATAAAGTGTGCTATGCTGTGTATCAAACCTGTTGTGTACCTTGCCATGAGTTTGGCAAGGAGGTACAATAGTGATCCAGGAATAGATCACTGGACAGCGGTCAAAATTATCCTTAGTCGTTGGATGACTAAGGAAATGTTTCTCGATTATGGAGGTGACAAAGAGTTCATCGTAAAGAATTACGCCGATGCAAGCTTTGACACTAATCCAGATGATTGTAAGTATCAATCTGGATGCGTATTGAAAGTGGGAGCAATTAGCTAGAGTGGTGTTGGGGAACGTAGTATTTTAGAATTTTCCTATGATCACGCAAGATCTATCTACCAGATGCATAGCAACAAGAGGGAAGAGTGTGTCTACGTACCCTCGTAGACCGGAAGCGGAAGCGTCAAGTGACGCGGTTGATGTAGTCGAACTTCTTCGCGATCCAACCGATCAAGCACCGAACGTACCGCACCTCCGCGTTCAGCACACGTTCAGCTTGATGACGTCCCACGAGCTCTTGATCCAGTTGAGCTTCACGGGAGAGTTTCGTCAGCACGACGGCGTGGTGACAAATATGATGTATCTACCGGCGCAGGGCTTCGCCTAAGCACTGCGACGGTATGACCGAGGTGTGTTTCTCTGGAGGGGGGCACCGCACACGGCTAGAACAATTCAACTTGTGTGTCTTTGGGTGCCCCCCTGCCCCCGTATATAAAGGAGCAAGGGAGGAGGCCGGCCGGCCCTCCTATGGTGCGGCTAGGGCTGCAAACCTACTAGGAATAGGATTGCAATCCTATTCCTAGTAGGAATCTACCAAAGAAGGAAAAGGGGGGAAGGAAAGAGAGGGAGAGGGAGAGGGAAAGAGGGGCCGTGCCCCCCTCCCCTAGTCCTATTCGGACTCCTCCTAGGGAGGGGGCGCGCCACCTCCTGGCTGCTGCCCTCTCTCTCCCCTATGGCCCACCAGGGCCCATCATTCCCCCGGGGGGTTACGATAACCCCCCGGGCACTCCGGTAAATTCCGAAACTTTCCAGAACACTTTCGGTGTCCGAATATAGTCGTCCAATATATCAATCTTTATGTCTCGGACATTCCGAGACTCCTCGTCATGTCCGTGATCTCATCCGGGACTCCGAACTACCTTCGGTACATCAAAACTCATAAACTCATAATACCGATCGTCATCAAACGTTAAGCGTGCGGACCCTACGGGTTCGAGAACTATGTAGACATGACCGAGACTCCTCTCCGGTCAATAACCAATAGCGGAACCTGGATACTCATATTGGATCCTACATATTCTACGAAGATCTTTATCGGTCAAACCGCATAACAACATACGTTGTTCCTTTTGTCATCGGTATGTTACTTGCCCGAGATTCGATCGTCGGTATCTCTATACCTAGTTCAATCTCGTTACCGGCAAGTATCTTTACTCGTTCCGTAATACATCATCTCGTGACTAACTCATTAGTCATTTGCTTGCAAGGCTTATTATGATGTGCATTACCGAGAGGGCCCAGAGATACCTCTCCGACACTCGGAGTGACAAATCCTAATCTTGATCTATGCCAACACCACCAATACTTTCGGAGATACCTGTAGAGCATCTTTATGATCACCCAGTTACGTTGTGATGTTTGATAGCACACAAGGTGTTCCTACGGTATTCGGGAGTTGCATAATCTCATAGTCATAGGAACATGTATAAGTCATGAAGAAAGCAATAGCAGTAAAACTAAACGATCATGGTGCTATGCTAACGGATGGGTCTAGTCCATCACATCATTCTCCTAATGATGTGATCCCGTTGATCAAATGACAACTCATGTCTATGGCTTGGAAACACAGCCATCTTTTGATCAATGAGCTATTCTAGTAGAGGCATACTAGGGACATACTATTTTGTCTATGTATTCACACATGTATCAAGTTTCTGGTTAATACAATTCTAGCATGAATAAAAGACTTTTATCATGATATAAGGAAATACAAATAACATCTTTATTATTGCCTCTAGGGCATATTTCCTTCAGTCTCCCACTTGAACTAGAGTCAATAATCTAGATTACAAAGTGATGATCCTCACACCCATGGAGTCCTGGTGCTGATCATGTTTTGCCCGTGGAAGAGGTTTAGTCAACGGGTCTGCAACATTTAGATCCGTATGTATCTTGCAAATCTCTATGTCTCCCTCCTTGACTAGATCGCGGATGGAATTGAAGCGTCTTTTGATGTGCTTTGTTCTCTTGTGAAACCTGGATTCCTTCACCAAGGCTATTGCTCCAGTGTTGTCACAAAAGATTTTCTTTGGACCCGATGCACTAGGTATTACACCTAGATCGGATATGAACTCCTTCATCCAGACTCCTTCATTTGCTGCTTCCGAAGCAGCTATGTATTCCGCTTCACACGTAGATCCCGCCACGACGCTTTGCTTGTAACTGCACCCAACTGACAGCTCCACCGTTCAATAAAAATACATATTCGGTTTGTGACTTAGAGTCATCCGGATCAGTGTCAAAGCTAGAATCGACGTAACCGTTTACGACGAGCTCTTTGTCACCTCCATATACGAGAAACATATCATTTGTCCTTTTCAGGTATTTCAGGATGTTCTTGACCGCTGTCCAGTGATCCACTCCTGGATTACTTTGGTACCTCCCTGCTAGACTTATAGCAAGGCACACATCAGGTCTGGTACACAGCATTTCATACATGATAGATCCTATGGCTGAGGCATAGGGAATGACTTTCATTTTCTCTCTATCTTCTGCAGTGGTCGGGCATTGAGTCTTACTCAACTTCATACCTTGTAATACAGGCAAGAACCCTTTCTTTGACTGATCCATTTTGAACTTCTTCAAAATCTTATCAAGGTATGTGCTTTGTGAAAGTCCAATTAAGTGTCTTGATCTATCTCTATAGATCTTGATGCCTAATATATAAGCAGCTTCACCGAGGTCTTTCATTGAAAGACTCTTATTCAAGTATCCTTTTATGCTATCCAGAAATTCTATATCATTTTCAATCAACAATATGTCATCCACATATAATATCAGAAATGCTACAGCGCTCCCACTCACTTTCCTGTAAATATAGGCTTCTCCAAAAGTCTGTATAAAACCATATGCTTTGATCACCTCGTCAAAGCGTATATTCCAACTCCGAGATGCTTGCACCAGTCCATAGATGGATCGCTGGAGCTTGCATACTTTGTTAGCACCTTTTGGATCGACAAAACCTTCTGGTTGCATCATATACAACTCTTCTTTGAGATATCCATTTAGGAATGCAGTTTTGACATCCATTTGCCAGATTTCATAATCATAAAATGCGGCAATTGCTAACATCATTCGGACAGACTTAAGCATCGCTACAGGTGAGAAAGTCTCATCGTAGTCAACTCCTTGAACTTGTCGAAACCCTTTCGCAACAAGTCGAGCTTTGTAAACAGTAACATTACCGTCTGCGTCGGTCTTCCTCTTGAAGATCCATTTATTTTCGATGGCTTGCCGATCATCGGGCAAGTCAACCAAAGTCCATACTTTGTTCTCATACATGGATCCCATCTCAGATTTCATGGCCTCAAGCCATTTTGCGGAATCTGGGCTCATCATCGCTTCCTCATAGTTCGTAGGTTCATCATGGTCTAGTAACATGACTTCCAGAACTGGGTTACCGTACCACTCTGGTGCGGAACGTACTCTGGTTGATCTACGACGTGCGGAAGAAATTTGATCCGAAGTTTCATGATCATCATCATTAGCTTCCTCACTGATTGGTGTAGGAATCACTGGAACAATTTTCTGTGATGTACTACTTTCCAATTCAGGAGAAGGTACAATTACCTCATCAAGTTCTACTTTCCTCCCATTCACTTCTTTTGAGAGAAACTCCTTCTCTAGAAAGGATCCATTCTTAGCAACGAATATCTTTCCTTCGGATCTGTGATAGAAGGTGTACCCAACAGTCTCTTTTGGATATCCTATGAAGACACATTTCTCCGACTTGGGTTCGAGCTTATCAGGTTGAAGCTTTTTAACATAAGCATCGCAGCCCCAAACTTTAAGAAACGACAACTTTGGTTTCTTGCCAAACCACAGTTCATAAGGTGTCGTATCAACGGATTTAGATGGTGCCCTATTTAACGTGAATGCAGCTGTCTCTAAAGCATAACCCCAAAACGATAGTGGTAAGTCGGTAAGAGACATCATAGATCGCACCATATCCAATAAAGTACGGTTACGACGTTCGGACACACCATTACGCTGTGGTGTTCCGGGTGGCGTGAGTTGTGAAACTATTCCACATTGTTTCAAATGAAGACCAAACTCGTAACTCAAATATTATCCTCCACGATCAGATCATAGAAACTTTATTTTCTTGTTACGATGATTCTCTACTTCACTCTGAAATTCTTTGAACTTTTCAAATGTTTCAGACTTGTGCTTCATTAAGTAGATATACCCATATCTGCTTAAATCATCAGTGAAGGTCAGAAAATAACGATACCCGCCGCGAGCCTCAACACTCATTGGCCCACATACATCAGTATGTATGATTTCCAACAAATCTGTTGCTCGCTCCATGGTTCCGGAGAACGGAGTTTTAGTCATCTTGCCCATGAGGCATGGTTCGCAAGCACCAAGTGATTCATAATCAAGTGATTCCAAAAGTCCATCACTATGGAGTTTCTTCATGCGTTTTACACCAATATGACCTAAACGGCAGTGCCACAAATAAGTTGCACTATCATTATTAACCTTGCATCTTTTGGTTTCAATATTATGAATATGTGTATCACTACAATCGAGATCCAATAAGAATAGACCACTCTTCAAGGGTGCATGACCATAAAAGATATTATTCATAAAATAGAACAACCATTATTCTCTGATTTAAATGAATAACCGTCTTGCAATAAACAAGATCCAGATATAATTTTCATGCTCAACGCTGGCACCAAATAACAATTATTTAGGTCTAAAACTAATCCCGAAGGTAGATGTAGAGGTAGCGTGCCGACGGCGATCACATCGACTTTGGAACCATTTCCCACGCGCATCGTCACCTCGTCCTTAGCCAATCTTCGTTTAATCCGTAGTCCCTGTTTCGAGTTACAAATATTAGCAACCGAACCGGTATCAAATACCCAGGTACTACTACGAGCATTAGTAAGGTACACATCAATAACATGTATATCACATATACCTTTGTTCACCTTGCCATCCTTCTTATCCGCCAAATACTTGGGGCAGTTCCGCTTCCAGTGTCCAGTCCCCTTGCAGTAGAAGCACTCAGTTTCAGGCTTGGCTCCAGACTTGGGTTTCTTCATGGGAGTAGCAACTGTCTTTCTATTCTTCTTGAAGTTCCCCTTCTTTCCCTTGCCCTTTTTCTTGAAACTAGTGGTTTTGTTAACCATCAACACTTGATGCTCCTTTTTGATTTCTACCTCCGCAGCCTTGAGCATAGCGAAGAGCTCGGGAATTGTCTTTTGCATCCCTTGCATATTATAGTTCATCACGAAGCCTTTATAGCTTGGTGGCAGTGATTGAAGAACTCTATCAATAACACTATCCTCGTCAACTTTGCAACCAAGTTGAGTCATATGATTGTAGTACCCAGACATTCTGAGCAAGTGTTCACTGATAGAACTATTCTCCTTCATCTTGGAGCTGTAGAACTTATTGGAAATCTCATATTTCTCAATCCGGGCATTTGCTTGAAATATTAACTTCAACTCCTGGAACATCTCATATGGTCCATGACGTTCAAAACGTCGTTGAAGTCCCGGTTCTAAGCCGTAAAGCATGGCACACTGAACTATCGTGTAGTCATCAGACCGCGACTGCCAGACGTTCAAAGCGTCTACATTAGCAGGAGGGGGCTTGTCACCTAGCGGTGCTTCAAGGACATAATTCTTTTGTGCAGCAATGAGGATAATCCTCAAGTTACGGACCCAGTCCGTGTAATTGCTACCATCATCTTTCAACTTAGCTTTCTCTAGGAATGCATTAAAATTCAAAGGAACGGTAGCACGGGCCATTGATCTACAACAACATAGATATGCAAAAACTATCAGGACTAAGTTCATGATAAATTAAAGTTCAATTTAATCATATTATTTAAAGAACTCCCACTTAGATAGACATCCCTCCGGTCATCTAAATGATCACGTGATCCAAATCAACTAAACCATGTCCGATCATCACGTGAGATGGAGTAGTTTCAATGGTGAACATCTTATGTTGATCATATCTACTATATGATTCACGCTCGACCTTTCGGTCTCCAGTGTTCCGAGGCCATATCTGCATATGCTAGGCTCGTCAAGTTTAACCTGAGTATTCTGCGTGTGCAAAACTAGCTTACACCCGTTGTATTTGAACGTAGAGCTTATCACACCCGATCATCACGTGGTGTCTCGGCACGACGAACTTTCGCAACGGTGCATACTCAGGGAGAACACTTATACCTTGAAATTTAGTAAGGGATCATCTTATAATGCTACCGTCGTTCTAAGCAAAATAAGAAGCATAATAAGATAAACATCACATGCAATCAAAATATGTGACATGATATGGCCATCATCATCTTGTGCTTTTGATCTCCATCTCCAAAGCACCTTCATGATCACCTTCGTCACCGGCGCGACACCTTGATCTCCATCGTAGCATCGTTGTCGTCTCGCCAACTATTGCTTCTACGACTATCGCTACCGCTTAGTGACAAAGTAAAGCAATTACATGGCGATTGCATTTCATACAATAAAGCGACAATCATATGGCTCCTGCCAGTTGCCGATAACATTACAAAACATGATCATCTCATACAAAACCGTATAACTCATCATGTCTTGACCATATCACATCACAACATGCCCTGCAAAAACAAGTTAGACGTCCTCTACTTTGTTGTTGCAAGTTTTACGTGGCTGCTACGGGCTTAGCAAGAACCGTTCTTACCTACGCATACAAAACCACAATGATGTTTCGTCAAGTATGTGTTGTTTTAACCTTCACAAGGACCGGGCGTAGCCACACTTGATTCAGCTAAAGTGAGAGAGACAGACACCCGCCAGTCACCTTTAAGCAACGAGTGCTCATAACAGTGAAACCAGTCTCGTGTAAGCGTACGCGTAATGTCGGTCTGGGCCGCTTCATCTCACAATACTGCCGAAGCAAAGTATGACATGGTGGTAAGCAGTATGACTAGTATCGCCCACAACTCATTGTGTTCTACTCGTGCATATCATCTATGCATAGACCTGGCTCATGATGCCACTGTTGGGGAACGTAGTATTTTAAAGTTTTCCTACGATCACGCAAGATCTATCTACCAGATGCATAGCAATGAGAGGGAAGAGTGTGTCTACGTACCCTCGTAGACCGGAAGCGGAAGCGTCAAGTGACGCGGTTGATGTAGTCGAACTTCTTCGCGATCCAACCGATCAAGCACCGAACGTACGGCACCTCCGCGTTCAGCACACGTTCAGCTTGATGACGTCCCACGAGCTCTTGATCCAGTTGAGCTTCACGGGAGAGTTTCGTCAGCATGACGGCGTGGTGACGAATATGATGTATCTACCGGCGCAGGGCTTCGCCTAAGCACTACGACGGTATGACCGAGGTGTGTTTCTGTGGAGGGGGCACCGCACACGGCTAGAACAATTCAACTTGTGTGTCTTTGGGTGCCCCCTGCCCCCGTATATAAAGGAGCAAGGGGGGAGGCCGGCCGGCCCTCCTATGGTGCGGCTAGGGCTGCAATCCTACTAGGAATAGGATTGCAATCCTATTCCTAGTAGGAATCTACCAAAGAAGGAAAAGGGGGGAAGGAAAGAGAGGGAGAGGGAGAGGGAAAGAGGGGCCGCGCCCCCCTCCCCTAGTCCTATTCGGACTCCTCCTAGGGAGGGGGCGCGCCACCTCCTGGAAGCTGCCCTTTCTCTCCCCTATGGCCCACCAGGGCCCATCATTCCCCCGGGGGGTTCCGATAACCCCCCCGGCACTCCGGTAAATTCCGAAACTTTCCAGAACACTTCCGGTGTCCGAATATAGTCGTCCAATATATCAATCTTTATGTCTCGGACATTCCGAGACTCCTCGTCATGTCCGTGATCTCATCCGGGACTCCGAACTACCTTCGGTACATCAAAACTCATAAACTCATAATACAGATCGTCATCAAACGTTAAGCGTGCGGACCCTGCGGGTTCGAGAACTATGTAGACATGACCGAGACTCCTCTCCGGTCAATAACCAATAGCGGAACCTGGATGCTCATATTGGCTCCTACATATTCTACGAAGATCTTTATCGGTCAAACCACATAACAACATACGTTGTTCCTTTTGTCATCGGTATGTTACTTGCCCGAGATTCGATCGTCGGTATCTCTATACCTAGTTCAATCTCATTACCGGCAAGTCTCTTTACTCATTCCGTAATACATCATCTCGTGACTAACTCATTAGTCATTTTCTTGCAAGGCTTATTATGATGTGCATTACCGAGATGGCCGAGAGATACCTCTCCGACACTCAGAGTGACAAATCCAAATCTTGATCTATGCCAACACCACGAATACTTTCGGAGACACCTGTAGAGCATCTTTATGATCACCCAGTTACGTTGTGATGTTTGATAGCACACAAGGTGTTCCTACGGTATTCGGGAGTTGCATAATCTCATAGTCATAGGAACATGTATAAGTCATGAAGAAAGCAATAGCAGTAAAACTAAACGATCATGGTGCTATGCTAACGGATGGGTCTAGTCCATCACATCATTCTCCTAATGATGTGATCCCGTTGATCAAATGACAACTTATGTCTATGGCTTGGAAACACAGCCATCTTTTGATCAATGAGCTAGTCTAGTAGAGGCATACTAGGGACATACTATTTTGTCTATGTATTCACACATGTATCAAGTTTCCGGTTAATACAATTCTAGCATGAATAAAAGACTTTTATCATGATATAAGGAAATACAAATAACATCTTTATTATTGCCTCTAGGGCATATTTCCTTCAAGTAGCTCCATACAGAGCATTGTAGACATAGAAATTTGTGAAATACATACGGATCTGAATGTAATAGACCCGCTGACTAAACTTCTCTCGCGAAGGAAAACATGATCACACCTTAGTACTCTTTGGGTGTTAATCACATGGCGATGTGAACTAGATTATTGACTCTAGTAAACCCTTTGGGTGTTGGTCACATGGCGATGTGAACTATGGGTGTTATTCACATAACGATGTGAATTATCAGTATTAAATCACATGGCGATGTGAACTAGATTATTGACTCTAGTGCAAGTGGGGGACTGAAGGAAATATGCCCTAGAGGCAACAATAAAATTGTTATTTGTATTTCCTTATACCATTATAAATGTTTATTATTCATGCTAGAATTGTATTAACCAGAAACTTAGTACATGTGTGAATACATAGACAAAACAGAGTGTCCCTGGTATGCCTCTACTAGACTAACTCATTGATCAAAGATGGTTATGTTTCCTAGCCATAGACATGAGTTGTCATTCGATCAACGGGATCACATCATTAGGAGAATGATGTGATGGACAAGACCCATCTGTTAGCTTAGCAACTTGATCGTTTAGTTTTACTGCTATTGCTTTCTTCATGACTTATACATGTTCCTATGACTATGAGATTATGAAACTCCCGAATACCGTAGGAACACCTTGTGTGATATCAAACGTCACAACGTAACTGGGTGATTATAAAGATGTTCTACAGGTGTCTCCGAAGGTGTTCGTGGTGTTGGCATAGATCAAGAATAGAATTTGTCACTCCGAGTGTCGGAGAGGTATCTCTGGGCCCTCTCGGTAATACACATCATAATAAGCCTTGCAAGCAGATGACTAATGAGTTAGTCACGAGATGATGTATTACGGAACGAGTAAAGAGACTTGCCGGTAACGAGATTAACTAGGTATAGTGATACCGACGACCGAATCTTGGTCAAGTAACATACCGATGACAAAGGGAACAACGTATGTTGTTAGGCGATTTGACCGATAAAGATCTTCGTAGAATATGTAGGAGCCAATATGAGCATCCAGGTTCCGCTATTGGTTATTGACTGGAGATGAGCCTCGGTCATGTCTACATAGTTCTCGAACCCGTAGGGTTCGCACGCTTAACGTTCGATGGCGATCGGTATTATGAGTTTACGAGTTTTGATGTACCGAAGATAGTTCGGAGTCCCGGATGTGATCATCGACATGACGAGGAGTCTCAAAATGTGTGAGACATAAAGATTGATATATTGGACAACTATATTCGGACACCGGAAGTGTTCCGGGTGTTATCGGATAAAACCGAAGTGTCGGGGGGGTTACCGGCACCCCCCCCC
>LR738712.1:183617942-183635413 GCA_902687465.1 Secale cereale | reverse complement strand
CCCCCCGCCGAGGGAGTATGGGTCATAGTGGGCCTTGAGGGAATAGAGAGAGGCAGCCCATAGGGCTGGCCGCACCCTCCCCCTAGGAATCCTAGTTGGACTAGGAAAGGGGGGGGCGCCCCTCTTCTTCCTTCTCCTCTCCTACTTCCTTTCCTGCTCCTAGTAGGAATAGGAAGGGGGATTCCTATTCCTACTAGGAGTAGGAATCCTACTCCTGGCGCGCCATACTTGGCCAACCGCACCTCCCCCCTTGCTCCTTTATATACGGGGGCAGGGGGCACCCAAAGACACACAAGAAACACTGTTCTAGCCGTGTGTGGTGCCCCCCTCCACAGAAACACACCTCGGTCATACCGTTGCAGTCCTTAGGTGAAGGCCTGCACCGGTAGCTTCATCATCTCCGTCACCACGCCGTCATGCTGACGAAACTCTCCCGTGAAGCTCAACTGGATCAAGAGCTCGTGGGACGTCATCGAGTTGAACGTGTGCTGAACGCGGAGGTGCCATACGTTTGGTGCTTGATCGGTTGGATCGCGAAGACGTTCGACTACATCAACCGCGTCACTAGACGCTTCCGCTTTCGGTCTACGAGGGTACGTAGACACACTCTCTCTCCTCTCGTTGCTATGCATCTAGTAGATAGATCTTGCGTGATCGTAGGATTTTTTTTTGAAATACTACGTTCCCCAATAGATAGTACGGTGTCTCCTACGACTCAAGTCCACCAAAACAAAAACCGAGGAAGACGACACGTCTTCTGCCTGAAGCTTCGAGGGGAGATAATCATCTCGTGCCAATGGATTAATCTCTAAAATACTTAGCACACACGATTAATCCGCAAACGCATTTTCATCCATCACCAAAACCACATAGGAAGGGACATGCCCTTTCTGAGGGGAAGGTTAAGCGCCCACTTGGATAACCAAATTTGGTGTTGGCATCATTACCCACTTCAAACTTAGCACCCACAAGGAAAATGTTTGTGCATTTTTTCATTCCTTTCTATAATTGAGAATCGTTCTTTTTCACTGCACATACACATGAGTTGGGGAAATACTTCACCTTGAGGATGGTTGCGGCGCTGCTCATGGAAATGGTCGTAGTTTTTACTAGCGGGTAGTGCGTGGCGGCACGCCGCGCTTCGCTGGTAGGTTTGAGATGCATCGCTGGTAGGTTTGAGATGCATTGATTTTTGTATTTTGCATAAAATTTTACATGTAAAAATAGTCAGATATTAGAGACAATACACCATGCAGGTGGATCATCCAAGACCATCTTACCACAAGATTAGATGATGGAAGCATGAACTTACAAAGAGTTACGAAATATAGTAATTAAAACATGGACATAATTTATTATCACAGTAGAGGGCGACCATCGCTATGCATTATTAACACGAAGTTACTATCTCTGAAAAAGTCCCATGGAAAAGAATAGAACATCGTATAGATCTCTACAGACCATAGTCTCACTTAAGAATGTTGAACAATCTGTCTTATTTTTGCTGGAGCTTGGAAGAATAAGCCATTCAGTATAATCAATTTTAAACCATACAAAAATGTGGATCAAACTGAACTTTGAAAAAACTTAATCTCTCCTACTACTAAATGTATACATTGATTTTTCTTCCCACAACTTTTTTAACTGCAGCTTCATTCAAGCTAACAACTCATAAAATAGTTATAATCTTTTGCTTCCTCTAACACAGGTCTACAATAATCCAGCTACAGAAGTGGGATCACATGTAAAGTAATTTGGAAGCAAAGCATGATAATAAGCAACGCATCATCATCCTATAGATAACAATCAGTAACAATTTGATAAAACAAAAGGAGCTGTATGAAGAAATTTTGAATCAGGACTATTGCAGCAACTTCTATTGCTTATCCGTGAATAAAAGGACAAATGCAATAATAAAGCGTTTGTGTTTCACTAGTTGCACTTGCACTTGGGACCACAGCGGTGGCGTGGAGCCGTGGACTGAGATCCATCCCCCCTCTCTCTCTCTCTCTCTGTCTGCTCATTCCCCATCTCCCTAGCGCATATCTTGCCGTTGTCGCCGGCTCGACCCGCCTCACCGTGGCTCCTCAGTCTCCTCTCCGCTGGCAGTAGAAATCGAGTGCTCCTCGCCTGGGCAACACGCGTCGGCGAGGTACCTCCTCCACCGGCTCCTCGCCTGCGCAACACACGTCGGTGAGGAATCGATTTCACTCGAAGCAAAGGGCGGTTTGGAGAGGGAGAAGCCGACGGAGGAGGTGAGGAGCTACAAAGAGGAGGAGGAAGCGAGGCTGCCAGAGGCAGAGGAGGAGAGGAAGCGGTGGGGCAGGGCGTGGCGGTGGCAAGAGCTCCGACATGCTCACCACTGGGGATTGATGGCGGCAAGAGCTAGCTAGGCACGGCAAGTCCCGATGAGGTTCGCCGTCCACGCGATTCATATCCTGCAGGCTGGTCTCGTCGATTGATTCTCTCCTCTCGGGCTTCACCGACATGCTAGCCAAACTAATCGACTATATCTATATGTGCAGGTACCTACTAACCCGACTGCTACATCTCCATCTGTCTAATTCCCCTTTTCTGCTAATTAAATGCAATTCTCACACCATGTCAGCCCAGCCCGCGGTTCAGACAATAGACATGGGACGTCGTTTGCTTCGTCTAGAACTTCTGCATCATGAGCCTCGCAAAGATGGCTGCCATGCTCTTTCTTCCTCTGTCTAGGTAAGCTACATCATCAGAGATACACACATGTATACATATACGCATGCCTGCTTAGGGATGCCGCTTCAAGTATCTAGTACATCTGTACATTTACTGTTTACATCACATATCATGTAATACATGCAGTGCCGGTGTTCATTGTTGATATGTGACAGAGCACCAGTAGAAGAGGTGAGGAGTAGTAAACAAGAGTCTGTGAGCTAACTGCAGTTCTGTTTCTTCAGAATTCTGTTATGTGGTTCACACCTACCATACCAATCAAATTGCTGTTCATCAATTCCTCAAAGAAAATAATACTCAAAAGTTTCTTGCTCTCACCATTCTTTTTCAAATTCCAGCAGCAATGGTGCAGCTCTCCGCTGAATATAGTGAGTGGACTCAATTCCTCACCTTGGAGCTGTTCTTGGGCAGCATCCCGATTCCCATTGGGGTTCAGCTCATGGAATACGCGGCGCCGGCTGCGGCGCGACTCCTCCATCTCCTCCTACAGCGCTTCCATATCCTCTCCAGCAGATCCTTCATGTAGTCGATCGTGTCTCCCAGGATCGACATCCTGTCCATCTGTCCAAAATCAAATCCGCACTAAGAACACATTCTCAGTTCAATTTACTCTCAAGATTCTACTCCTAGGTCTGCCAAGATAGATGGTTGGTGTTTATTTACCTTGTTGGTCTTTGGGGTCGCTGGCGGCAGGAATCGGCGGAATGACGCAGTGGCGGCAGATCGACCAAAGCCGGAAATTGGCCACCATTGGCTGCGCGCATGGTCTCCCGGCATGCAGCTTCCCCCGTCTGCAACAAAAGGCAAAAATTAGGAATCTTAAAGGATGGAAGGTGAGGCCAGTGGTGCCGACGACCTGCTAGATTATTGTGGGCGGTGAACTACTCCTCACCTTGGTCGTGACCTCCTGCCATCTCATGACCTCCGCGCGACCTCCTATATGCCATCTCGTGTGGAGGGAAGACGGTGGCCGGTGTCGGGAGGGGCGCACCACCTCAGCCATGAGGAGGGAAGACGGTGGCGCGGAGCCTGGACCCTGGAGTGGAGACGTGGCTCGGTGATGGGGCTGGGAGGCCGGGAGTGCGTGATTCAGGGGACTCGCGGTAGGGTGGCCTTATATATGGGCCCATTCAGCGACGAAGTTGGCATGCATCCCAAATTTGCGTCTGCAGAAATGCACGCATAGCTGAAGAAAGAGCTGACCTGAAGGTCCATGGGCACGTTTGTTGAGAGCCGCTTATTGTGAAGCTCTTGGGGCAGGACGACCGGAGGCAGCAGGCCTCACAGGCAGTGCGCGTCCTGCTCCTTCTCCGTCCTCCTAGGCAGGTATAGTGGACTGGGAGCGCGCAGTCCAATCGCCGCCTGCTTGCACGACCTCCTGTAGCGTACCTAATCAACAATTAATCCAATGCCGAGGAGATCTATCAGCGAGCAAGAGTGGAGGGCAGGATGTTTGGTCTGGACTCTAGATACCCCGCTAATGACGGCGCTGCAGCATCAGCTGAACATCCCGGACGGTGAGGCCGGAGGACCCGGTAACAAGGAAGTACTTATAGGCCAATCAGGACGGAGCCCGCGGTGGCGGATAGGGGCAGGAGTAGCCCAGACCAAACGAACAGGAAGAACGCGGCCGCGAACGAACAGCAGGCAAACAAGTACTCATAGGAAGCCAAGAGAAGAGAAAAAAGATAATGGAACCCACGAGAAAAGCCCAGAAAGGCAACGTGTCCATTGATGAACTGCTAGTCAACGACAGGTGACACAAACGTGGCAAGATGCATGGCGCATGCAGCATGGAGCGCACCAATGCAGGAAATCTGGAAGGCTCATGTGAACTTGACCAGCGGCATGCATGCCCATATAGAGACGCGTGGAACAGATCAAATCCAGAAAATAATATAGAATGAACACGTGAATTTGACCATGCAAACTGTGCAGTCAAATAAATAGTAAAAAAACAAAGGAACTTTCCCGTAGGATGCATTGCACACGCGGAGATAGACAAGGGCAGCTAACGTGTCGCTCGAACAACATAGGTAAAAAAATTCAAAAAAACCAGAAAAATCGAACCCTTACGGGCCTAGTCTTCTTAGTATGCCTCTTCGAGGCGCTGCCGAGTTCCACCACCATCTTCCCCTTGTGTGACAGAACCTCCTTGCCCTTCGAGGAGCCCCGCAAAGGCCCAAAGCAGCATTATAGAGGACAAGCTTGGTGTAATGCATTGAACATATGAAAAAGAGTCAATGAAGGTTCCTTGATCTATGCTTAAAATGTACCACTCTGAGATCATGCATGCATAATTAGTCCTACGAATTTATGCATGCACATTTACACTACCCCGCCGACAGCACACATTAGTAATCGAACAAAGCACATAGCATCCTACTAATGGCCATTCCTAGTAATTATGCAAACCTAGTAATGTCCTACATGTTCTACCGATACTATATACTCCCTCTGTTCCTAAATATAAGGTGTATTAGTTTTTCAAAAAGTTAAATGTAACCTATGTTTGACCAACTTTATAGCAAAATATATAAAGATTTACAACACTAAATATATAAAGTATAAAAATATACTTCATGGGCAATCTAGTGATAATGGTTTGGTAGTCTAGGCATTGATATTTTTGTTTATAAACTTGGTCAAAGTTAGACAAGTTTGACTTTAAAAAAAATTAATACACCTTATATTAAGGAACGGAGGGAGTACCAATTCCTACCAATCGTACAAAGCATAAACACGGCACTAAGCTAGCAATGTAAGCACATAGCGAGAACAGATCATAATCACATAGCATGGAAGCATGTAGCATGGATCGACCTAATTAGAGGCAAATCGAATCGATTGGACTCAAACCGAATTAGATCTAATCAGATCAAAGCAAAAAAAAAATACCTAATCCGATACGCTTTGTCAGTCCCGAATCAAAGCCTACAACTATAGTTGATGCCTAAATTGAAGGCTACAACTACAATCGATGCCCAAATAGAAGCCTACAACTACAATCAATCCAGATCAAAGGCCACAACTATAAGCATGTTGAATCCGTAGAGGGCTTACTGCCATTGCTGGATGTGTGGAGGGGTCATGAAGCTATCGATGCTACCCATCCAGATCTGACCGCCAATGCTCGGCATCGGTGCTACCTATCCAGGTGTTGTGGTTTCTGCTAGTGAGCGGTGAGAGAAGTGTGAGGAGATTTATGGCGCCGCTTCAAAAAACAATACGGTGTCTCCCGCGTGTCCCAGAGCGTGCAACCACCTCCACCCACGCACGCTGGGTTGCATCGCTCGTGTCTGGCTCGCTGGAAACAGCTTATTAGAGTGTTCCTTCAGAGCTAGGCCCAGAGGTGCTTTAAGTTCCGTGCGGGCTAAGATTTCCATGCAGGCTGGGCATCCAAACGGCCCAAAACTACATCTAGCGGGCATGTCTGATGTATATGCAGGTTACCAAACACCTACATACTGAATCAAAGTCGTGGACGAGCAAAGCAAGGAAAAGCCCACATGGTCATGTCTGAAAAGACATAAATAAATGACTAAAATTTGGGTATTCAACCCGCACTGCCGAGACCACCGGCTAGCCGACCGGAGAAGGGAAGATCCAAGGATCAACCCCAGCAACATGAAGGTAGGCGACAGGGACCGAAGGCGCGTGCCTAGGACGACCCAAACAGCAATTCTCGGTCAGCTCAAGGCGTACAAGGTGATGGTGGAGAGCAGGCACCAGATCTGGAAGCAAGACGCACGGATCTGACCGAGAACGACCCGAGACTGAAACATGTCATAGTTTTTTAGAAAGATCCAAACATGACTTTGCAGGCTGTAGTCGCCTATTCCTACCAATAGTTTTAAACTAAAGCAAATCTGCTTATTCCAAATTATGTTACTTTTGTACAAAATGTGCGTCCGATTAGGATGCTAAGATCTTTCTAAGTTCCATATTAATGCAAAAGAGTGGTATACTTCTAAAAATTGAGGAATAACAGGAACATACAACAGTTCACCATGTGCAATTGCAAAATATTCAGTTGGATGAAATGCAAAGTTATCTCATAAAAACAAGTTGAAAAGTAAGCTCTCTTTGCAGAATGTACAATTATCTCCCTAAACCACCATGCTGAACATTTGTTGACTAGATTTACACACTTCGTTATGTACGAAGGCCCTCCTAGCTGTCGTGCCTTTCAATTGACCAAAGACAATTATCTGACGTTCTCTACACATCGCCGTCCCAATTATTCTCCCAGGCCATCCAACACTAGAAGGGGACTTATTTTGCGCAACAAGCGTAGGAATGTTCCTGCCCAATTTGCATTCCACAGAAGTCAAACAAACATATACGGATGCTGAAATGCCCCACTGAAAATTGGATAATCCCTTTTGCATGACCGCCGTTCATGGTCACGAAAACTCTTTCTGTACCAAGTACCCCCTCCATAAAAAAAATATAAGAGCGTTTAGATCACTAAAGTAGTGATCTAAATGCTCTTATATTTCTTTACGGAGGGAGTAAAACTTGACTTTTCTTTATTCAAAATGCTAAAAAATGATTTTGCAAGGAACCAGAGCACCAGCAGAAAGAAATATTCTTTGCTCCCTTTGTAGTCCTTGTGGTATGCATATCTTCCTTGCTCCCACCAACTTCTTTGTCAGTATAGTTGTCTTTGGAGAAATTCTTCATATATGTACACTAGTAAAAGGTGGGATTCTCTTCCAAAGCTTATGCTTCCTGTCCAAGAACTCTGTCTTTCAACTCTAGCCCCAAAGTGGAATCCCTGAGTGCATAACGACCTACTAGAAAAACAAAACAAAAAGAAGGGAAAAAGAGATGAAACACACTAACAAAATGGTAGTATGATATGCTCCAATTCAAAGACAACAATTGAAAAAATATTTGGAAAGAAAAGGTAACCATGACCAAGCAGGCTTTTTTTTCTTATATTACCTAAAAGAGTGTATTTCCCCAAAAGAAATATCTCAGGCCAGACAGGGCTGTTGTAAACAGACAATGTTATCAATAACAGTTGGTGAAAGTATTGTGCTATACTCACTGCTTAAGTTTAGCATCTACTTTATCACAGAAAAGTTCCAGACTGAAAGGGTAACTTGCTTGAAAGCCATACCTAAAGAACAAAATGGAATATGCGCAAACAATTCCATGGTGTATCCATAAGTCATATCAAACTGCAAACAGCAGTTCTTAAGAAACATGCATGAGAAGGAATCAACATTCTAGTTCATGGTAACATAATTCATAAGGTGCCAGTCCATCTCTACAGTGCTCGAGTCACTCTTACTCCCGATTCTGTCAATCTACTAATTATGTCGAAGAGAGTTGCCCAGTTAATTAAATAAAAACCAAGCACAAAGCAGATTACAACTGTCTACCCAGGACACCACCGACAGACATGGCCGCACTTGCACAAACTCAACGCACACTGTTCGGCAACTTCGACTTCACCATAGGCAACCACGAAAGAATAGCTCACCACAAAAGCTCCACAAATCAGCACGAAAAAGCCACAACAGCCAACCAACACACCAGCGAGAAGACAATTCTGATTTTGAGGATGAGCCTCACAGGAGAAATGTGCAAGGCCTGCGCTGACCAGATCTGCTGCAACTGGACCACCCTTCATGTGTCATCGTCACCACTTGGTCGACCTCATGACAGGGAAGTTCTGAGTTAATGGTAACAAGGTGAAACAGAGCACATAGAAGTAGAGTACTCACGGACAAGCAAGAAAGCTGACTACCAAGCCAAGCCGCGACCCAACGTTGCTCACCATCATCATCGTTGGCATACCAAACGCAGCGCAAACGGGATCCAAACCAGCGGACCCGTAATCCGCACTAAGAAAAGTGACCGGGAAGCCTTGCCACACATAAATATGATATGCAATACAATGTATGTATGATGATGACCAGTTGCACTAAGATAGAATTGGATGAAGGACATGAGAAATTTATGTATTCCAGCTTTATGGGGCAATTATGCAATGAAGCAGCCTTCTTTTTAAACTCGATTTTGGTTGGGCCAGAATACACAAACACAACACATCAGAAAAGTAAACTAAAGGTAAAGGTTTCCCGGGAATCTTGAGGATACAGTTGAGTGTACAAGAAGCTTATGACTGTATGAGATCTCCCTCAGTGAAGGTTAGGCGTACTCGTGCTATTGTTGTAAAAAAGATAAAGAAAAAAGATGAGAGGGTGACATGCCACCATGATGTGGACAATGCACTTAATACATATTGTGATAGATGAAACACCCCCAATCTGGCCTGAGCTGGGTATAGGTCCTCCAGGAATCATGCTGATTTTGTTATATCACAGTCGATGAAAAGGAACCATCAGTTTAATTGAACAAGAACACCATTGACAAATGACAACACAAACATAGATGCCATGATAAAGACAGAAATATTAAGCACCTTTGAGAGCCAACTTGGAGGGGGAAAGGTCAAAGAATCAACAAGATTATGGTTTCCTTGGAGGACTCCCACAACTGTACTGCAAACAGAATGTCCCGCTATAAATGAAGATTGGCCAATGGCAACACAGCACAGGAACCCAAACACACATGCACACGCTTCCTAGGCTTCCAATCAAGATGAAAAGAGGCCTATTAGTAGTACTTTGGTCCTTATTCTGCCTCTGTGTGGCAAACACAGCTACTGGCAACAAGCCCAAACACCCTATTGAGTTTGATCAATTGGAAATATCCAGGAAATATGTTCCAGCAAAACAGTATGCATCTGCGAGCAAGAGCCCTTCTAGTTCTTCAGTCCATGGTGTCTTACAAGATTATCACCGAAAGAGGGATAAGATCATAGCAATGCCAGGCCAGATGGAGGAAGCGAAATTCACACAATATGCAGGATATGTCACTGTGGATGCAAATGCTGGAAGGGCTTTGTTCTACTATTTTGCTGAGGCTCCTCAAGATCCTTCCAAGAAACCACTAGTCCTATGGATGAATGGAGGTATGTTATATGTGCTCTGCTTATCCATAAACTTGCAGTATAATTGAACCATAAAACTATGTGAGTGAGACCAGCAACGATGAAGATTTGCACTTGAGATTGACTGCTGTTACAAACCTTCTTTTAGAACTATTGCTAATGAGGTTTGCAGGCCCTGGTTGTTCATCCTTTGGAGCTGGAGCCATGCTAGAACTTGGACCCTTCTCTGTCCATAGTGATAACAAGACACTGTACAAGAAAAAACATGCATGGAACACAGGTAAATTCACTCCAGCCCTGCCCATAGTTAATTGTTAACAAAGAGGTCGCATTTATACCCAGATGAATTTACCAGTCTTGATCCACAAATGCAGTAGCAAATATGCTGTTTGTTGAGATCCCAGCTGGTGTTGGGTACTCATACTCCAACACGACGTCAGACTATCACAACACTGGTGACAAAAGAAGCACAGATGATGCGTACACCTTCCTTGTCAATTGGCTGGAGAGATTTCCTGAGTACCGAGACCGTGATTTCTTCATAACCGGCGAGAGTTATGCTGGCCACTATGTACCAGAGCTAGCTAATTTGATTATTTCTAACAACAGAGCCAGAAGCGCGACTAATGTCAAGCTTAAAGGTGTTGCTGTAAGTGTTTAACAATAACTGTTTTGAAGCTTCTAATGCCAGTAAGATTCTAATCAATGATACCACTCTGAAATTTGGTCAGATCGGCAACGCAGACTTGCAATACAATTTGACTCTAAGAGCGACATTTGACTACTTCTGGATGCATGCTATGATTTCTGGAAAAACCTACAGAACTGTACAGGCCAACTGTGGCTTCAACGGGACATATACTAAAGATTGTGATAATGCCATGAACTTGGCCATTAAGGAGAAGGGTAATGTTGATGACTACAACATCTATGCACCAATATGCCGTGATGCCTCCAGTCCCCTCAGATCAAGTGACCCGGTATACACACTTAAACACATTAATCCACATATTTGTCAAATTTCGTTTGTTACATATATGCCTCTTGGGATACTGAATTTGTGGCTGACCAATGTAATGTAAGGTGGTGTTCGGTGATCCCTGCACAAATCACTATGTCTCATCTTATCTAAATCGTCCTGACGTCCAAAGAGCCCTACATGCAAACACCACAGGGTTGAACTACCCATGGACGGATTGCAGGTATAAAGGTTGGAATACCCAAGTAGGTTTCAAATTTTTGCAGCCAATTTTAGGCACAATTATTTCCCAGGAATAATTCCATTCGTTTGTTTCTTAGGGCTATCTGAAAAGGTAATCTATACATTTAAGTACAAATCACAAATTATTTATATGACGAGTGACCTTAAGAACTTCATCACTAGAGAAGTACTTGTAAGCCTCCCATCACTCACTTCTGATTTGCTTTACTGCCAAAAAGGTACATATAATCTATATAAGCCAGCCATCAAAGATTAAGACTCTTGTGAACCACAGACAACGGTAGGTATTGAAAAGTGAACACTAAAGAGGGCATAATGGCATAAGATTCTTCATCCTATACAGACTACACTTTTGCTTGTACAGGGGCATCAATCTGAAATTATACATAAACTTTTTTACTGCTGGGAATTTCTCAGTCTTCGGTATCAAGCAACCTCGTACTAAAGGAATATCAAGGAAAATTCGATAACTGGAAAGCAGTCAACTTGTATTAGAATTAGAATATGTTTCTAATCGAGTTCAATGTCTCACTCAAGCAGTCAACTTGTATTCGATAACTGGAAAGATTCACCGGAGACCGTGCTACCATCGATCAGGAAACTCATTTCAAGTGGCACAAGGGTATGGCTGTACAGGTACTCCTATATATATAGCCCCCGGACTCTGTTTATCAAGTACCGAAGCAATCAATTGTTAATGTCTTATTAGTCCCTAATCAACTGCACCCTTGTGTACCAGTGGTGATATGGATGCAGTATGTTCTGTGACCTCGACCCAATACGCACTCGACATTCTTGACCTGCCTACAGAAACATCTTGGCGCCCATGGCGCGTCAACAATGAGGTAAAGAATCCACGGCTGATCACCTGACTAACGCTGAACAGTAGAGAACTTCAGATTACATTATTATTTCCTAATTCCTATAGCTACATGGCTACATGCACCTGCGAATGAAGCTAAGAATTGTTTACTGGTTCCTTCCTGCAATGACAGGTTGCTGGCTATGTGGTTGGGTACAAGGGCCTGGTGTTTGCAACAGTCAAAGGAGCGGGGCACATGGTCCCTTACTATCAGCCCCGCAGGGCCCTAGCGCTATTCTCATCCTTCCTAGAAGGAAAGCTTCCGCCACAATGATCTAATTGTTATGGATAAATTAGCACGTATCCATTGTAAAACGTCGTTAGCAAAGTCCGGCCCCAAGAAGTCGCATCCCTTCTCTCTCTTAACATGTAAATGTCATCCTCTGGATGCATTCCCGCAGACATGCATATATATCCTTTGTATCAGTGAAATCAATGATGCTTGATCATTCACTTCCTTCCAATCTCGTTTTAATTTATAATTTTTAGATCATCCGGAAGGCTCAAAAGGCCCTTCCGGTATATATGAAACCACAAATTCCAAACAAAGGTTTGAGGACTCGGAAGCTACAGCAAGAACGTCTAGAAAGGCTGAAGTAGCTAAAAGTAGCAGATAACTAGAACATTCAAAGCCTATCACCCAAATTAAAGCATATGAAACCCAGTGCTAGGCGGAAAGACATCTTGTAGTAGCCAGGCAGCTCGGCTTGCATTTCCAGCGGCACCACCAACGTCGAGGAAGTCCTGGCCTTCTTCATCAGCAAATGGGTTGGAGAGTCGGCCAGCTCCAGAGGGGAAGCTGGGCTGAGTGAGGAGGTCTTCGGCACCCTGGTTAGCACAGTTGGGGAGAATGGAGGCGAAGGAGCACTACCCACAGGAATATCTAGACAGGGCTCCAGAAATGGAAATGTTTCTAATGGAGCTAAACATAGCACCTTCAGTGCCATTGTCTAGCCCCGTTACCCCACGGACACTAGCGGAGCTTCACACAAAATGTTGGGCGGGCCAAGCTAAAGAACACACAAAATATTCAAACTAGATCATTTGCATTAATCAGTATACCTTCTCTTCTTATTTGTTACAAGATCAAGTCAGCAGATCAAAAGAAGTTATGCCAAAATTTACTACTCCCTTACATTGTACAGAGGACGCGTGGGAGTATGTGATAATTTGCCAGGCACTACAATTTTGGCTGGCCTTGCACATAGCTAGATATACTACAATTTGTAATCTGTAAACAGAAATTGAGTGAATTGTTTATGCTAGCATATTGGTAACGAGATGAACAGATAATGACCTAAGTAAAATTTAGGGGAAGAAGAACGCGTCAAAAAAAAATAGGGGACGAAAATTGGGAATGATTCAAAGAAAATTATATGTGAAGCTTGTAGTGATTTAGGGGAATTGGAGAGATTGAGGATACGACAGGATCAAATTCAAGAAGGAGCTCATTTTTGGGTGTTGCCTGGGTTGCCGGTGGTAGCTGCGTGTACTTGTTGCCGCGTGGAGTCGTGGGCTGACCGACTCCGACTCGCCCTGCTGCTGTGTGCGGTGTGCAGTGTGCCGGTGGGCTGTCCGGCCGTGGGCGGCGGCTGATGTGTGCCGCAGTCCCCGTGGCCGGTGGCCGGCGCCGCGGCGGCCTGCGGTTGCTGCGTGACAGCGGTCGGCGGCTGCTGAGTCGTCGAGTGCTGCGTTTCTGCGTGGTGTGTGAGGCGTCAGCTCCTGGGCCATGGGCTGCATCCATTCCAGCCAGCGTGAAGTCTCAGTGAGTGTTGGGCCTAGATATCGATTTGTTTTTCTCCAAAGCTGGGTAGGTGTGCTCAGAAAAAAAAACTGGTAGGCCACGCCTAGTGGCGGAGCTAGAAGAAATTTGCTCGGGTGGGGGGAAGGCCAAAGATGAATGAGTAAAGACTAAAATTTTCGAACCTAAACACTCATGGCCTTATGAGTAAAATGCATCGGTGTTTAGTGAACTTGTCGTATATGCTCATTTTGATCACTGTACTCCAGAATACGGTCAGTACGATCATTAAATACGAGTTACGGTGATTATACGATCACTGTCACTTTGTATAGCTTCGTATTTTATTGAGTGGATTGGTCAACCGGTTTGAATGATGCCTTGTTAGCCTTTTTTTCTTCTCTACCGATGCGGGCCCCACTTGTCTGTGAGTGGAAGATAGAAATAGAGGCAAAATAAAATAGTGACGTAATGTGGAATCGAACCCCAAACATAACGATGAGATGTTAGTAGAAAGCTAGCCGCTGAGCCCATCTCCTTGTGTCAAAACTGGAGAAAGGCATCCTGCTGTATCATTACGCATTCACGTGACAGCCATGACATGTCGTTTGTTCCTTGTTGTGCATTCATGCTGTGCTTGAGCTTGTATGGCTACGTGCATATTTGTGTTTGTGTGCGTATCCATATGATGCGTGCTTGTGATAATTGTGTACAAGATGCTTGTGATGGGTGTGTGCGTGCTTGTGATGTATATGTGCCATCTGCGTGACCACGGACCCGGAGAAGACATTGAGGAAGGGGGAGTCAGAGGCCGCGAGGAGATGCGCATGCGCGCCGAGCGGAGGCCGGCTGCGCTACACGCTAACTGGGTGTGGATGGTTGGGAGGTACATGGCATAGTAGGGTGAAGTCTGAAAAAACTGAACTTGTAAGTCCGGTCGAAATTGAACCGTGAACTAAGAATCCCTAAAATTGATACCCTAAACTTATCAATCCCGATCAGTTCTGACCATATGCATGTTTGGCACACTGGGAAAAGACTAATCCCAGCTGGGTTCATCCGCTATTCTCATTGACAATGCCGGTCCACATTCGTCTCTCTCCTCTCATCTTCTTCCTCCGTCTCTCTCGACTCCCGAGCCCATTCCCTCTTTTCCTACCTCTGCTAGCCAATAGCAGCGCCACCCAGTCGCTTTCTTCTGCTCCTCGGGCCGTCCGGCGTGCCTTTGGAGAGCCTGAAGCAAACGAAGGCCACGGCGAGACGCACACTGCCGATCACGGCCAAGCGGGACGCCGCAACAGTCTTATCGACCGCGCACCGGTGCTTGCTGCTCAGCTGCTCGTGGAGCGAGGTCCCATTGGTGAGGAGGAGCAGCCGCTCTTTTATTTTACATATCACTATGTTCGGCACGAACTGCCGAACTGAGCGCTACGGAGCCTCTCGGAGTCACGCGTCCATCGTCTGCATCTGGCAAACACCGGCGCACAATGGCAGCGGTGGATCTTTGCAGCGTGCGAGTCAGATTAGCGGCGTAGTGATGGGAGCCGCCGAGCAGGTGTAGTGCTCTGCCGGTGTCGGAGGGGACCCTGGCCATGAGGTCCTCCATAGGCAGCAATGACGCAATGGTCTCGACATCTTCATGTACAGCCTCTCGGGTCAATGCGGTGGCGGACAAGGCCGGCCGTGTTGTGGACGAAGATAAATATGACATGTGGGACAGGGTTGACAATGAGTACTGTGCGATCCCGGTCGGGATTAATCTTCTCGTGAGGTGCCAAATTGGTCTGAACTGGTTCAAGGTTTAGATAAGACCGGGATCAATGAGTACAGGGTATTGACTTCAGGGATTGAGAGGTCGGGATTTGACTCGGACGAGGTGTATGAATTTAAGGTTTAAAACAGACTTCACTCTGGCACAGTGATCACGTAGTAGATGTGCGCGCGAGGGCTTCGGCGGTAGATCGGCGGATTGGCGACCTTATGTGGCAGGATAGCGGGGTCACCACTAGGGTTGCAAGAAAAGCTCACGGCTCGTGAGCCGCTCTAGACCGACAATTTTTTTGGCTCGGCTCGAGATCAACTTGAAAAGAAACGAGCGGAGTACGAACACTTTCTGTAGCTCGGTCGAGAAACAAGCTGATCTTGAGTCAATATTGGTTCGCTCGATTTTAGCTCGATAGCTCGGCATAATATTATTATGATAAATGATCATGCCATATATTAAATAGAAATAGGATGATTTATTATCATATACGCCGTCTTGGATTTATCTTCATTTTAGTTACAAGAAAATATGGTATGTCGGCCGTGTGTTAAATATTATATTTTTACTGGCAAAAGTTCTCAGCATATGCACCTTGTTTTTCTTTTCTTCCATGCACGAAGATCACAATCTGCAGTTCGTCAAGAGAAGATGAGCTCTCCCGAGCGTGAAGAGATGGCCGTAACTTCAATTGGAGTTAGCCTTTTTTCAATAAAGGAAGATTTATTGCAGGTGGAAACTGGAAGTTCGACTGATGTGCGGATGTACTGACAGCGAAAATTTTGATCCTAAGGTTTGGTTTATTACTTGCACTGAGGGCGGGATGCAATCGCCTTGAGGTCAACTCAGACAATATGGAAGTCATCAACACAATGAAGAATGGAGGACAATCAGCGGGAGCGGCGGCTGTGGTTTTTGATGATTGTTATTTTTTGGCTTGTGATTTTCCTCTTACTAGGTTTGAACATTGTAATAGGGAGGCAAATAAGGTGGCTCATGAACTAGCTAGATTAGCGAAATTTTCAGTGCCAAATGACTATTTTGAGGAGCCCATGAATGAAATTGTACCTCTTCTTATGGACGATGTAACTGTTATTTACAATTAATAAAGATAACGGTTTATTTCAAAAAAAAAGTCATCTTGATGGAGTAATAGTCGTATGCTTTATACTCCCTCCGTTCCGATTTACTCGTCATAGTTTTAGTTCAAATTTGAACTAAAATCACGACGAGTAAATCGGAATGGAGAGAGTAATTTTTATCGTCTCACTTCACTCGAAACTAGCTCGAGATCGAATCGAGATTATTACAAGCTAAGCACGAGTCATATTCCGCATCTCGACTTTGATCTTCACTCAATTTGAGCTCGCTCGAATTTTAATATGAGTTGAGCCAAGCCAAGTCCAACTCGCTCAAACTCAACTTGTTTGCAGCCCTAGTCACCGCCGCGTGGCGGCAGACGATGGTTAGGCGTGGACAGAGAGGTGATGGTGGTCGCATATAGCAAGAATGTTTTTGTAGGGGTGCATGATTTTCTCCTTCATAAAATTCATCACACCTAAAAACTGCATATGTTTTTTACTAGGTATACTGCGTATTATTACCAGCCCATCAATACATAATTCGTTCTCCAGTCCAATTACTCAGATGCGAACGCCGCGCCGCATCGCGAGTGCTGCCTGGTGTGTGATGAAGGAGCACACTGTGTGTGCACCGTGTGCATGCACGCTAATGTATAACAAGGAATTGTGAAACAATTAGAGCAAAAGGCGCAATGTTTTCAACCAGCTAGCTCAAGGTTGTTACGAAGTGTTTACGGTTTACGGTTCGAATCCCCACCGCGTCACTGTTTTATTTTGTTCTCACTGACAAGCAGGGCCTGCGTCGGCACAGAGGAATATTTTACTTTGTCTTCGGTTCATTCTTCCGCTCACTGACAAGTGGGGCTTGAGTCGGCACAGAAAAGAAAAGAGCTGACAAAGCATCAATCAAACTATTTGACCGGTCAACTTAACAAAATACGAAGCTTTACGATGTGACGGTGATCGTATAATCACCGCAACTTGTATTTAGTGACCGTATTTTTAAGTACAGTGACCAAAGTGAGTATACACGACAAGGTCAGTAACCACCGATGCATTTTACTCTGGCCTTATCAATGTAGAGAGTCCCTGTTTTATTTTGTTCTCACTGACA
>LR738712.1:183605944-183617767 GCA_902687465.1 Secale cereale | reverse complement strand
ACTGACAAGCAGGGCCTGCGTCGGCACAGAGAAATATTTTATTTTGTCTTCAGTTCATTCTTCCGCTCACTTACAAGTGGGGCTTGAGTCGGCACAAAAAAAAAAGAGCTGACAAAGCATCAATCAAACTATTTGACCGGTCAACTTAACAAAATACGAAGCTATACGATGTGACAGTGACCGTATAATCACCGCAACTCGTATTTAGTGACCGTATTGACCGTATGTTTAAGTACAGTGACCAAAGTGAGCGTATACGACAAGGTCAGTCACCACCGATGCATTTTACTCTGGCCTTATCAATGTAGAGAGTCCTTGAGCTAGAGTCCATAGGAATGTGTTTGGATGCTGGGCTATCCTTGTCCAAACAGGGATAACTATTCTTTTGCATGTATACTTGTTGTTTGGTTGGTGGACAAGTAGGGATAGGGATGACCAGATGCTCGAAATATTCCCCCAAAATGATGATTTGCATGTCTGTGAAAATCTCGTGGATCTAGGCATCCTGAGCGCACATGCGACACAAAGGCAGCCCACAAAACTTTTTCTGGGTCTTATTTCGTTCACCTCTCACACAAAAGGCCAACCCTATCTCTTTCTCTTTTCCATCTCTTTTTTCTCGGCAGCGGCGGCGACGGATCGAAGCGCGATGATTGTGAGGTAAGAAGCGGGCATGGGTCTCTTCTTGCCTTCTTTACTTGTTGTCCCTCTCTTCTTCCTCTATCATCTATCCCATCAGGGTTGCAACGTTAACCCAGTATAGGTCATGGAGGCGACAGACACAAGTGAGTGTCGCGCGCAGCCGTCGAAGCCCTGTGAGTGGAGGCGGTTTCTCTCCGACCGGGCATGCGCGATGTACTCACCGGGGGTGGTGTGTGTCGTATGCGCACGCATGATGTATTCACCAGGTGGGTGTGTGTGATCTGTGCATGCTATGTTGCGTGTGAGTGGTGTAGTGGTGTGCGCTACCTTCCCTTGATTTTTTTTCTCCAAGTGTCGATCATTTGTTTGATTTTGTGCGACATGCGACAGCAGCTCAAGGGGCAAAGGGGACCAGGAGTGAGGGGATATGTGATATCATGGCTTATTAGGGATGATAGACTACTCATATCAATAAGGAATTCATTCTTTTTCGGGAGCCCATTCGGACATAACTCCAAAGTTAAGCGTGTTCAGCTTGAAGTAATTTCAGGATGGGTGACCGACCGAGAAGTTGGTCTCGGATGCGCATGAGTGAGGATAAAGTGCGCAGGAAAGACTAGTATTGATCTGTGGGGCCAGTCTAGATCCCGCTAGGAGTAACGACCACCGGCGGGTGTGTCCGAGGCGTTACAAGTTGGTATCAGAGTGACCCTCGAGGTTACACGTATGTTTGTGGACAGGTGCGCGGTCATGTTGTGCGTATGTGCCAAGAGGGAATGTTCCCGGGTGCGCACGAGTCAGAACAAAGTACGCAGGAAAGTCTAGTATTGATCTGTGGGGTCAGTCTAAATCCCGGTAGGAGTAACGACAACCGACGGATGTGTGCGGGGCGTTACATGATATCTCTTTGATATCCTTGATATTCTTTCCGAAATGGCTATCCCAACCAATGATTTATCATCCAAACCAAACAAAACATGTCTAGCTTCACACATCAACCAAACCGAAAAAATATATATCCCTAGACGGGTGGTTGGGGAAGCATGTTCCTCTAACCAAACACATACTAGAATAAAACCACTAGACTCTGCTTGATGTTATTCTCGGGCCAACTACATTCTTATTATCCACGAGCCAAAATCTGGCAATAGAAAAGTAATCAACACCCACATTAATTTTGAGAACACTAGAGAGATGCTTCTAAATTTCTTTACCAACCACACAATCAAAGAAAAGATGTGAGATGATGTCATGCTTTGAACAGAAAACACAGTATAGAGGTTTGATGATATTCCTTATCTGCAGTTTTTCTAAACGTGGTCCCTTAGAGATTGATTCATTAAAAAAGATCGACGAGAGTTGCTAGGTTAATTAACGAAAAACCAGGCGAAAACCACCATACCACGCCTGAAAAACAAGGCACACATGACGACCTGGCAACCCACACAAGAACGCACACATATTGTCGAGGAGAAAAACGTCGTCGAGATTGCATCCAGGTGTCATCGTCATCGCTCCTCCGCGAGGGCGACTACGACGCCACCATCGACGATCGCTATGTAGCCCTCACCGCAAACAAAGCGTGGAGGCATGTGTCAGTGAATGCCAAATTGACAACCGCATGCACCGGCGACCAGAAAGCTCTGACTCTATCGACGAGCATTGGAGGAGAAAAGCGTTGGGCTTGCGCCGCATCGCCTAAACCGTTCACCTGTCTCGTGTGATCGTCACCCCAAGGCCCCCTCCTCAATAGCTCCGACTTCAGAAAGACAAAGTGAGGCGACGTAGTGAGTACCCCCCAGTCCAGGACATCGTCAATGTCGACCCCTCGAACACGTCAAAAGAGACCGACTACCAAGACCCAAATGGCAGAGCATTGTTGATGACAAATGCAATACAAGGGCCGGAATTGGACAGAGGGGGAGATGTACCAAACGAAATGTCCTCCCAGAACCTAATTTTCGTACCATCTCCACAACCCATCTATATCCAAACTTTTCGAACCTAAGCCATCCTGGTTTTTTTTCCGTCAAAACTGAAGGAAATATGCCCTAGAGGCAATAATAAAGTTGGTATTTATATTTCCTTATATATCATGATGAATGTCTTTTATTCATGCTATAATTGTATTAACCGGAAACTTGATACATGTGTGAATACATAGACAAAACAGAGTGTCCCTAGTATGCCTCTACTAGACTAGCTTGTTAATCAAAGATGGTTAAGTTTCCTAACCATAGACATGTGTTGTCATTTGATGAACGGGATCTCATCATTAGAAGAATGATGTGATGGGCATGACCCATCCATTAGCTTAGCAGAATGATTGTTTATTTTTATTGCTATTGCTTTCTTCATGACTTATGCATGTTCCTCTGACTATGAGATTATGCAACTCTCGAATACCGGAGGAACACCTTGTGTGCCATCAAACGTCACAACGTAACTGGGTGATTATAAAGATGCTCTACGGGTGTCTCCGAAGGTGTTTTGTTAAGTTGGCATAGATCGAGAATATGATTTGTCACTCCGAGTGTCGGAGAGGTATCTCTGAGCCCTCTCGATAATACACATCATAATAAGCCTTGCAAGCAAATGACTAATGAGTTGGTCACGAGATGATGTATTACGGAACGAGTAAAGAGACTTGCCGGTAACGAGATTGAACTAGGTATGATGATACCGATGATCGAATCTCAGGCAAGTAACATACTGATGACAAAGGGAATAATGTATGTTGTTATGCGGTTTGACCGATAAAGATCTGCGTAGAATATGTAGGAACCAATATGAGCATCCAGGTTCCGCTATTGGTTATTGACCAGAGATGTGTCTCGGTCATGTCTACATAGTTCTCGAACCCGTAGGGTCCGCACGCTTAACGTTCGATGACGATTTTGTATTATATGAGTTATGTGTTTTGGTGACCGAATGTTGTTCGGAGTCCCGGATGAGATCACGGACATGACGAGGAGTCTCTAAATGGTCGAGACATTAATAATGATATATTGGACGATGTTATTCGGACACCGGAACAGTTCCGAGAGGTACCGGGTAAAAACAGAGTGCCGGAGGGGTTACCGGAACCCCCCGGGGAAGTAATGGGCCAACATGGGCCTTAGGGGAGAGAGAGGGCAGGCCACGAGGAGGTGGCACCGCGCCCCCATGGGGCGTCCCAATAGACTAGGGGAGGGGCGCGACCCCCCTTTCCTCTCCCTTCCTTCTTCCCCCTTCCACCAAGTGGAATCCTACTAGGACTTGGAGTCCTAGTAGGACTCCTCTCTCTTGGCGCGCCCTATAGGGGCTGGCCGGCCTGTTGGAAATATGCCCTAGAGGCAATAATAAAATAGTTATTATTATATTTCCTTGTTCATGATAATTGTCTATTGTTCATGCTTAAATTGTATTATCCGGAAACAGTAATGCATGTGTGAATACATAGACCACAACATGTCCCTAGTGAGCCTCTAGTTGACTAGCTCGTTGATCAATAGATGGTTACGGTTTCCTGACCATGGACATTGGATGTCATTGATAACGGGATCACATTATTAGGAGAATGATGTGATGGACAAGACCCAATCCTAAGCCTAGCACAAGATCGTGTAGTTCGTATGCTAAAGCTTTTCCAATGTCAAGTATCCTTTCCTTAGACCATGAGATTGTGCAACTCCCGGATACCGTAGGAGTACTTTGGGTGTGCCAAACGTCACAGCGTAACTGGATGGATATAAAGGTACACTACGGGTATCCCCGAAAGTATCTGTTGGGTTGGCACGAATCGAGACTGGGATTTGTCTCGTATGACGGAGACGTATCTCTGGGCCCACTCGGTAAGACATCATCGTAATGAGCTCAATGTTACTAAGGGGTTGGTCACGGGATGATGTGTTACGGAACGAGTAAAGAGACTTGCCATAACGAGATTCAACAAGGTATCGGTATACCGACGATTGAATCTCGGGCAAGTACTATACCGCTAGACAAAGGGAATCGTATACGGGATTGATTGAATCCTTGACATCGTGGTTCATCTGATGAGATCATCGTGGAACATATGGGAGCCAACATGGGTATCCAGATCCCACTGTTGGTTATTGGTCGGAGATATGTCTCGGTCATGAATGCATGGTTCCCGAACCCGTAGGGTCTACACACTTAAGGTTCGATGATGCTAGGGTTATAGGGAATGTAGTATGTGGTTACCGAATGTTGTTCGGAGTCCCGGATGAGATCTCGGACGTCACGAGGAGTTCCGGAATGGTCCGGAGGTAAAGATTTATATACGGGAAGTCCCGTTTTGTTCATTGGAAGTGTTCCGGGCGTTATCGGTAATGTACCGAGACCACCGGAAGGGATCCGGGGGTCCACCGGGAGGGGCCACTGATACGTCCAAAACGTATCTATAATTTCTGCTTGCTCCATGCCTCTTTTGGGTGATATTGCTATGATATTTATACACTTCCATACACTTTTGATCATATTTGGACTAACCTATTAACTCAGTGCACCCCAATGCCAGTTTCTGTTTTCGGCTGTTTTTGTATTTCAGGTTTTCACATTACGAGAACTGCCAGGAAAAATCCAGAAAAAATATATAAAAAAATTAGCGTTCCAGAAACTACCGTGCGCCCGAAGGACAGCCGAGGGGGGGGGGCACCAGGGCTCCAGGCGCCCTGGCGGCGCGCCCCCCCCCCCGGGCCGCGCCGGGGGGGCGCCTGGGCCCCCCGAGGCTCCTCCGATGCCCCCCTTTGGCATATATTTAAAGCGTCTCCCGAAACCCTCGAAACAGGAACTCTTTTTGACGATCCCATCTCTGTTCCGCCGCCGCCGCCGCTTCCAAGATCGGGAGCACCAGGAGAACTCTTCCTGGCACCCTGCCGGAGGGGAGGATCACCACCAGGAGCTTCTCCACCACCATGGACGCCTCCCGGATGAGTTGTGAGTAGTCTCCCTTGGACCATGAGTCCAGGACCAGTAGCTATGTGATGTTCTCCTCCCGTTCTTGTGCTTCACTAATTAGTCCTCGTGAGCTGTCCTACATGATCGAGGCACATATGTAGTCCTTATGCTGTTGCTATGATGAGTTTGCTGGGATACGATGGATTATGAGATTATGTTCAGATTGTGTTTGAGTAATATATTTGATCTACCTCTTTTATATTTATGTTCGTAAGTAATTCTTGCATGTTCTCCGTTGTTATTTATTGCTTTGGCCAAGTAGTAGGTAGTGACTCCAAGAGGGAACGTTATGCTTAATTGTGGGTTCATGCCCCTCGATGACTAGCTTGAGTGATAGAAACATGAGTCTAGGGGATGTGCTGTTGCCACAAGGGGGAAAACAACGGTGCTTGTGCCCGCGGGTGCAAGGATTGTTTACTTTACGCAAAGTTCTTTTAATGCAGTTGTCTGTTGCATTGAGTTTACACTATGGGTGGGACTCGCAACTTAATACCAGCGAGATGTTCTGGATAGATATCTCAAGGTGGATGATTAGTAGTAGATATTGATGGATTTCAGTCTACTTACTTTGGCGTACCGCCCATGCTTTGAACCTCTACCTTTCTTGCAATGTAATCAGCATTGGTTTGCGCACATGGTCCTGTCAATTGCCCAGCTGTAATTCGTTTACCTCACATAGCTGTTTTATCGTCTTTTGGGAGAGAGACATCACTAGTGAACATCATGAGACTCCGGTCCATATTACCATCATTGATCACATCCGCTATTTACTTACTATTGCAATTATACCTATCACTATTATCACTTGCGTTTGATCCTTTGTAAACTACAAGGCCGGAGGGATTGACAACCTCTCTGTACTCGTTGGGAGCAAAGTTATTTGTATCTGTGTGCAGGTCCACGTTGATTGCTAATATCCGGCGCCGTTAGCATTTGACACCTTCTTGTTGAAACTGGGAGTCTCTGGGAAATCGATCCTTGGTATTACCAAGGGACAACTTCTGCTACACTGCATCTCAAACCTTCCACTTGGGGTAACCAACGAGGGGTGAGAAGCCACCTAGCAAAGCAATTTCTGGCGCCGTTGCCGGGGACTCCACTCTTCAAGATAGGGGAGTTGCATGCTATCTTTTACCTTTGCTTTTAGTCTTGTTAGTTTACCTTTCAGTTTCTGCTTTAGTATCTTTTATCGAAAATCACAAAAATAGTTATCTTGCTTGCTTGCTACTATGGGTTCCACCGAGAACACCAAGTTGTGTGACTTCACTAGTCACAACAACGATGACTTTATCAGCACACCTATCACTACACCTGCCACTTCAGCACCTTCATATGAAATTAAACCCGCTTTACTGAACTTAGTCATGAAAGATCAATTCTCCGGTGCTGGAGATGATGCTGCTTTACACTTGAACAACTTTGTTGAACTTTGTGATATGCAAAAGTACCAAGAAATAGATGGTAATATTGTTAAGCTTAAGCTTTTTCCTTTCTCCTTGAGAGGAGGAGCTAAAATTTGGTTTCAGTCTTTGCCTAGAAATAGCATAGATTCATGGGACAAGTGCAAAGATGCTTTTATTGGAAAATACTATCCACCTGCTAAAATTATCCAACTGAGAAGTAACATAATGAATTTTAAACAATTGGATAATGAACACATTGCCCAAGCTTGGGAACGTATGAAATCTCTTATCAAGAACTGCCCTACTCACGGTTTGACTACTTGGATGGTTATCCAAACTTTTTATGCAGGCTTGAACTTTACCTTGCGGAACTTGTTAGATTCGGCCGCGGGAGGAACTTTTATGTCAACTACACTTGGTGCTGCCACAAAACTTCTCGATGAGATGATGACCAACTATTCCCAATGGCACACCGAACGCGCTCCAACAGGTAGGAAGGTAAACTCTGTCGAGGAGATTTCCTCCTTAAATGAAAAAGTTGACTTGATCATGTCTCTACTTTCGAAGCAATCCTTTGTTGATCCTCGTTATGTTCCTTTAAATTCTTTGATTGCTCAAGAACAAGTAGATGTGAACTTTATCTCTAGAAACAATTTTAACAACAATGCTTATAGGAGTAATTTTGGTAGCAATCCTAGACCGTTCCCCTCTAATTCTTATGGGAACAACAATGCTTATCCTAGCACCAGGAACTCCACTACTGAACTAGAGATTATGCTTAAAGATTTCATCACTACCCAAAAAGCCTTTAATAAGAGTGTAGAAGAAAAACTACATAAACTAGATGATCTCTCTTTGAAGGTAGACCATTTAGCCAATGAGATAGAATTGCTAAAAATTAAAACTTCTCCTCTTGAGGAGAGGAAGGTCACTCCTATTAATGCTACTCAAGTGCAAATTAATGAAAATATTAGGATGATGGCTAAACTTAAAGAGAGATGGGCTAGAGAAAGGGAGGAAGAAGATAGAATTAAGAGCATTCCTATCCACCACACTGTTGCTACTATCCAAGTTGTTGAGGATATCCAAACTCTTAGCACCCAATGTACTCCTGGTCCCGATGGACCTATTAATGGTGATGCTATGACTATAGAAACTACCAAACATGTGAACCTAAAGGACACCACTGCCACTTTACTTGATGCTAGTTACCTTGATTTTGATAGTTGCACTCTTACCGAAGTTATTGATTTCCTTCACAAGATGTCTAGAGACCCCCGCACTAGCACGCTTAACCTTGCCTTCACAGAGCATATCACTAATGCTATCATCAAAGCTAGGGAGGAGAAACTTAGAGTATAAGCCTCCATACCTAGAAAGCTAGAAGATGGTTGGGATCCTATGATAAAAATTAGATTGAATGACTTCTCTTGCTATGCATTATGTGATGTTGGAGCTAGTACCTCTGTTATGCCCAAAAGAATATATGATATGCTTAAATTGAAACCTTATGATTTTTGTTCTTTTGGTGTTCGTCTCGTTGATTCTTCCATAAAGAAACCTTTGGGGAGGATCGACGATGTTCTTATCATTGTCAATGACAATTATGTTCCCGTTGATTTCACTATTATGGATATTGAATGTGATCCTTCTTGTCCAATTATTTTGGGACGTCCTTTTTTGCGCAGCGTTGGTGCTATCATTGACATGAAAGAGGGTAATATAAAATTTCAGTTTCCTCTCAAGAAAGGGATGGAACACTTCCCTCGAAAGAAGATCAAGTTACCTTTTGAGTCCGTTGTACGGGCTAGCTATTCTTTTACTCTTGATAAAACTTGATCTATATGCATTATGCCTAGCTTAAAGGCATAAAAGAAAGCGCTTTTGTGAGGCAGCCCAATGAATAAATTTATTTTGCTTTTGTTGTGTCTTGATGTTGTTACTACTGTAGCATCATCATTGTATCTTTGCTTTTCAATTTTGTGCCAAGTATAGCCTCTGATTGCTAGAAAGTTCAAAAGTTGTGAGGTGCTGTCCAGGAAACAGATTCTGTCCTTGGATAGAAAAATTCGTATAAAATCACCAGATCATCTTTTTGGTCTGAATTTTTTCGACAGCGTTCCCTATATAATTGTCTTTCGTGCTTCTGTTCTGAGTTTTTTTATTTGAGTTGCAGAAGTGCCCCGAACAAATCATTTACTACCTGCTGTTCTGTTTTTCACAGATTCTGTCCTGTTTTGCCTTTCCTTCATTTTGCAAACCTAGAGCTTGCTTTTTCTTTGCAAAAACCTTTTTGCAATCTTGAGAAACAGTAGACCTTCAAGAATATCTTTATTTCCAGCAAGGTACAATTATTTTATTATGGGTACTAACCTCGCTAATCAGATTATGATGAGTTATGTATGAAGGGAGTTTTCAAGTGTGCGAGGGAAGATGATAAAAAGATCCAGGAGTGTCAAGCGCTCAAGCTTGGGGATGCCCCCGTGCACCCCCAAGAAATATTCAAGGAGACTCAAGCGTCTAAGCTTGGGGATACCCCCATGCATCCCCTTCTCCATCAACATTATCAGTTCGTCTTTCGTTCCACTATATTTTAATCACTTCATGTGTTATGTGCTATGCTTGGAGCGTCTTGCTTTTAGTTTCCTTTTTAGTTTTTCATAACGAGTCGGAACTCAGCGTTCTTTATGTGGGAGAGAAACACGCTCCACTTCTACCTAGAACATAACATAGAATTTTCATGACTATCTTTGCTGTGTGTGTTCTTTGTCTTTTAAATAGCTACTATCATGCTCTGCTCTTAGTATTCATGCTTATCTTTTTAAAGAGCTTGTGTTTAGTTGGTTGCTTGAACTCTCTTTAATTATCATGCTTATCTTATTAAGAGAGTTTGCTTCCGTTGCATTGGTTAATATGTCTATGATAAAGATGCTACGTGCATAATGGCGCTTAGTAGTTCAGGTTTTCTTATGGTTAGTGTCAAATAGCTGGGGGATTCCCAATGTGTTATTGGAGTACCAACATGATTTGTTTGCCAATGATGTGGTATGGTTTAGTAATATCTTCCCTCAAGAATTTATTTTGATTGACTTGGCGTATGCTCACGCATATTTAAGACTGTAAAGAAAGTCTGTCAAGCCTTGATGATCTTTTATTTCTGAGTAACGATATAACTTCCATGCCTGATTCAATGTTGCTTTGTCGCTCTGCATGATTATGACCGTCATTGCTCTCTTAGCTGGTCGCTCCCAGTCTTTTGCTAACCTCCACCTGTACTAAGCGGACTGACTGCTTGTGCATCCACATCCTTTTGAACCAGTTGTGCCATATGAGTCCACCATACCTACCTATATGTGGTATTTCACCGCCACTCCAAGTAAATTTACATGTGCTACCTTTAAAACCTTCAGTTTTTGCAATACATAGCTCATGGGAAAGTAGCTTAAAAACTATTGTGATAAAGAATATGTTGCTTATGTATCTTATTTTCTTATAAGTTGCTTGCTGAGCGGTAACCATGTCTCTGGGGATGCCATCAACTGTTACACTTTTGTTGAATATCATGTGAGTTGCTATGCATGTTCGTCTTGTCTAAAGTAAGGGTGATTTGCCATGGGTTGAATGGTTTGAGTATGCATATTGTTAGAGAAGAACATTGGGCCGCCAACCAAAGCCATGTATCATGGTGGAAGTTTTAGCTTGGACATTAATCCTCAATCTCTTATGAGAATATGCTTAAGCATTAAAGAGGAGTCCATTATCTATTTTCTATGTTGTCCCGGTATGGATGTCCTCAAGTTGAGATATATCAAAAACGAGAAATCAAATGCGATCTATCTCCTTGGACCTTTGTACAGGTGACATAGAGGTACCCCTTTGTGACACTTGGTTGAAACATATGTAATGCAATGACAATCCATGGAAATCCGAGCTAATTAGGACAAGGTGCGAGCACTATTGGTATTCGATGCATGAGGCTTGCAACTTATAGGATGTCTTATGCATAACACATATGAAGTACTACTACCGTTGACAAAATTGTTTCTATGTTTTCAAAATAAAAAGCTCTGGAACATGAGTAATCCCTGCTCCCCTCTGCGAAGGGCCATTCTTTTACTTTTATGTTGAGTCTCCACCTTCTTTCTTCAAAGCACCAACTACTGAGAGCATGATTGTCATTCTGAGTGTAATGTGCATTGTCCCAAAGTAGCATTGTCTTTTGCATGATATCGTTTATTTTGAAATCATTGTATCTAGTCATCACTTAAACCTTGAAGGTGCCCATGCATGTTTTGCTTCACTAAAGGGGGCAAGCTAGATATCACTTTATCATATTTGCACATCATGTTCATTGCAAATCTATTTGATGTTTCAGTATCATATTGTAAAACTTTCAGATCTTTGTGATTTTCTCATGAGGCAACTTAATTACTACAGATTCATTGTCTCAGTAAGCTTTTGTCATATGACTATGAAAAAGTCCTATATGGTTAATAGCATGTCACCACATAAATTATTCTTGTTATCATTTACCTACTCGAGGACGAGCAGGAATTAAGCTTGGGGATGTTGATACGTCCAAAACGTATCTATAATTTCTGCTTGCTCCATGCCTCTTTTGGGTGATATTGCTATGATATTTATACACTTCGATACACTTTTGATCATATTTGGACTAACCTATTAACTCAGTGCACCCCAGTGCCAGTTTCTGTTTTCGGCTGTTTTTGTATTTCAGGTTTTCACATTACGAGAACTGCCAGGAAAAATCCAGAAAAATTATATAAAAAATCAGCGTTCCAGAAACTACCGTGCG
>LR738712.1:183510664-183605801 GCA_902687465.1 Secale cereale | reverse complement strand
GGGGGCGCCTGGGCCCCCCGAGGCTCCTCCGATGCCCCCCTTTGGCATATATTTAAAGCGTCTCCCGAAACCCTCGAAACAGGAACTCTTTTTCGCGATCCCATCTTTGTTCCGCCGCCGCCGCCGCTTCCAAGATCGGGAGCACCAGGAGAACTCTTCCCGGCACCCTGCCGGAGGGGAGGATCACCACCGGGAGCTTCTCCACCACCATGGACGCCTCCCGGATGAGTTGTGAGTAGTCTCCCTTGGACCATGAGTCAATGACCAGTAGCTATGTGATGTTCTCCTCCCGTTCTTGTGCTTCACTAATTAGTCCTCGTGAGCTGCCCTACATGATCGAGGCACATATGTAATCCTTATGCTGTTGCTATGATGAGTTTGCTGGGATCCGATGGATTATGAGATTATGTTCAGATTGTGTTTGAGTAATATATTTGATCTACCTCTTTTATATTTATGTTCGTAAGTAATTCTTGCATGTTCTCCGTTGTTATTTATTGCTTTGGCCAAGTAGTAGGTAGTGACTCCAAGAGGGAACGTTATGCTTGATTGTGGGTTCATGCCCCTCGATGACTAGCTTGAGTGACAGAAACATGAGTCTAGGGGATGTGTTGTTGCCACAAGGGGGAAAACAACGGTGCTTGTGCCCGCGGGTGCAAGGATTGTTTACTTTACGCAAAGTTCTTTTAATGCAGTTGTCTGTTGCATTGAGTTTACACTATGGGTGGGACTCGCAACTTAATACCAGCGAGATGTTCTGGATAGATATCTCAAGGTGGATGATTAGTAGTAGATATTGATGGATTTCAGTCTACTTACTTTGGCGTACCGCCCATGCTTTGAACCTCTACCTTTCTTGCAATGTAATCAACATTGGTTTGCGCACATGGTCCTGTCAATTGCCCAGCTGTAATTCGTTTACCTCACATAGCTGTTTTATCGTCTTTTGGGAGAGAGACATCACTAGTGAACATCATGAGACTTCGGTCCATATTACCATCATTGATCACATCCGCTATTTACTTTTCTGCTATTTACTTACTATTGCAATTATACCTATCACTATTATCAGTTGCGTTTGATCCTTTGTAAACTATAAGGCCGGAGGGATTGACAACCTCTCTGTACTCGTTGGGAGCAAAGTTATTTGTATCTGTGTGCAGGTCCACGTTGATTGCTAATATCCGGCGCCGTTAGCAGTTGACACCTTCTTGTTGAAACTGGCAGTCTCTGGGAAATCGATCCTTGGTATTATCAAGGGAAAACTTCTGCTACACTGCATCTCAAACCTTCCACTTGGGGTAACCAACGAGGGGTGAGAAGCCACCTAGCAGCCACCAGCCCCAGAAGCTTGCGTGGGCCAAGTGTGGGATGGGACCAGCCCTAGGTGGGTTGGTGCGCCCCCCCCCACCAAGGCCCAAGGCGCAAGGGAGAGGAGAGGGGGCAAACCCTAGGTGCAGATGGGCCTTCAGGCCCACCCTAGGGGCGCCCCCCTCTCTCCCCCTCCTGGCCGCCCCTCAGATGGGATCTGGGGCTGCCGCCACACCTAGTAGGGGAACCCTAGATGGGGGCGCAGCCCCTCCCCTCCCCTATATATAGTGAGGGTTTCGGGGCTGCCAGACGCACGAGTCTCCTCTTCTCTTGGCGCAGCCCTACCCTTCTCCCTCCTCGTCTCTCGCAGTGCTTGGCGAAGCGCTGCTGGAGTGCCACGCTCCTCCAACACCACCACGCCATCGTGCTGCTGCTGGACGGAGTCTTCCCCAACCTCTCCCTCTCCCCTTGCTGGATCAAGGTGCGGGAGATGTCACCGGGCTGCACGTGTGGTGAACGCGGAGACGCCATAGTTCAGCGTTTTGATCGGATTCGACCGCGATCTGAATCGCTTCGTGTACGACTCCACTAACCGCGTTCTTGCAACGCTTCCGCATAGCGATCTTCAAAGGTATGAAGATGCACTCCCCTCTCGTTGCTAGTAATCTCCATAGATAGATCTTGGTGATGCGTAGGATTTTTTTTGATTTTCTGCACCGATCCCCAACAGTGGTATCAGAGCTAGGTCTATGCGTAGTTACTATGCACGAGTAGAACACAAGATTGTTGTAGGCGTAGATCATGTCAATTTACTTGCCGCTACTAGTCTTATCTTGATTTGGCGGTATCGTGGGATGAAGCGGCCCGGACCGACCTTACATGTACGCTTACGTGAGACAGGTTCCACCGACTGACATGCACTAGTTGCATAAGGTGGCTAGCGGGTGTTTGTCTCTCCCACTTTAGTCGGATCAGATTCGATGAAAATGGTCCTTATGAAGGGTAAATAGTAATTGGCATATCACGTTGTGGTTTTTGCGTAGGTAAGAAACGTTCTTGCTAGAAACCTATAGCAGCCACGTAAAAACTTGGAACAACAATTAGAGGACGTCTAACTTGTTCTTGCAGCATGTGTCGTGTGATGTGATATGGCCAAAAGGATGTGATGAATGATATATATATATATATATATATATATATATATATATATATATATATATATATATATATATATATATATATGTGTGTGTGTGTGTGTGTGTGTGTGTGTGTGATGTATGAGATTGATCATGTTCTTGTAATAGGAATCACGACTTGCATGTCGATGAGTATGACAACCGGCAGGAGCCATAGGAGTTGTCTTATTTTATTGTATGACCTGCGTGTCATTGAAAACGCCATGTAATTACTTTACTTTATTGCTAACCGTTAGCCATAGTAGTAGAAGTAATGTTTGGCGAGACAACTTCATGAAGACACGATGATGGAGATCATGGTGTCATGCCGGTGACAATGATGATCATGGAGCCCCGAAGATGAAGATCAAAAGTAGCAAAATGATATTGGCCATATCATGTCACTATTTGATTGCATGTGATGTTTATCATGTTTTTACATCTTATTTGCTTAGAACGACGGTAGTAAATAAGATGGTCTCTCACTAAAATTTCAAGAATTGTGTTCCCCCTAACTATGCACCGTTGCTAAAGTTCATTGTGTTGAAGCACCACATGATGATCGGGTGTGATGGGCTCTAAAGTTCGCATACAACGGGTGTAAGCCAGATTTACACACGCAATACACTTAGGGTTGACTTGACGAGCCTAGCATGTACAGACATGGCCTCGGAACACGGATGACCGAAAGGTCGAACATGAGTCGTATAGAAGATACGATCAACATGGAGATGTTCACCGTTGATGACTAGTCCGCCTCATGTGATGATCGGACACGGCCTAGTCGATTCGGATCATGTATCACTTGGATGACTAGAGAGATGTCTATCTAAGTGGGAGTTCATTAAATTTGTTTAGATGAACTTAATTGTCATGAACTTAGCCTAAATCTTTATAATATGTCTTGTAGATCCAATGGCCCACGCTAATGTTGCCCTCAACTTCAACGCGTTCCTAGAGAAAACCAAGCTGAAAGACGATGGTAGCAACTATACGGATTGGGTCCGTAACTTGAGGATCATCCTCATAGCTGCCAATAAAGCATATGTTCTTGAAGCACCGCTAGGTGATGCACCCGTTTTCCCAGCAACTCAAGATGTTATGAATGCCTGGCAGTCGTGTAGTGATGATTACTCCCTGGTTTAGTGCGGCATGCTTTACAGCTTAGAATCGGGGATCCAAAAGCATTTTGAGCAACACGGAGCATATAAGATGTTCCAAGAGCTGAAAATGGTTTTCCAAGCTCATGACCGAGTCGAGAGATATGAAGTCTCCGACAAGTTCTACAGTTGTAAGATGGAGAAGAATAGTTCTGTCAGCGAGCATATACTCAAAATGTCTGGGTTACATAACCGCTTGTCTCAGTTGGGAGTTAATCTCCCAAATGACGCGGTCATTGACAGAATCCTTCAGTCGCTCCCCCTAGCTACAAGAGCTTTGTGATGAATTTCAATATGCAAGGGATGGAGAAGTCCATTCCCGAGGTATATTCAATGCTGAAATCAGCGGAGGTGGAGATCAAGAAAGAACATCAAGTGTTGATGGTGAATAAAACCACTAAGTTCAAGAAAGGCAAGGGTAAGAAGAACTTCAAGAAGGACTGAAAGGAGTTGCCGCGCCCGATAAGCCAGTTGCCGGGAAGAAGCCAAAGAATGGACCCAAGCCTGAGACTGAGTGCTTTTATTGCAAGGGAACGGGTCACTGGAAGCGGAACTGTCCAAAATACTTAGCGGATAAGAAGGCCGGAAACATCAAAGGTATATGTGATATACATGTCATTGATGTGTACCTTACCAGCGCTCGTAGTAGCTCCTAGGTATTTGATACCGGTGCAGTTGCTCACATTTGTAACTCAAAGCAGGAGCTGCGGAATAAGCGGAGACTGGCGAAGGACGAGGTGACGATGCGCGTCGGAAATGGTTCCAAGGGCGATGTGATCGTCGTTGGCACGCTATCTCTGCATCTACCTTCGGGATTAGTTTTAAACCTCAATAATTGTTATTTAGTACCAGCTTTGAGCATGAACATTGTATCTGGATCTCGTTTAATGCGAGATGGCTACTCATTTAAATCTGAGAATAATGGTTGGTCTATTTATATGAGAGAAATGTTTTATGGTCATGCCCCGCAGGTCAATTGTTTATTCTTATTGAATCTCGAACGTGATGTTACACATATTCACAGTGTGAATGCCAAAAGATGTAAGGTTGATAATGATAGTCCCACATACTTGTGGCACTGCCGCCTTGGTCATATTGGTGTCAAACGTATGAAGAAGCTCGATGCAGATGGACTTTTGGAGTCTCTTGATTATGAATCATTTGACACGTGCGGACCATGCCTCTTGGGCAAGATGACCAAGACTTTGTTCTCCGGAACAATGGAGCGAGCAACCAACTTGTTGGAAATCATACATACCGATGTGTGTGGTCCAATGAGTGTTGAAGCTCGCGGTGGCTATCGTTATGTTCTCAGCCTCACTGATGACTTAAGTAGATATGGGTATGTCTACTTGATGGAACACAAGTCTGAGACCTTTGAAAAGTTCAAGGAATTTCATAATGAGGTTGAGAATCAACGTGATAGAAAAATAAAGTTCTTACAATCAGATCGTGGAGGAGAGTATTTAAGTCACGAATTTGGCACGCACCTAAGGAAATGTGGAATTGTTTCACAATTGACGCCGCCTGGAACACCTCAGCGTAATGGTGTGTCTGAACATCGTAATCATACTCTGTTGGACATGGTGCGGTCTATGATGTCTCTTACCGACTTACCGCTATCATTTTGGGGTTATGCTTTAGAGATTGCCGAATTCACTTTAAATAGGGCACCGTCTAAATCCATTGAGACGACACCGTATGAACTATGGTTTGGGAAGAAACCTAAGTTGTCGTTTCTAAAAGTTTGGGGATGCGATGCTTATGTCAAGAAACTTCAACCTGAAAAGCTCGAACCCAAATCAGAAAAATGCGTCTTCATAGGATACCCTAAGGAAACTATTGGGTATACCTTCTACCTCAGATCCGAAGGCAAGGTCTTTGTTGCCAAGAATGGATCCTTTCTGTAGAAAGAGTTTCTCTCGAAAGAAGTAAGTGGGAGGAAAGTGGAACTTGATGAGGTGATAGTCACCCCTTTCGAACCAGAAAGTAGCGCAGCGCAGGAAGATGTTTCTGTGGTGCCTGCACCGACTAGAGAGGAAGTTAATGATAATGATCATGAAGCTTCAGATCAAGTTACTGCTGAACTTCGTAGGTCCACAAGGACACGTTCTGCACCAGAGTGGTACGGCAACCCTGTCCTGGAAATCATGTTGTTAGACAACGATGAACCTTCGAACTATGAAGAAGCGATGGCGGGCATGGATTCCAACAAATGGCTTGAAGCCATGAAATTTGAGATAGGATCCATGTATGATAACAAAGTGTGGACTTTGGTTGACTTGCCCGATGATCGGCAAGCCATAGAAAATAAATGGATCTTTAAGAAGAAGACTGACGCGGATGGTAATGTGACCATCTATAAGGCTCAGCTTGTCGCTAAAGGTTATCAACAAGTTCAAGGAATTGACTACGACGAGACTTTCTCTCCCGTAGTGATGTTGAAGTCCGTCCGAATCATGTTAGCAATTGCCGCATTCTATGATTATGAGATATGGCAAATGGACGTCAAAACGGCATTCCTTAACGGCTTCCTTAAGGAAGAACTATATATGATGCAGCCGAAAGGTTTTGTCGATCCTAAGAATGCTAACAAGGTATGCAAGCTCCAGCGCTCCATCTATGGGCTGGTGCAAGCATCTCGGAGTTGGAACATTCGCTTTGATGAGGTGATCAAAGCGTTTGGGTTTATACAGACTTGGGGAGAAGCTTGTATTTACAAGAAAGTGAGTGGGAGCTCTGTAGCATTTCTCATACTATATGTGGATGACATATTGCTGATGGGAAATGATGTAGAATTCTTGGAAATCATAAAGGCCTATTTTAATAAATGTTTTTCAATGAAAGACCTTGGAGAAGCTGCTTACATATTAGGCATCAAGATCTATAGAGATAGATCAAGACGCCTCATTGGTCTTTCTCAAAGCACATACCTTCACAAGATATTGAACAAGTTCAATATGAATCAGTCCAAGAAAGGGTTCTTGCCTGTATTGCAAGGTATGAGATTGAGCACAGCTCGATGCCTGACCTCGGTAGAATATAGAGAAAAGATGAGTGTCATCCCCTATGCCTCGGCCATAGGTTTTATTATGTATGCCATGTTGTGTACCAGATCTGATGTGAACTTTGCCATAAGTTTGGTAGGTTGGTACCAAAGTGATCCCGGTATGGAACACTGGACAGCGGTCAAGAACATCCTGAAGTACCTGAAAAGGACTAAGGATATGTTTCTCATTTATGGAGGTGACGAAGCGCTCGTCGTAAAGGGTTACGTCGATGCTAGCTTCGACACAGATCTGGATGACTCCCAGTCACAAACTGGATACGTGTATATTTTGAATGGTGGGGTAGTCAGCTGGTACAGTTGCAAGCAAAGAGTCGTGGCGGCATCTACATGTGAAGCGGAGTACATAGTTGCTTTCGAAGCAGCACAGGAAGGAGTCTCGATGAAGGAGTTCATCACCGACCTAGGAGTTATTCCAAGGGTGTCGGGCCCGATGACTCTCTTCTGTGACAACACTTGAGCTGTTGCCATTGCCAAGGAGCCCAGGTTTCACAAGAAGACGAAGCACATCAAGCGCCGTTTCAACTCCATCCGAAATTATATTCAAGATGGAGACATAGATATTACAGGGAGGTACCAAAGACATAGATATTTGTAAATTGTCATCCCCAAGCAAAACATGATCAACACTAGAACTCTATGGGTGTTCGATGCATCACAATGTAACTAGATTATTGACTCTAGTGCAAGTGGGAGACTATTGGAAATATGACCTAGAGGCAATAATAAAATGGTTATTATTATATTTCCCTGTTCATGATAATTGTCTATTGTTCATGCTTAAATTGTATTATCCGAAAACATTAATGCATGTGTGAATACATAGACCACAACATGTCCCTAGTGAGCCTCTAGTTGACTAGCTCGTTGATCAATAGATGGTTACAGTTTCCTGACCATGGACATTGGATGTCATTGATAACGGGATCACATCATTAGGAGAATGATGTGATGGACAAGACCCAATCCTAAGCCTAGCACAAGATCATGTAGTTTGTATGCTAAAGCTTTTCCAATGTCAAGTATCCTTTCCTTAGACCATGAGATTGTGCAACTCCCGGATACCGTAGGAGTACTTTGGGTGTGCCAAATGTCACAACGTAACTGGGTGGCTATAAAGGTACACTACGGGTATCCCCGAAAGTATCTGTTGGGTTGGCACGAATCGAGACTGGGACTTGTCACTCCGTATGACGGAGAGGTATCTCTGGGCCCACTCGGTAAGACATCATTGTAATGAGCTCAATGTGACTAAGGGGTTGGTCACGGGATGATGTGTTACGGAACGAGTAAAGAGACTTGCCATAACGAGATTGAACAAGGTATCGGTATACTGACGATCGAATCTCGGGCAAGTACTATACCGCTAGACAAAGGGAATCGTATACGGGATTGATTGAATCCTTGACATTGTGGTTCATCCGATGAGATCATCGTCGAACATGTGGGAGCCAACATGGGTATCCAGATCCCGTTGTTGGTTATTGGCCGGAGATATGTCTCGGTCATGACTGCATGGTTCCCGAACCCGTAGGGTCCACACACTTAAGGTTCGATGATGCTAGGGTTATAGGGATTGTGGTATGTGGTTACCTGTGACGCCCGAAGACCGACGCTCCAGAAGATTCCAGATGTTCCGGGTTTTCCCGCGTGTTTCAGTTGTGCTTGCTCTATTTATTTTTACATTGCATCATTGCATCATGTCATCATGTCTTTAATCTTTGCATCTCAACTAAATAAATGGCATAGATCTTTTGATCTATTTAAATCGAGGGAAGAGTGACTTCTCTTTATAACATATCCTCCTAATATTATGGAGCTATTATAAATAAATAACCCATTAGTTTGGGATCACCGAAACACACTTGCAAATTTCCCATGCCACTTTAATTCAAGTTTCACCGTCAAAACCTTCCCTATATTTCTTTTCCCGTTTATCGAGGTTCCTCCAAAATCCTCAACATTTTTGGACACTTCGAAAATAAAGTCTTAGTTCAAACCCATTTGAATTAAATTCAAATATCTTTGAATTATATTTTTCGATCATGCCATTTCTATTTTTCTCGGACGGTGCTCATTTTTATGAGCCCGAGAAAAATAACCTCATATGCAACTTTTTCCCTAACCCCCCTCTTTCTTCCTTCCTTCTCTTTTATTGTTTTCTGCTAAAAAGAAAAAAAAGGAAGAGCCAGCCGAACTGAGGCCATCTGGGCTCCCAGCCGCAGGCCGGCCTCTAAGGCCCATCAGCAGCAGGACCAGCCGCCCCAGCTTCTAACCCTAGGCCCGACCTCCCTCCTCTCATCTCTCCCTCTCGATCTCACTCTTTTCCCTCGACCTCCCTCAGCGCCGCAGCGCACCCTCCCCTCTCCTCAACCCCAGGGCGAGCTCCTGTTGGGGAACGTTGCATGGGAAACAAAAATTTTCCTACGCTCACCAAGATCGATCTAGGAGATGCATCTACGAGGGAAGAGTCGGATCCACATACCCTTGTAGATCGCTAAGCGGAAGCGTTCAAGAACGCGGTTGATGGAGTCGTACTCGCGGCGATTCAAATCGCGGAAGATCCGATCTAGCGCCGAACGGACGGCGCCTCCGCGTTCAACACACGTACGGCTTGATGACGCCTTCACCTCCTCGATCCAGCGAGCGATGGTGAAGTAGCTACTTGAGTCCTCCGGCAGCACGACGGCGTGGTGGAGGTGGTGGAGAAAACTCAACAGGGCTTCGCCAAGCACTGCGGAGAAGAAGATATGCTACGAGGGAGAGGAGAGGCAGCGCCAAGGCACGTAGGGGTGTGGCTGCCCTCTCTCTCCCTCTCTATATATAGGGGGAGGGGAGAAGTGGAGGCGCCCCTAGGGTTTCCCCTAGGGGGTGGCGGCACACAAGGGAGAGGGGGGCGGCTAGGGTTTGGGTGGCCCCCCTAGGCGCCTTGCCCCCCAAGCCAGAGGGGGCCGGCTGCCCTAGGGGCGCCCCCACCCTCCTAGCTGCGTGGGAGGCCTGTGGGGGGGCGCACAACCCCTGTGTGGGCTGATGTGCCTCCCCCCTTTTGGCCCATGAGGCCCGCAACACTTGCCGGGACCCCCCGAAACTCCTTTCGGTCATCCGACGACTCCCCGGTGCTCCCCGGAACACTTCCGGACTCCGATTCCCATCATCCAATATATCAATCTTCATCCCCGGACCATTCCGGAGTTCCTCGTCACGTCCGGGATCTCATCCGGGACTCCGAACAACCTTCGGTTACCAACATAACGACTCGACTATACTTATATCATCACCAAACGTTAAGTGTGTAGACCCTGCGGGTTCGAGAACTATGCAGACATGACCGAGACACCTCCACGGTCAATAACCAATAGCGGGACCTGGATGCCCATATTGGTTCCCACATATTCTACGAAGATCTTATCGATTGAACCTCGATGTCAAGGATTCAGACAATCCCGTATATAGTTCCCTTTGTCTGTCGGTATGTTACTTGCCCGAGATTCGATCGTCGGTATCTCTATACCTAGTTCAATCTCGTTACCGGCAAGTCTCTTTACTCGTTCCGTAATACAAGATCCCGTGATCAACTCATTGGTCACATTGCTTGCAAGCTCATTGTGATGTTGTATTACCGAGTGGGCCCTGAGATACCTCTCCGTCATACGGAGTGACAAATCCCAGTCTTGATCCATGCCAACTAAACAGACACCCTCGGAGATACCTGTAGAGCACCTTTATAGTCACCCAGTTACGTTGTGATGTTGGGTACACACAAGGTACTCTTCCGGTGTCAGTGAGTTGCATGATCTCATGGTCGTAGGAACATATACTTGACATGCAGAAAACAATAGCAATAAACTGACACGATCATATGCTACGTTTATTGTTTGGGTCTTGTCCATCACATCATTCTCCTAATGATGTGATCCCGTTATCAAATGACAACTCATGTCTATGGCTAGGAAACCGTAGCCATCTTTGATCAACGAGCTAGTCTAGTAGAGGCTCACTAGGGACACGGTGTTGTCTATGTATCCACACATGTATCTTAGTTTCCTATCAATACAATTCTAGCATGGATAATAAACGATTATCTTGAACAAGGAAATATAATAATAACCAATTTATTATTGCCTCTAGGGCATATTTCCAACAGTCTCCCACTTGCACTAGAGTCAATAATCTAGTTCACATCGCTATGTGATTAACACTCATAGTTCACATCGCCATGTGACTAATACCCAAAGAGTTTACTAGAGTCAATAATCTAGTCCACATCGCTATGTGATTAACACTCATAGTTCACATCGCCATGTGACTAATACCCAAAGAGTTTACTAGAGTCAATAATCTAGTCCACATCACCATGTGATCAACACTCAATGAGTTCTGGGGTTTTATCATGTTATGCTTGTGAGAGAGGTTGTAGTCAATGGGTCTGCAACATGCAGATCCACACGTACTTCGCAAAAATCTATGTCATATTGTAGATGCTGCTACTTCGCTCCACTTGGTGCTATTCCAAATGGTTGCTCCACTATACGTATCCGGTTTTTCTACTCAGAGTTATCCGGATAGGTGTTAAAGCTTGCATCGACGTAACTCTTTACGTTGAACTCTTTATAACCTCCACAACCGAGAAACATTTCCTTATTCCTCTAAGGATAATTTTGACCGTTGTCCAGTGATCCACTCCTGGATCACACTTGTACCCCCTTGCCAGACTCGTGGCAAGGCACACATCAGGTGCGGCACACAGCATGGCATACCGTATAGAGCCTATGGCTAAAGCATAGGGGACGACTTTCGTCCTTTCTCTTTCTTCTGCCGTGGTCGAGCTTTGAGTCTTACTCAACTTCACACCTTACAATTCAGGCAAGGACTTCTTCTTTGACCGATCCATTTTGAACTCCTTCAAATATATGACAAGGTGTGTGCTCTTTGAAAGTCTAATCAGGCGTCTTGATCTATCTCTATAGATCTTGATGCCTAATATGTAAGCGGCTTTACCCAGGTCTTCCTTTGAAAAACTCCTTTCAAACAACCCTTTATGCTTTCCAGAAATTCTACATCATTTCGGATCAACAATATGTCATCCACATATACTTATCAGAAATGTTGTAGCGCTCCCACTCACTTTCTTGTAAATACAAGTTTCTTGTAAACTTTGTATAAACCCAAAAACTTTGATCACTCCATCAAAGCGTATGTTCTGACTCCGAGATGCTTGCTCTAGTCCATAGGAGGATCGCTGGAGCTAGCATACCTTTTAGCATCCTTAGGATCGGCAAAACCTTCTGATTGCATCACATACAACCTTTCCTTACGAAAACCGGTAAGGAAACTTGTTTTGACATCCATCTGCCAGATTTCCTTATCGAAAAATGCAGCCAATGCTACCATGATTCTGACGGACTTAAGCATCGCTACGGGTGAGAAAATCTCATCGTAGTCAACTCCTTGAACTTGTGAAAAACTCTTTGCCACAAGTCGAGCTTCATAGACGGTGACATTACCGTCCACGTCCGTCTTCTTCTCAAAGATCCATTTATTTTCAATGGCTTGTCGATCATCGGGCAAGTCCACCAAAGTCCATACTTTGTTATGATACATGGATCCTATCTCGGATTTCATGGCATCTAACCATTTGTCGGAACACGGGCCCACCATCGCTTCTCCATTGCTCGTAGGTTTCATCGTTGTCTAACAACATGACATCTAAGACAGGATTACCGTACCACTCAGGAGTAGTACATATCCTTGTCGACCTACGATGTTCGACAGTAACTTGATCCGAAGTTTCATGATCACTATCATTAGCTTCCTCTTCAACAGATGTGGGTTCCACAGAAACATCTTTCTGTGTTGCACCACTCTCCGTTCGAAGTAGAGGTTCAACAACCTCATCAAGTTCTATCTTCCTACCACTCAATTCTTTCGAGAGAAACTCCTTCTCAAGAAAGGACCCGTTCTTAGCGACAAACACTTTGCCCTCGGATCTGAGATAGAAGGTATACCCAACTGTAACCTTTGGGTATCCTATGAAGACGCATTTGTCCGCTTTGGGCTCGAGCTTTTCCGGCTGAAGCCACAAGCATCGCAGCCCCAAACATTTAAGAAACGACAACTTTGGTTTCTTGCCAAACCAATGTCCATTCGATGTCGTCTCAACGGACTTTAGATGGTGCCCTATCTAAAGCGAATGCAGCTGTCTCTAATGCATAACCCCAAAATGATAGTGGCAGATTGGCAAGAGACATCATAAATCGCACCATATCTCATAAGGTTCGATTACGACGTTCGGACACACCATTACACTGTGGTGTTCCAGATGGCTTCAACTGTGAAACAATTCCACATGTCTTAAGTGATTGCCAAACTCATAACTCAGATATTCTCCCTTGATCAGATCGTAGGAATTTGATCTTCTTGTTATGATGATTCTTAACTTCACTCTGAAATTGCTTGAACTTTTCAAACGTTTCAGACTTGTGCTTCATTAAGTATATATCCCCATATCTACTCAAGTCGTCAGTGAAGATGAGAAAACAACGATATCCCCTGCTCGCCTCAATCCTCATTGGATCACACACATCAACATGTGCGATTTCCAACAAGTCACTTGCCCGTCTCATTGAACATGAAAACGGGTCTCAGTCATCCTGCCCATGAGGCATGGCTCGCATGTGTCAAGCGATTCAAAATCAAATGACTCCAAACATCCATCAGCATGGAGTTTCTTCATGCACTTTACACCAATATGACCTACGCGGCAGTGCCACAAGAAAGTTGTACTATCATTATTAACTCTACATCTTTTGGCGTCAATATTATGAACATGTGTATTACTACGACCGAGATTCAATGAACCATTCACATAGGGTGCATGACCATGAAAGGTATTATTCATCTAAGCAGAATAACCATTATTCTCTAACTTAAATGAACAACCGTATCACAATGAACATGATCCAATCATATTCATGCTCAACGTAGACACCCGATAACTTTTATCTAGATTCAACACTAATCCCGAAGGTAGAGGGAGCGTGCGATGGTGATCACATCAACCTTGGAAACACTTCCAACACACATCGTCACCTCGCCCAGCCAGTCTCCGTTTAGTCTGTAGCTTTTGCTTCAAGTCACCAATAATAGCAACTGAACCGGTATCCAATACCCAGGTGCTACTAGGAGTACTAGTAAGGTACACATCAATGACACGTATATCAGATATACTTTGTTGAAGTTGCCAGCCTTCTTATCTACCATGTATTTAGGGTAGTTCCGCTACCAGTGACCGTTCCCCTTATAATAGAAGCACTTAGTCTCGGGTTTGGGTTCAACCTTGGGTCTCTTCACTAGAGCGGCAACTTGTTTGCCATTCATGAAGTTTCCCTTCTAGCCCTTGCCCTTCTTGAAACCAGTGGTCTTGTTAAACCATCAACAATTGATGCTCCTTCTTGACTTCTACCTTTGCGGTCTTAGGCACCGCGAACAAACCCGGGATCATCTCTATCCCTTGCATGTCATAGTTCATCACGAAGTTCTAGTAGCTTGGTGATAGTGACTAGAGAACTCTGTCAATCACTATCTTATCTGGAAGATAAACTCCCACTCGATTCAAGCGATTGAAGCACCCAGATATTCTGAGTACATGCTCACTGTCTGAGCAATTCTCCTCCATCTTTGTAAGGCAAAGAACTTGTCAGAGGTCATACCTCTCAACACGGGTATGAGCTTGAAATACCAATTTCAGCTCTTGGAACATCTCATATGTTCCATGGCGTTCAAAACGTCATAGGAATCCCGATTCTAAGTCGTAAAGCATGGCACACTAAACTATCAAGTAGTCATCAGAATGTGTCTGCCAGATGTTCACAACATCCATAGACGACGCTCGAGGGGTTGGTACACCGAGCGGTGCATTGAGGACGTAAGCCTTTTGTGCAGCAGTGAGGACATTCCTCAGATTACGGACCTAGTCCGCAAAATTGCTTACAATAACTTTCAACTTATTCTTTCTCTAGGAACGTATTAAACAGGGAGCTACAGTGCAAGCTATTGATCTACAACATAATTTGCAAAGGCAACTTAGACTATTGTTCATGATAAGTGAGTTTAACTAATCAAATTACTTATAACTCCCACTCAAATTGACATCCCTCTGGTCATCCGAGCGTGACATGATCCAAATCCACCAACCCAAGTCCGATCATCACGTGAGATGAGGTGGTGTCAATGGTGAACATCTTCATGTTGATCATATCTACTATATGACTCATGCTCGACCTTTCGGTCTTCCGTGTTCCGAGGCCATGTCTGTACATGCTAGGCTCGTCAAGTCTAACCCGAGTGTTCTGCATGTGCAAAACTGGCTTGCACCCGTTGTATGCGAACGTAGAGTCTATCACACCCGATCATCACGTGGTGCTTCGAAACGACGAACCTTCGCAACGGCGCACACTCGGGGGGAACACAATTTCATCTTGAAATTTTAGTGAGGGATCATCTTATAATGCTACCGCCGTCCTAAGCAAAATAAGATGCATAAAAGGATTAACATCACATGCAAATCATAAGTGACATGATATGGCCATCAACTCGTGCTTTTGATCTCCATCATCACCGGCATAACACCATGATCCCCATCATCATGATCTCCATCATCGTGTCGCCATCGGGGTTGTCGCGCCCACCATGCTTCTACTACTATTGCTACCGTTTAGCGATAAAGTAAAGCATTACATAGCGCTTAATGATTGACACGCAGGTCATACAAAAATTAAATGCAACCCTATGGCTCCTGCCGGTTGCCGTGTTCGTCGACATGCAAGTCGATATTAACTATTACAACATGATCATCTCATACATCAAATATATCTCATCATGTCATTGGCCATATCATATCACAAACATACCCTGCAAAAACAAGTTAGACGTCCTCTAATTTGTTGTTGCGTGTTTTACGTGGCTGCTATGGGTATCTAGCAAGAACGCTTCTTACCTACGCAAAGCCACAACGGTGATAGTTAAGTTGCTATTTAACCTTCTACAAGGACCGCCTTTGTCGAATCCGATTCAACTAAGGTGGGAGAGACAGACACCCGCTAGCCATCTTATGCAACAAAAGTCACATGTCTGTCGATGGAACCGGTCTCATGTACGAGGACATGTAAGGTTGGTCCGAGCCGCTTCATCCCACAATACCGCTGAATCAAGAAAAGACCAAGGAGGGAAGCAATCTAAACATCAACGCCCACAAACTCCTTTGTGTTCTACTCGTGATTGCATCTACGCAAGATCCTAGCTCATGATGCCACTGTTGGGGAACGTTGCATGGGAAACAAAAATTTTCCTACGCTCACCAAGATCGATCTAGGAGATGCATCTACGAGGGAAGAGTCGGATCCACATACCCTTGTAGATCGCTAAGCGGAAGCGTTCAAGAACGCGGTTGATGGAGTCGTACTCGCGGCGATTCAAATCGCGGAAGATCCGATCTAGCGCCGAACGGACGGCGCCTCCGCGTTCAACACACGTACGGCTTGATGACGCCTTCACCTCCTCGATCCAGCGAGCGATGGTGAAGTAGCTACTTGAGTCCTCCGGCAGCACGACGGCGTGGTGGAGGTGGTGGAGAAAACTCAGCAGGGCTTCGCCAAGCACTGCGGAGAAGAAGATATGCTACGAGGGAGAGGAGAGGCAGCGCCAAGGCACGTAGGGGTGTGGCTGCCCTCTCTCTCCCTCTCTATATATAGAGGGAGGGGAGAAGTGGAGGCGCCCCTAGGGTTTCCCCTAGGGGGTGGCGGCCACAAGGGAGAGGGGGCGGCTAGGGTTTGGGTGGCCCCCCTAGGCGCCTTGCCCCCCAAGCCAGAGGGGGCCGGCTGCCCTAGGGGCGCCCCCACCCTCCTAGCTGCGTGGGAGGCCTGTGGGGGGGCGCACAGCCCCTGTGTGGGCTGATGTGCCTCCCCCCTTTTGGCCCATGAGGCCCGCAACACTTGCCGGGACCCCCCGAAACTCCTTTCGGTCATCCGACGACTCCCCGGTGCTCCCCGGAACACTTCCGGACTCCGATTCCCATCATCCAATATATCAATCTTCATCCCCGGACCATTCCGGAGTTCCTCGTCACGTCCGGGATCTCATCCGGGACTCCGAACAACCTTCGGTTACCAACATAACGACTCGACTATACTTATATCATCACCAAACGTTAAGTGTGTAGACCCTGCGGGTTCGAGAACTATGCAGACATGACCGAGACACCTCTACGGTCAATAACCAATAGCGGGACCTGGATGCCCATATTGGTTCCCACATATTCTACGAAGATCTTATCGATTGAACCTCGATGTCAAGGATTCAGACAATCCCGTATATAGTTCCCTTTGTCTGTCGGTATGTTACTTGCCCGAGATTCGATCGTCGGTATCTCTATACCTAGTTCAATCTCGTTACCGGCAAGTCTCTTTACTCGTTCCGTAATACAAGATCCCGTGATCAACTCATTGGTCACATTGCTTGCAAGCTCATTGTGATGTTGTATTACCGAGTGGGCCCTGAGATACCTCTCCGTCATACGGAGTGACAAATCCCAGTCTTGATCCATGCCAACTAAACAGACACCCTCGGAGATACCTGTAGAGCACCTTTATAGTCACCCACTTACGTTGTGATGTTGGGTACACACAAGGTACTCTTCTGGTGTCAGTGAGTTGCATGATCTCATGGTCGTAGGAACATATACTTGACATGCAGAAAACAATAGCAATAAACTGACACGATCATATGCTACGTTTATCGTTTGCGTCTTGTCCATCACATCATTCTCCTAATGATGTGATCCCGTTATCAAATGACAACTCATGTCTATGGCTAGGAAACCGTAGCCATCTTTGATCAACGAGCTAGTCTAGTAGAGGCTCACTAGGGACACGGTGTTGTCTATGTATCCACACATGTATCTTAGTTTCCTATCAATACAATTCTAGCATGGATAATAAACGATTATCATGAACAAGGAAATATAATAATAACCAATTTATTATTGCCTCTAGGGCATATTTCCAACAGCTCCACCACCAGGACCAGCAGCCGCCGGACCGACCGCTCCATGGCCGCCGCGGGCCACTCCCCGCTCGCGAGCTCAACTGCTCCGTCCTCCGCTGCACGTCTTCTCCGCCGAGCGCCGCACCCTCCTCCTCAACCATCCCCCGCCTCCTCCTCGTCGCCCGATCTCACTGGCCCTGGAGTCCGTGCGCGCCCGCGCCCGACCTCCTCTGGCCCTCCTCCGTCAGCTTCGCGGCCGGGCTCCTCTTCCTCCGCACTTTCCTCGTCGAGCGCCAGGAGCTCAATCCCGAGCTCCTCCATGCGCGCCTTGCGAGCCGTGTCTTGACGTCGTTCCGCTGCACCTCCCCGACCGGCCTCAGGCATGAGCAGCTCGCCGGCCGCCTTCTGTGCACCTTGCTGCCTTTTTTCCCTTTGTTGTGAAAACTGCAGTTGCAACACCCGTGGACGCCGAGTTCCCCTTCCGGATCCGACAAGTGTACGACTACACGGAAAGGCGACAAGTACCACAACAGCCGGAGTGCATTTTGTTTGTCAAGTTCATATATGACACAAACGACTACATGATGTGACGCTAAGTACATCTACAAAAAGAGTACCACTACGACGCGACAAGTACCATGACGTCCGGAGCCATCGGAACCGTCAAGTACATCTACAAAACGAGTAACGATGGCAGCCCGAAACGCCAAGTTCGACTACCGTCGCAAGAATCGAGACCGGCAAGTCCGAAGACCCAAGTACCACTACATAACGTGTACCCCTACGTCAACGACGACCCCGTTGCCTCGTGTACAAGTACTTCCCACGACGACCCCGTGAACGACTACTTCCTCTACGACACGTGAACCACTACTTCCCTCTTCCGTCGAACTCGTTCCGCCCCGAAGATGCACGCTTCAAAGGTATACCCCGACTCGAATGCCGATGTGGTGAACGAATGCTTGTTTTGTTGTATGAGATGAATCGGATGTTTGCATCGTGTCCGTTGTGACCCTCGTTTGCCCTGTCGTTGTCAAGTGGGAACCCGGTGACGGGATCACCCCACCTTTCATCTTGTTCGACTCGTTCACGCCACCTTTTCTTTTGCACCGGTCTCTCAACGAGTTACCGGAACTGAGATGTTGCCGTTGCATCATTTTTGGATCGTTGCCGTGGCAGCCTTTCCTTCCACCATGGTGACAATACTTCATATCTCTTCATGTCAACTTTTACTAAAATTGCATAAAACTTGATCATGTCATCCGCATCTGTTAACAACATTAAAAGGTGTGAATTGTTGTTGCTTATAATTGCTAAACATGCATATGAGGATTTTCCCGAATTGTTGTTGTAGTTTCCGGCCTCATTTAAACTTGTTGACTTGTGTTGTTTTTGAGTGCTTCCTGCCTTGCCATGTTTAGTATCCTATATAGACTTGTCATGCATCATACCTTGCCATGTATTGCATCATATAGACTTGTGTTGTTTTCTGTGCTTCCTACCTTGCCATGTAATGCTTCCTGTATAGACTTGTCATGCATCATACCTTGCCATGTATTGCATCATATAGACTTGTGTTGTTTTTCTGTGCTTCCTACCTTGCCATGTTGTGCTTCCTATATAGACTTGTTGTGTTTCCTATGTAGACTTGTGTTGCATCATACTTGTTTGAGCACATTGTCATGTCTCGTGTGGTGTGTTTACCGTGTTGCTTGTTTCTTTCCGGTTTGCTTCCCTTGTTAGCTTCGGGTTCGTTCCGGAGTTGTGAGGTTCTGTTCGACTACTTCATGGATCCGTTCTTCTTCCTTGCGGGATCTCAGGCAAGATGATCATACCCTTGGATACCTTTACTACCATTGCCATGCTTAGTCGTCTCGATGCTATCGTTACATGTCGCGCTACCCATCTTTTATGTCAGCCTCTCCTTGTTGCCATGAAACCTCTAACCTTTTGACACCTTCCTAGCAAAACCACTGTTTGGCTATGTTACCCGCTTGCTCAGCCCCTCTTATAGCGTTGTTAGTCGCAGATGAAGATGAAGTTCGTTCCAGGTGGGAACTTGTTGTTGGAATATCACAATATCTATTATTATTATTAACACACCTATATACTGGGCATGGGTGCAAGGCTTGGCCTTTTGCTCGGTGTTTTGCTCCACTCATGCCACCTTAGGCGCCGATAAACCGGCATTATGTTCCTTGATTTTGCATTCCTTACACGATGGGTATATGGGGACCCCTTGACACTTTGAATTTGAATAAAACTCCTCCAGCAAGGCCCAACATTGGTTTTAATTTGCTCATAATAATAACTTAATTAATTAATTAAATTGCATAAGGGGGACGCTCCTTGGAGATTCTTTTCTACATAGCAGGGGGGGCCAGTGCTGATGGTGTTGGTCCCAAATAGAGCACTGTGCGGGACCGCCCCTTGGCAACTTGGGGTATCTGGCTCCTGTAAGCTTCGCTCATCCGGACGTGGCCTGAGACGAGATACGCGCGGCTACTATCAGGGTGTCAGCACGCCGGGAGGTCTTGCTGGACTTGTTTTACCATTGTCGAAATGTCTTGTGCACCGGGATGCCGAGCCTGATCGGATTTCCCTAAGATAAGGAGTGATGATATTATATTTATCAGTTCAGCTGATCGTGAGAGCTTGTGATGGGCTAAGTTGGGACACCCCTGCAGGGTTATGATCTTTCGAAAGCCGTGCCCGCGGTTATGTGGCAGATTGGAATTTGTTAATGTCCGGTTGTAGAAAACTTGACAGAGGATCCGAAGTAAAACACACAACTGTGTGAGTAACCGTGACTGTCTCTTTTCACTTTGAGAAGAGAACACGGTGGGGTTATGTATGACTCGTAGGTAGTTCAGGATCTTTAGCGATCACTACTAGTTGCGACCGTTTGCGTAGATGCTCATCTTATTCTTGTACTCGTAAGTTAGCCACCATATTATGCTTAGCCGCTGCTGCAACCTCACCACTTTACCTCTCCTACCCCATAAAGCTTTGCTAGTCTTGATACCCATGGTTATGGGATTGCTGAGTCCTCGTGGCTCACAGATACTACAACACCAGATGCAGGTACAGCTGAGTACGATGCAGGACATGGATCAGAACTCCACCGGGAGTTCCATGAAGAGCGTGGCCGTATGTTTGTGATGTTTTCGACGATCAGTAGTGGTTTCTACTAGGGGCGATTTGGACCTGTGGCTTTATGTTTTTGGTATCTTTCTTTTGGATCTTCGCCCGTAGTCAAGTTGTGATGTTTTGAATGATGTTTTGCTTATGTAATGTATTATGTGACGTGGCGAGTGTAAGCCAACTATCCTTTTGCAATTTCATCCCTATTTTTACATGAGTCGTGCAAAGATACCAAACTTGAGATCATTCTAGAATGGGCTTATACCTTTAAGTCGTGCCTCGACACGTAGGAGGTATAATCCCATCCTGGGCATTACATTACCGAATGTTGTTCAGAGTCTCGGATGAGATTCGACGTCACAAGGAGTTTCAGAATGGTCTGGAGGTAAATATTTATATATGGGAAGTCCCATTTTGGTCACCGGAAGTGTTCCGGGCGTTATCGGTAACGTACCGGGACCACCGGAAGGGTTCCGGGGGTCCACCGGGAGGGGCCACCAGCCCCAGAGGCTTGTGTGGGCCAAGTGTGGGAAGGGACAGCCCTAGGTGGGCTGGTGTGCCCCCCCACCAAGGCCCAAGGCGCAAGGGAGAGGAGAGGGGGCAAACCCTAGGTGCAGATAGGCCTTAAGGCCCACCCTAGGGGCGCCCCCCTCTCTCCCCCTCCTGGCCGCCCCCCAGATGGGATCTGGGGCTGCCGCCACCCCTAGTGGGGGAACCCTAGATGGGGGCGCAGCCCCTCCCCTCCCCCTATATATAGTGGGGGTTTCGGGGCTGCCAGACGCACGAGTCTCCTCTTCTCTTGGCGCAGCCCTGCCCCTCTCCCTCCTCGTCTCTCGCAGTGCTTGGCGAAGCCCTACTGGAGTGCCACGCTCCTCCACCACCACCACGCCGTCGTGCTTCTGTTGTACGGAGTCTTCCCCAACCTCTCCCTCTCCCCTTGCTGTATCAAGGCGCGGGAGACGTCACCGGGCTGCACGTGTGTTGAATGCGGAGGCGCCGTAGTTTGGCGTTTTGATCGGATTCGACCGCGATCTAAATCCCTTCGTGTACGACTCCACTAACCGCGTTCTTGCAATGCTTCCGCATCGTGATCTTCGAAGGTATGAAGATGCACTCCCCTCTCGTTGCTAGTAATCTCCATAGATAGATCTTGGTGATGCGTAGGAAATTTTTTGATTTTCTGCACCGATCCCCAACAGGTACACCTTCTATCACAGATCTGAAGGCAAGATATTCGTTGCTAAGAATGGATGAGAAGGAGTTTCTCTCGAAAGAAGTGAGTGGGAGGAAAGTAGAACTTGATGAGGTAATTGTACCTTCTCCCGAATTGGAAAGTAGTAAATCACATAAACTAGTTCCAGTGATTCCTACACCAATTAGTGAGGAAGCTAACGATGATGATCATGAAACTTCGGATCAAGTTACTGCTGAACTTCGTAGATCAACCAGAGTACGTTCCGCACCAGAGTGGTACGGCAACCCAGTTCTGGAAGTCATGTTACTAGACCATGATGAACCTACGAACTATGAGGAAGCGATGATGAGCCAAGATTCCGCAAAATGGCTTGAGGCCATGAAATCTGCGATGGGATCCATGTATGAGAACAAAGTGTGGACTTTGGTTGACTGGCCCGATGATCGGCAAGCCATCGAAAATAAATGGATCTTCAAGAGGAAGACCGACGCTGACGGTAATGTTACCGTTTACAAAGCTCGACTTGTTGCGAAAGGTTTTCGACAAGTTCAAGGAGTTGACTATGATGAGACTTTCTCACCTGTAGCGATGCTTAAGTCTGTCCGAATCATGTTAGCAATTGCCGCATTTTATGATTATGAAATCTGGCAAATGGATGTCAAAACTGCATTTCTGAATGGATATCTCAAAGAGGAGTTGTATATGATGCAACCAGAAGGTTTTGTCGATCCTAAAGGTGCTAACAAAGTGTGCAAGCTCCAGCGATCCATCTATGGACTGGTGCAAGCATCTTAGAGTTGGAATATACGCCTTGATGAGGTGATCAAAGCATATGGTTTTATACAGAGTTTTGGAGAAGCATGTATTTACAAGAAAGTGAGTGGGAGCTCTGTAGCATTTCTGATATTATATGTGGATGACATATTGTTGATTGGAAATCATATAGAATTTTTGGATAGCATAAAAGGATACTTGAATAAGAATTCTTCAATGAAAGACCTCAGTGAAGTTGCTTACATATTAGGCATCAAGATCTATTGAGATAGATCAAGACGCTTAATTGTACTTTCACAAAGCACATACCTTGATAAAGTTTTGAAGAAGTTCAAAATGGATCAGTCAAAGAAAGGGTTCTTTCCTGTGTTACAAGGTGTGAAGTTGAGTAAGACTCAATGCCCGACCACTGCAGAAGATAGAGATAAAATGAAAGTCATTCCCTATGCCTCAGCCATAGGATCTATCATGTATGCAATGTTGTGTACTAGACCTGATGTGTGCCTTGCTATAAGTTTAGCAGGGAGGTACCAAAGTAATCCAAGAGTGGATCACTGGACAGCGGTCAAGAACATCCTTAAGTACCTGAAAAGGACAAAGGATATGTTTCTCGTTTAAGGAGGTGACAAAGAGGTCATCATAAACGGTTACGTCTATTCAAGATTTGACATTGATCCGGATGACTCTAAGTCACAAACCAGATATGTATTTTTATCGAACGGTGGAGCTCTCAGTTGGTGCAGTTCCAAGCAGAGCGTCGTGGCGGGATCTACGTGTGAAGCGGAATACATAGCTGCTTCGGAAGCAACAAATGAAGGAGTTCATATCCGATCTAGGTGTAATACCTAGTGCATCGGGTCCAGAAAATCTTTTGTCACAACACTGGAGCAATAGCCTTGGTGAAGAAATCCAGGTTTCACAAGAGAACAAAGCACATCAAAAGACGCTTCAATCCATCCACGATCAAGTCAAGGAGTGAGACATAGAAATTTGCAAGATACATACGGATCTGAATGTCGTAGACCCGTTGACTAAGCCTCTTCCACGGGCAAAACATGATCAGCACCAAGACTCTATGGTTGTTAGAATCATTAGTTTGTAATCTAGATTATTGACTCTAGTTCAAGTGGGAGACTGAAGGAAATATACCCTAGAGGCAATAATAAAGATGTTATTTGTATTTCCTTATATCATGATAAATTTTTATTATTCATGGTAGAATTGTATTAACCAGAACTTAGTACATGTGTGAATACATAGACAAAGCAGTATGTCCCTAGTATGCCTCTACTAGACTAGATCATTGATCAAAGATGGTTATGTTTCCTAGCCATAGACATGAGTTGTCACTCGATCAATGGGATCACATCATTAGGAGAATGATGTGAGGGACAAGACCCATCTGTTAGCTTGGCAACTTGATCATTTAGTTTTACTGCTATTGCTTTCTTCATGACTTATACATGTTCCTATGACTATGAGATTATGCAACTCCCGAATACCATAGGAACACCTTGTGTGCTATCAAACGTCACAACGTAACTGGGTGATTATAAAGATGATCTACAGGTGTCTCCGAAGGTGTTCGTGGTGTTGGCATAGATCAAGAATAGGATTTGTCACTACGAGTGGCGGAGATGTATCTCTGGGCCCTCTCGGTAATACACATCATAATAAGCCTTGCAAGCAAATGACTAATGAGTTAGTCACGAGATGATGTATTACGAAACGAGTAAAGAGACTTGCCAGTAACGAGATTGAACTAGGTATTGAGATACAGACGATCAAATCTCGGGCAAGTAACATACCGATGACAAAGGGAACAACGTATGTTGTTATGCGGTTTGATCGATAAAGATCTTCATAGAATATGTAGGAGCCAATATGAGCATCGAGGTTCCGCTATTGGTTATTGACCGGAGATGTGTCTCGGTCATGTCTACATAGTTCTCAAACCCGTAGGGTCCGCACGCTTAACGTTTGATGAAGATCGGTATTATGAGTTTATGAGTTTTGATGTACCGAAGGTAGTTCGGAGTCCCGGATGATACCACGTACATGACGAGGAGTCTCGGAATGTCCGAGACATAAATATTAATATATTGGACGACTATATTCGGACACCGAAAGTATTCCGGGTGTTATCGGGTAAAACCGGAGTGCCGAAAGGGGTTACCGGACCCTCCCCCCCCGAGGGAGTATGGGCCATAGTGGGCCTATGAGGGCAAGAGAGGGGCAGCCCATAGGGCTGGCCGCACCCCCTAGGGTTCCTAGTTGGACTAGGAAAAGGGGGGAGGCGCCCCCTCTCCTTTCCTTCTCCTCTCCCCCTTCCTTTCCTACTCCTAGTAGGAATAGGAAAAAGGGGGTTCCTATTCCTACTAGGAGTAGGAATCCTACTCCCTGGCGCGCCCCTTGGCCAGCCGCACCTCCCCTCTTGCTCCTTTATATACAGGGGCAGGGGGAACCCAAAAACACACAACAAACATTGTTCTAGCCGTGTGAGGTGCCCCCTCCACAGAAACACACCTCGGTCATACTGTTGCAGTGCTTAGGCGAAGCCCTACGCCGGTAGCTTCATCATCTCCGTCACCACGCTGTCGTGCTGAAGAAACTCTCCCGTGAATCTCAACTGGATCAAGAGCTCGTGGGACGTCATCAAGCTGAACGTGTGCTGAATGCGAAGGTGTCGTACGTTCGGTGCTTGATCGGTTGGATCGCAAAGATGTTTGACTACATCAACCGCGTCACTAGACGCTTCCACTTTCGGTCTACGAGGGTACGTAGACACACTCTCCCCTCTCATTGCTATGCATCTAGTAGATAGATCTTGCGTGATCGTAGGAATTTTTTAACACTACGTTCCCCAACACAAAATAAACCAGACAAATAATATGCATATGGGTTGAACACCCCTAAATTTGATAATACTGTACAAAGAACTAGTTGAATATTCACCTTGGATTCATGTTGTCAAATGAGAGGCACAATCATTAGAGGGGCAAATGCTTTCAACAATTTGTTTAGTGATATACCAGGATTCCATCATAGCACAAGAAAAGGTCCTTCTAAAGGTGAGTTTAATCGAATGGCCCTCCCAAATGCTAGAGCGTTGTTGATGTCAAATGGAATACAAGGGCCAAAGTTGGACAAAGTGAGGAGATATACAAAACCAAATGTGCTCCCAGGACCTAATTTTGGTACCATTTCCCACAACCCATATGTGTCCAAACTTAAGAGTTTTCGTGGCCCACATAACTCATTAAAATTCCAAACCAAAAATAAATCCTAGCACGTATATTATGTAAAACTTCACAAGCCACTGTATGACTTCAAATGGTAAAAACATGGTACTACCACTAAGTGAGTTCCTTCTTCAAAAGGATTACTCAAATAATGATGATTGTTTATGTGTACTCATTAAGAGATCCTGAACTGGATTTTCGTACATCACCTAAGTGTACGTTGATGATCTCCTCACAATGTCTATAGAAGACCTAAACATACACAAAAATCATCTTAAGACGAAAATTTGAGTTCAACCAAAATTTTCTTAAGTGTAAAACTTGAGCATTCCCTCAAGAATACATCCATATCACACTACACACACACACACACACACACACACACACACACACACACACACACACACACACACACACTGTGCGTGTATGTAAAATGCAGGCGGAATTATGGTCTCCCTATCTTTACTTAATACGGAACCGAGACCTTGACTTCTACTTATCAGACTAAAGAGGAGAACCTCATGACCCATGATACAAGCACTATAATATTCTTTCAAGGGAAGCGGGGCTGTTATAAGCATACAGATATTGTCCCTGGTATGGTTACAAATCCATTCAAACCGAGGGATGATAACAAAGTGATATAGGGACCTGAAGCTCCATGTATCAATAACATGAAAGTACTCATATAATTACCGAAAAAGGGTTTTCCCCCGCTTTATATTATAAAGCAAACAACATCACATACATCTGAGCAAGCCGAACACACACACGCTACCATGACACACACCAAACATACCCAAGGCTAGATACAAAGGTGCCGAGCACCATCACACCACTCGGACACAACCAAGCAAACATAATATGAGCTACGAAGAACCACTTGGAGCCACCGAGGGGGTGAGATGGACCATGACGAAGCAAGGACTCCAAGACGGTGCCTCCCAGAAGGGTACACCACGGATAGCCGCCACCGTCTGATTTGTAGATCAAGTTTTCACCCGGAGCGACGCAGGGGGTGGGAGCACCGCGACGGAGCCTTCAAGAAGGATACGACATCCACGGACGTCGCCACCGATGGCCAGAAACTAGGCAAGTGATGAACCCCGGTGCTTGCACCCCGCCGACACACCCCTGTTCCGCCAACCACCCGCAGCCATGTCCCCTGCGAAACCATGGCTGCCCGCCCGCACCTGAGACGCAAGTTCCACCCCCGGACTCCACGCCTCCCACCGCCAGGGCCGCCGCCCAACATCCAGACACCCCCAAGACCATCCAAAGAGATCAACTTTGCACCAAAGGAACAGCACTGACCGACGAATCACAGCATACATCCAGCCTTGAACATCGCCGGAGTAGTGACAACCAACACGCGGCCTGGGAAACGGGGACGTGGGGGAGCAGACGCATCCGGACCGGCACACCCCTGTGCCAGTGACGGGGGCCCGAGCACGTCGGCGCCACCCATCCCTCCAGCCAGCCTCCCCACCGGACACACCCATGTGCCGCCCCACCAAGGCGGCCGATGCAGCACGGCGCAAGGCCACCGACGCAGACCCGACCATCGACAAGGGGGACCCCAAGTACAGCCGCCGAACGCCAAGAATACACACCGGGGAGCCCATCTGCCCTGTTGTCATCGTCCAGCCGGTGGGACGACTGAATCCTGACCTGCATGCCCACCAGCCACCGCTGCTGCGCCTTGATAACCCACAAGTGTAGGGGATCGGTTGTAGCCTCTTTCAATAAGTAAGAGTGTAGAACCCAATGAGGAGCTAAAGGTATAACAAATACTCCCTCAAGTTCTATCGACCACCGATATAACTCTACGCACGCTTGACGTTTACTTTACCTAGAACAAGTATGAAACTAGAAGTACTTTATGGTTTTTGTGGGATAGGTTTGCAAGAATATAAAAAGCACGTAAATAAAACTAGGGGCTGTTAAGATAAAGACACAACTAAATTAATTTTAGTAGGAGCTTTTTGTCACGAGAATGTTATTTGTCCCTAGGCAATCGATAACAAGACCGGTAATCACTATTGCAAATTTATTTGAGGGAGAGGCATAAGCTGACATACTTTCTCTTCTTGGATCATATGCACTTATTATTGGAACTCTAGCAAGCATCCGCAACTACTAAAGATCATTAAGGTAAAACCCAACTATAGCATTAAAGTATCAAGTCCTCTTTATTCCCATATGCAAACAACCTACTTACTCGGGTATGTGCTTCTGTCACTCACGCCACCCACCATAAGCAAATCATGAACATATTGCAAACCCTACAACAAGGATCCCTCACGCTTGCGCGACACGGGGATCACCATAGGACAACACCAATAATAAAACATGCAACTCAGACCAATCACGATCATCAATTAACCCATAGGACAAAACGGATCTACTCAAACATCATAGGATAGCCATACATCATTGGGAAATAATATATAGCGTTGAGCACCATGTTTAAGTAGATATTACAATGGGTCGAAGAGGGGTTACACTGCTGCATAGAGGGGGGAAGAGTTGGTGGTGACGGCGGTGAAGTTGTTGGTGTAGATTGCGGTGACGATGATGGCCCCGGCGGCACTCCGGTGCCACCGGAAGCAAGGGGGAGAGAGCCCCCTCCTTCTTCTTCTTCCTTGACCTTCTCCCTAGATGGAAGAAGGGTTTCCCCTCTGGTCCATGGTCTCCATGGCGTGGGAGGGGCGAGAGCCCACCCGAGATTGGATCTGTCTCTCTATCTCTCTCTGTTTCTGCGTTCCCAGATTCTCGCCTTCCACCGTTTCTTAAATTCCCAGAGATCTGTAACTCCGATTGGGCTGAATTTTGGACACGATTTCTATCTGGATATTAGCTTTCTTGCGGCCAAAGAAGGGAATAAACCGCCTTACGGAGTGGCCACAAGGGCCCAGGACGCGCCCATCACCCTCGTGGGCCACTCGGGCATCGTCTCACGTTGGTTCCGCTTCCCAAAATTCACATATATTCCAAAAAAAATCTCCGTCTGTTTTTATCCCGTTTGGACTCCGTTTGATATGGTTATTCTGTGAAACAAAAAACATGCAACAAACAGGAACTAGCACTGGGCACTGGATCAATATGTTAGTCCCCAAAAATAGTATAAAAAGTTGCCAAAAGTATATGAAAGTTGTAGAATATTGGCATGCAACAATTAAAAATTATAGATACAACGGAGACGTATCAGCATCCCCAAGCTTAATTCCTGCTCGTCCTCGAGTAGGTAAATGAAAAAAAGATAATTTTTGATGTGGAATGCTACCTAGCATAATCTTGATCATGTAATCTAATCATGGCATGAATATTAAGACAAAAAGTGATTCAAAGCAATAGTATATCATTTGACATAAGACAATAATACTTCAAGCATACTAATAAAGCAATCATGTCTTTTCAAAATAACATGGCCAAAGAAAGTTATCCCTACAAAATCATATGGTCTGGCTATGCTCCATCTTCACCACACGAAGTATTTAAATCATGCACAACCCCGGTTTTAGCCAAGCAATTGTTTCATACTTTCGTATTCTCAAACTTTTTCAACTTTCATGCAATACATGAGCATGAGCCATGGACATAGCACTATGGGTGGAATAGATAGTGGTGATAGACAAATGGAGGGAGAAAGTCTCACATCAACTAGGCAAATCAATGGACTATGGAGTTGTCCATCAATCGATATCAATGTGAGTGAGTAGGGATTGCCATGTAACGGATGCACTAGAGCTATAAGTGTATGAAAGCTCAAAAATAAAACTAGTGGGTGTGCATCAATTTGCTTGCTCATGAAGACCTAGGGCATTTGAGGAAGCCCGTCGTTGGAATATACAAGACAAGTTCTATAATGAAAATTCCCACTAGTATATGAAAGTGACAACACATGAGACTCTCTATCATGAAGAACATGGTGCTATGATGAAGCACAAGCGTGTAAAAGGATAGTAACATTGTCCCTTCTCTCTTTTTCTCTCATTTTTTTGGAGGGGCTTTTCTTTTTTTTGCCCCCCTCTATTTTCTGGGCCATCTCTTCTTTTTTTGGCCTTTCTCTTTGTTTTTGTTTTTTTGTTTCCTCACACGGGACAATGCTCTAATAATGAAGATCATCACACTTTTATTTAGTTACAACTCAAAGATTACAAATCGAAGCTAGAACAAAATATGACTCTATGTGAATGCCTCCGGCGGTGTACCGGGATGTGCAATGATCTAGCGTAGCAATGACATCAAAAAACGGACAAGCCATGGAAACATCATGCTAGCTATCTTACGATCATGCAAGGCAATATGACAATGATGGTGCGTGTCATAATAAACGAAACGGTGGAGGTACATGGCAATATATCTCGGAATGGCTATGGAAATGCCATGATAGGTAGGTATGATGGCTGTTTTGAGGAAGGTATATGGTGGGTGTATGGTACCGGCGAAAGTTGCGCGGTACAAGAGAGGCTAGCAAAGGTGGAAGGGTGACAGTGTGTATAATCCATGGTCTCAACATTAGTCATAAAGAACTCACATACTTATTGCAAAAATTTATTATCCATCGAAACAAAGTACTGAAGGAAATATGCCCTAGAGGCAATAATAAAGATGTTATTTGTATTTCCTTATATCATGATAAATGTCTTTTATTCATGCTAGAATTGTATTAACCAGAAACTTAGTACATGTGTGAATAAATAGACAAAAATAGTATGTCCCTAGTATGCCTCTACTAAACTACCTCATTGATCAAAGATGGTTATGTTTCCTAACCATAGACATGAGTTGTCATTTGATCAAGGAGATCACATCATTAGGAGAATGATGTGATGGACTAGACCCATCCGTTAGCTTAGCACTATGATCGTTTAGTTTTACTGCTATTGCTTTCTTCATGACTTATACATGTTCCTATGACTATGAGATTATGCATCTCCCGTATACCTAAGGAACACCTTGTGTGCTATCAAACGTCACAAAGTAACTAGGTGATTATAAAGATGCTCTATAGGTGTCTCCGAAAGTGTTCGTGGTGTTGGCATAGATCAAAAATAGGATTTGTCACTCCGAGTGTCGGAGAAGGTATCTCTGGGCCCTCTCAGTAATGCACATCATAATAAGCCTTGCAAGCAAACGACTAAATGAGTTAGTCACGAGATAATGTATTACAGAATGAGTAAAGAGACTTGCCGGTAATGAGATTGAACTAGGTATTGAGATACCGACGATCAAATCTTGGGCAAGTTGTTGGAAATATGCCCTAGAGGAAATAATAAATTGGTTATTATTATATTTCCTTGTTCACGATAATCGTTTATTATCCATGCTAGAATTGTATTGATAGGAAACTCAGATACATGTGTGGATACATAGACAAACACCATGTCCCTAGTGAGACTCTAGACGACTAGCTCGTTGATCAATAGATGGTTACGGTTTCCTAACCATGGACATTGGATGTCGTTGATAACGGGATCACATCATTAGGAGAATGATGTGATGGACAAGACCCAATCCTAAGCCTAGCACAGATCGTGTAGTTCGTATGCTAAAGCTTTTCTATATGTCAAGTATCTTTTCCTTAGACCATGAGATTGTGCAACTCCCGGATACCATAGGAATGCTTTGGGTGTACCAAACGTCACAACGTAACTGGGTGGCTATAAAGGTGCACTACAGGTATCTCCGAAAGTGTCTGTTGGGTTGGCACGAATCGAGACTGGGATTTGTCACTCCGTATGACAGAGAGGTATCTCTGGGCCCACTCGGTAGGACATCATCATAATGTGCACAATATGTGATCAAGGAGTTGATCACGGGATTATGTGTTACGGAACGAGTAAAGAGACTTGCCGGTAACGAGATTGAGCAAGGTATCGGTATACCGACGATCGAATCTCGGGCAAGTGCTATACCGATAGACAAAGGGAATCGTATACGAGATTGATTGAATCCTTGACATCGTGGTTCATCCGATGAGATCATCGTGGAACATGTGGGAGCCAACATGGGTATCCAGATCCCGCTGTTGGTTATTGGCCGGAGAGTTGTCTCGGTCATGACTACATGGTTCCCGAGCCCGTAGGGTCTACACACTTAAGGTTCGATGACGCTAGGGTTATAGGGAAAGTATGTACGCGGTTACCGAATGTTGTTCGGAGTCCCGGATGAGATCCCGGACGTCACGAGGAGTTCCGGAATGGTCCGGAGGTAAAGATTCATATATGGGAAGTCCTGTTTTGGTCACCGGAAAAGTTTCGGGCGCTATCGGTAGCGTACCGGGACCACCGGGAGGGTCCCGGGGGTCCACCGGGTGGGGCCACCAGCCCCAGAAGGCTGCGTGGGCCAAGTGTGGGAGGGGACCAGCCCCAGGTGGGCTGGTGCGCCCCCCTAACCAGGCCCAAGGCAAAGAGAGAAGAAAAAGGGGGAAACCCTAGGCTCAGATGGGCCTAAGGCCCACATAGTGGTGCGCCTCCCCCTCTCTCCCCCTTGGCCGCCCCCCTAGATGGGATCTAGGGCTGGCCGCACCCCTAGGGGTGGGAAACCCTAAAGGGGGCGCAGCCCTCCCTTCCCCCTATATATATGTGAGGTTTGGGGGTGCCCATAACACGTTTTGACCTCTGTCGCATTGCGCAACCCTACCTCTCTCCCTCCTCGTCTCTTGCAGTGCTTGGCGAAGCCCTGCTGGAGTCCCGCGCTTCTCCACCACCACCACGCCGTCGTGCTGCTGTTGGATGGAGTCTTCCCCAACCTCTCCCTCTCTCCTTGCTGGATCAAGGCGTGGGAGACGTCATCGGGCTGCACGTGTGTTGAACGCGGAGGCGCCGTTGTTCGGCGCTTAGATCGGAATCAACCGCGATCTGAATCGCAGCGAGTACGACTCCTTCATCCGCGTTCTTGCAACGCTTCCGCATCGCGATCTACAAGGGTATGTAGATCCACTCTCCTTTATGCTTGTTGCTAGATTACTCCATAGATAGATCTTGGTGACGCGTAGGAAAAATTTTGATTTTCTGCTACGATCCCCAACAGTGGTATCAGAGCTAGGTCTATGCGTAGTATCTTGCACGAGTAGAACACAAAGTAGTTGTGGGTGTAGATCATGTCAATTCTCTTGCCGTTACTAGTCTTATCTTGATTCGGCGGCATCGTGGGATGAAGCGGCCCGGACCGACCTTACACGTACTCTTACGTGAGACAGGTTCCACCGACTGACATGCACTAGTTGCATAAGGTGGCTAGCGGGTGTCTGTCTCTCCCACTTTAGTCGGATCGGATTCGATGAAAAGGGTCCTTATGAAGGGTAAATAGAAATTGGCATATCACGTTGTGGTTTTGACGTAGGTAAGAAACGTTCTTGCTAGAAACCTATAGCAGCCACGTAAAAACTTGCAACAACAATTAGAGGACGTCTAACTTGTTCTTGCAGCATGTGCCGTGTGATGTGATATGGCCAAAAGGATGTGATGAATGATATATGTGTGATGTATGAGATTGATCATGTTCTTGTAATAGGAATCACGACTTGCATGTCGATGAGAATGACAACCGGCAGGAGCCATAGGAGTTGTCTTATTTATTGTATGACCTGCATGTCACTGAATAACGCCATGTAATTACTTTACTTTATTGCTAAACGTTAGCCATAGTAGTAGAAATAATGTTTGGCGAGACGACTTCATGAAGACACGATGATGGAGATCATGATGATGGAGATCATGGTGTCATGCCGGTGACAATGATGATCATGGAGCCCCGAAGATGAAGATCAAAAGGAGCAAAATGATATTGGCCATATCATGTCACTATTTGATTGCATGTGATGTTTATCATGTTTTTCATCTTATTTGCTTAGAACGACGGTAGTGAATAAGATGATCTCTCACTAAAATTTCAAGAATTGTGTTTCCCCTAACTGTGCACCGTTGCTAAGGTTCGTTGTTCCGAAGCACCACGTGATGATCGGGTGGGATAAGTTCTAACATTCGCATACAACGGGTGTAAGCCAGATTTACACACGCAATACACTTAGGGTTGACTTGACGAGCCTAGCATGTACAGACATGGCCTCGGAACACGGAAGACCGAAAGGTCGAACATGAGTCGTATAGAAGATACGATCAACATGAAGATGTTCACCGTTGATGACTAGTCCGTCTCACGTGATGATCGGACACGGCCTAGTCGATTCGGATCATGTATCACTTAGATGACTAGAGAGATGTCTATCTGAGTGGGAGTTCATTAGATGAACTTAATTGTCATGAACAATACTCTAAGTTGTCTTCGCAAATTATGTTGTAGACCAATAACTGCGTTGTAGCTCCCGGTTTAATACGATCCTAGAGAAAGACTAAGTTGAAAGATATTGTAAGCAATGATGCGGACTGGGTCCGTAGTCTGAGGAGTGTCCTCACTGCTACACATAAAGCTTACGTCTTTGATGCACCGCTCGATGTGCAAACCCCTACAACGTTGTCTGTGGATATTGTGAACACCTGACAGACACGTCCTGATAACTACTTGATAGTTTAGTGCACCATACTTTACGGCTTAGAATCGGGATTCCAATGACGTTTTGAACGCCATAGAACATATGAGATGTTCTAAGAGCTGAAATTGGGATTTCAGGCTCATGCCCGTATTGAGAGGTATGAGACCTCTGACAAGTTCTTTTGCCAAAAGGATGGGGGAGAATAGCTCAACTTGTGAGCATGTGCTCAGAATGTCTGGGTGCTAAAATCACTTGAACCAAGTGGGAGTTAATCTTCCAGGTGAGATAGTGGTTGACGGAATTCTCTAGACACTATCACCAAGCTGCTAGAACTTCGTGATGAACTATGACATGCAAAGGATGGAGATGATCCCGGAGCTATTAGCGGTTCTTAAAACCGCAAAAGTAGAAATCAAGAAGGAGCATCAAGTGTTGATGGTTTAACAAGACCACTGGTTTCAAAAGGGCAAGGGCTAGAAGGGAAACTTCATGAATGGCAAACCAGTTGTCGCTCTGATGAAGGAACCCAAGGTTGAACCCAAACCTCGAGACTAAGTGCTTCTATTGTAAGGGGAACGGTCACATGGTAGCGGAACTACCCCAAATACATGGTAGATATGATAGCTGGCAACTTCGATAAAGTATATTTGATATACGTGTTATTGATGTGTACCTTACTAGTACTCCTTGTAGCACCTGGGTATTGGATACCCGTTCAGTTGCTATTATTAGTGACTTGAAGCAAAAGCTACGGACTGAACGAAGACTAGCTAAGGGCGAGGTGACAATGTGTATTGGAAGTGTTTCCAAGGTTGATAAGATCACCATCGCACACTCCCTCTATTTTCAAGATTAGTGTTGAACCTAGATAAATGTTATCGGGTGTCTACGTTGAGCATGAATATGATTAGATCATGTTCATTGCAATACGATTATTCATTTAAGTCAGAGAATAATGGTTATTCTGTTTACATGAATAATACCTTTATGGTCATGCACCCAATGGTTCGTTGAATCTCGATCATAGTAATACACATGATGATAATATTAATGCCAAAAAGATGTAGAGTTAATGATGATAGTACCACTTTCTTGTGGCACTGCCGCTTAGGTCATTTTTGGCATAAAATGCATGAAGAAACTCCATGCTGATGGACGTTTGGAGTCACTTGGTTTTGAATCGCTTGACACATGCGAGCCATGCCTCATGGGCAGGATGACTGAGATCCCGTTTTCAGGTACAATGAAACGGGCAAGTGACTTGTTGGAAATCATACATACTGATGTATGTGATCCAATGAGAATTAAGGCGTGTGGTGGATATCGTTATTTTCTCATCTTCACTGACGATTTGAGTAGATATGGTATATTTACTTAATGAAGCAAAACGTCTGAAACGTTTGAAAGGTTCAAACAATTTCAGAGTGAAGATTAAGAATCATCATAACAAGAAGATCATGTTCCTACGATCTGATCAAGGGGATATTATCTGAATTATGAGTTTGGCAATCACTTAAGACATTGTGGAATTGTTTCGCAGTTGAAGCCCCCTGGAACACCACAGCGTAATGGTGTGTCCGGACATCGTAATCGAACCTTATGAGATATGGCGCGATCTATGATGTATCATACCGATCTACCGCTATTATTTTAAGGTTATGCATTAGAGACAGCTGCATTCACTTTATATAGGGCACCATCTAAGTCCGTTGAGACAACGCCGTATGAACTAAGGTTTGGCAAGAAACCAAAGTTGTCGTTTCTCAATGTTTGGGGCTGCGATGCTTACGGCTTCAGCCGAAATAAGCTCGAACCCAAAGCGGACAAATACATCTTCATGGGATACCCACTGGTAACGGTTGGGTATACCTTCTATCTCAGATCCAAGGACAAAAATGTTTGTCGCTTAGAACGGGTCCTTTCTCGAGAAGGAGTTTCTCTCGAAAGATTTGAGTGAGAGGAAGATAGAACTTGATGAGGTTGTCGAACCCTCACTTCAACCGGAGAGTAGTGCAACACAGAAAGATCTTTCTATGGAACCTACGACTATTGAAGAGGAAACTAATGATAATGATCATGAAGTTTCGGATCAAGTTGCTATCAAACCTCGTAGGTCGACAAGGATAAGTACTACTCCTGAGTGGTACGGTGATCCTGTCTTAGATGTCATGTTGTTGGACAACAATGAACCTACGAACTATGGAGAAGCGATGGTGGGCCCATATTCCGACAAATGGTTAGAAGCCGATAAATCCGAGATAGGATCCATGTATCAAAACAAAGTATGGACTTTGGTGGACTTGCCCTATGATCGGCAAGCCATTGAGACAAATGGATCTTTAAGACTAAGACGGACGTGGACGGTAATGTCACCGTCTATGAAGCTCGACTTGTGGCGAAGAGTTTTCCACAAGTTCAAGGAGTTGACTACGATGAGATTTTCTCACCCGTAGCGATGCTTAAGTCCGTCGGAATCATGTTAGCATTAGCTGCATTTATGAAATCTGGCAGATGGATGACAAAACAAGTTTCCTTACCAGTTTTCGTAAGGAAAGGTTGTATATGATACAATCAGAAAGGTTTTGTCGATCCTAAGGATGCTAAAAGATATGCTAGCTCCAGCGATCCTTCTATGGACTAGAGCAAGCATCTCGGAGTCGGAATATATGCTTTGATGGAGTGATCAAAGTTTTTGGGTATACAAAGTTTGTTAGAAACTTGTATTTACAATAAAGTGAGTGGGAGCATCACAATATTTCTGATAAGTATATGTGAATGACATATTGTTGATCCGAAATGATGTAGCATTTCTGGAAAGCATAAAGGGTTATTTGAAATGAGTTTTTCAAAGGAAGACCTGGATAAAGCTGCTTACATATTGAGCATCAAGATCTATACAGATAGATCAAGACGCCTGATGATACTTTCAAAAGAACACACACCTTTGACATGATTTTGAAGGAGTTCAAAATAGATCAGTCAAAGAAGGAGTTCTTACCTGAGTTGTAAGGTGTGAAGTTGAGTAAGACTCAAAACTTGACCACGGCAGAAGGAAGAGGAAGGACGAAGGTCGTCCCCTATGCTTTTGCCATAGGCTCTATACGGTATGCCATGCTAAGTACCGCACCTGATGGGTGCCTTGCAACATGTCTGGCAAGAGGGTACAAAGGTGATCCAGGAGTAGATCACTGGATAGTGGTCAAAATCATCCTTAGAGTAATAAGGAAATGTTTCTCGGTTATGGAGGTGATAAAGAGTTCGACGTAAAGAGTTACGTCAATGCAAGCTTAACACCTATCCGGATAACTTTGAGTAGAGATACCGGATACGTATAATGGAGCAACAGTTTGGAATAGCTCCAAGTGGAACGTGGTAGCAGCATCTACCATATGCCATAAAGTTTTGCGAAGTACATAGGGATCTGAATGTTGCAGACCCGTTGACTACAACCTCTCTCACAAGCATAACATGATCAAACCCAGAACTCATTGAGTGTTAATCACATATTGATGTGAACTAGATTACTGACTCTAGTAAACTCTTTGGATGTTGGTCACATGGCGATGTGACCTGTGAGTGTTAATCACATGGCGATGTGAACTAGATTATTGACTCTAGTGCAAGTGGGAGACTGTTGGAAATATGCCCTAGAGGCAATAATAAATTGGTTATTATTATATTTCCTTGTTCACGATAATCGTTTATTATCCATGCTAGAATTGTATTGATAGGAAACTCAGATACATGTGTGGATACATAGACAAACACCATGTCCCTAGTGAGCCTCTAGACGACTAGCTCGTTGATCAATAGATGGTTACGGTTTCCTAACCATGGACATTGGATGTCGTTGATAACGGGATCACATCATTAGGAGAATGATGTGATGGACAAGACCCAATCCTAAGCCTAGCACAGATCATGTAGTTCGTATGCTAAAGCTTTTCTATATGTCAAGTATCTTTTCCTTAGACCATGAGATTGTGCAACTCCCGGATACCATAGGAATGCTTTGGGTGTACCAAACGTCACAACGTAACTGGGTGGCTATAAAGGTGCACTACAGGTATCTCCGAAAGTGTCTGTTGGGTTGGCACGAATCGAGACTGGGATTTGTCACTCCGTATGACAGAGAGGTATCTCTGGGCCCACTCGGTAGGACATCATCATAATGTGCACAATATGTGATCAAGGAGTTGATCACGGGATGATGTGTTACGGAACGAGTATAGAGACTTGCCGGTAACGAGATTGAGCAAGGTATCGGTATACCGACGATCGAATCTCGGGCAAGTGCTATACCGATAGACAAAGGGAATCGTATACGGGATTGATTGAATCCTTGACATCGTGGTTCATCCGATGAGATCATCGTGGAACATGTGGGAGCCAACATGGGTATCCAGATCCCGCTGTTGGTTATTGGCCGGAGAGTTGTCTCGGTCATGACTACATGGTTCCCGAGCCCGTAGGGTCTACACACTTAAGGTTCGATGACGCTAGGGTTATAGGGAAAGTATGTACGCGGTTACCGAATGTTGTTCGGAGTCCCGGATGAGATCCCGGACGTCACGAGGAGTTCCGGAATGGTCCGGAGGTAAAGATTCATATATGGGAAGTCCTGTTTTGGTCACCGGAAAAGTTTCGGGCGCTATCGGTAGCGTACCGGGACCACCGGGAGGGTCCCGGGGGTCCACCGGGTGGGGCCACCAGCCCCAGAAGGCTGCGTGGGCCAAGTGTGGGAGGGGACCAGCCCCAGGTGGGCTGGTGCGCCCCCCTAACCAGGCCCAAGGCAAAGAGAGAAGAAAAAAGGGGGAAACCCTAGGCTCAGATGGGCCTAAGGCCCACATAGTGGTGCGCCTCCCCCTCTCTCCCCCTTGGCCGCCCCCCTAGATGGGATCTAGGGCTGGCCGCACCCCTAGGGGTGGGAAACCCTAAAGGGGGCGCAGCCCTCCCTTCCCCTATATATATGTGAGGTTTGGGGCTGCCCATAACACGTTTTGACCTCTGTCGCATGGCGTAGCCCTACCTCTCTCCCTCCTCGTCTCTTGCAGTGCTTGGCGAAGCCCTGCTGGAGTCCCGCGCTCCTCCACCACCACCACGCCGTCGTGCTGCTGTTGGATGGAGTCTTCCCCAAACTCTCCCTCTCTCCTTGCTGGATCAAGGCGTGGGAGACGTCATCGGGCTGCACGTGTGTTGAACGCGAAGGCGCCGTTGTTCGGCGCTTAGATCGGAATCAACCGCGATCTGAATCGCAGCGAGTACGACTCCTTCATCCGCGTTCTTGCAACGCTTCCGCATCGCGATCTACAAGGGTATGTAGATCCACTCTCCTTTATGCTCGTTGCTAGATTACTCCATAGATAGATCTTGGTGACGCGTAGGAAAAATTTTGATTTTCTGCTACGATCCCCAACACAAGTAACATACCAATGACAAAAGGAACAACATATGTTGTTATGCGGTTTGACCGATGAAGATCTTCGTAGAATATGTAGGAGCCAATATGAGCATCCAGCTTCCGCTATTAGTTATTGACCGGAGATGAGTCTCGGTCATGCCTACATAGTTCTCAAACCCGTAGGGTCCGCACGCTTAACGTTTGATGGCGATCAGTATTACGAGTTTATGAGTTTTGATGTACTGAAGGTAGTTAGGTGTCCTGGATGAGATCACGGACATGACGAGGAGTCTCGGAATGTCCGATACGTAAAGATTGATATATTGGACGACTATATTCGGACACCGGAAGTGTTCCGGAAAGGTTTCGGATTAAACCGGAGTGCCGGAGGGGTATCGGTACTCCCCGGGGGAACTAATGGGCCACTTGGGCCCTTAGTGGAGAGAGAGAGAGCCGGCCAGGTGAAAGTGCAACTAATCCCCGGGTGGTTTTGGCAATTAATAACAACATATATATCATTGAACTAATAGTTACTCGAGAATCATTTCAGAGAAGTTCAGTGATATGGGTATGGCAATGACTGAAGAAGTGGACCCCTCAAAATGCTAAGGCAAGCATTGGCAAAAGCTCAAGACTCCATTTTTGGTTTAGTGATCCAAGATCACATTGAGTCCATAGGAAAAGCCAATACTATTAAAAGGGGATGAGGTTGTGTTGATGATCTGGTTGCTCAAGTGCTTAGTGATATATCTCCTTCAACTATCAGCAACTTTCACTACAATACACACTCATAAGTAATCTCGGACCTACCGATTTTCCAAACTCAGTCCCACCGAGATGAACCACCTCAGCCATAAGCCAAACCCTAGAAAAATCGGTCAATCCGAGTTTGAGATCGGTCTCACCGAAATACGGGCTGCCAAGCTTCTGTAACCGTTTGACATCATTTCGGAATAACCGAGTTGATGATTTCGGTCTCACCGAAACTGGCAAGTTCCTGTCTTGACTCAAATCGGACAAACCGAGATGGTATTTTCGGTCCCACCGAAAACCCCAACGTTCACTATATTTGAACTTTCGGTCTGACCGAGTTTCCACTTCGGTCTCACCGAGATTGCTCAATTATGTGTGTAACGGTTGGATTTTGTGTGGAGGCTATATATACCCCTCCACCCCCTCTTCATTCGTGGAGAGAGCCATCAGAAAGAACTACCACTCCTACCTTACACTTTCTGAGAAGAGAACTACCTACCCTTGTGTTGAGATCAAGTTGCTCCATTCCAACCATATGAAACTTGATTTCTAACCATCCCAAGTTGCTTTCCACTCAATCCTTTCTTCCACCACAGCCATATCAGTGAGGAGAGTTGAGTGTTGGGGAGATTATCATTTGAAGCACAAGAGCAAGGAGTTCATCATCATCTACAACATCTATTACCTTTTGGAGGGTGGTGCCTCCTAGATTGGTTAGGTGTCGCTTGGGAGCCTCCGTCATCGAGATGTGGAGTTGAACCAAGAAGTTTGTAAGGGCAAGGAGATCGCCTACTTCGTGAAGATCTACCCCGAGTAAGGCTAGCCCTCCGTGGGTGTAGGCCATGATGGAATAGACAAGGTTGCTTCTTCGTGGACCCTTCGTGGGTGGAGCCCTCCGTGGACTCGCGCAGCCGTTACCCTCCGTGGGTTGAAGTCTCCATCAACGTGGATGTACGATAGCACTACCTATCGGAACCACGGGAAAAATCATTGCGTCTCCAAATTGCATTTGATCTTCTCCACCTCTCTTTACTACATGTGCAATTTACTTTCCGCTGCTTATACTCTAGAATTGCATGTGTAGGGTGATACTTGACTTGATCTTAATTGTGAAACTACCTAAAACTGTTCTTTGTCAAAGGCAGAATTTTTATATTTACAAGTAGTCTAATCACCCCCCCTCTAGACATACTTTCGATCCTACAAGTGGTATCAGAGCTTTGGTCTCCATTGTTTGGTTTCCATTGCATTGGACTCCATAAGCTTGGTTTCACAACCTAGGAGAGTATGGCGTCTAGTGAGGGTAATTATCGTAGAGGTCCTTACTTTGATGGTACAAATTTTGCTAGTTGGAAGCATAAAATGAAAATGCATATTCTTGGTCATAACCCAGCCGCATGGGGCATTATTTGTGTTGGTATGCAAGGTGAATTCTTCGAGGAAGGAAAAGTTCCGGATCGCAAAGCTACACCGGAAGAGTTGCGGATGTTGCAAAACAATGCTCAAGCTTGTGACATTCTCTTCAATGCTTTGTGTCCCGAGGAGTTCAACAAAATCAGCCGTCTTGAGAATGCTAAAGAGATTTGGGATACTTTGGTTGAAATGCACGAAGGTACCGAGTCTGTGAAGGAATCAAAGCTAGATATTCTTCAAGGTCAACTTGACAAGTTCAAGATGAAGGATGGTGAAGGAGTCGCTGAAATGTACTCTAGGCTTGCTCTCATCACAAATGAGATTGCCGGCTTAGGAAGCGAAGAAATGACCGACCGATTCATCATTAAGAAGATTCTCAGAGCTTTGGATGGAAAATATGACACCGTGTGCACTTTGATCCAAATGATGCCAAACTACAAGACTCTCAAGCCAACTGAAGTCATTGGAAGAATTGTTGCTCATGAGATGACACTTAAGGATAAGGAAGAGCTTCACAACAAGTCAAGTGGTGCTTACAAAGCTACAAGTGATGCTCCCACAACCTCAAGTGACAAGTTAATTTCCAATGAAGAGATAAGCCTAATGGTTAAGAACTTCAACAAATTCTACAACAATAGAGGCAAAGAGAGAAGCTCAAAGTCTAGATCATATGATGAAAAGAGATCTTCTAGTCGTGATCGAAACTGCTACAATTGTGGAAGACCCGGACACTACTCAAATGAGTGTACGGCTCCCCACAAGAGAAGAGAAGAATCTCCAAGAAGAAGATCAAGAGATGAGTCACCTCGGAGAGAGAGAAGGAGTAGAGATGATCGTTATGAACGAAGACCCTCTCGGAGAAGCAAGGATTTGGAGAGGAAAGACAAGTCATCAAGGAGCTACACAAGAAGAAGACATCAAGCTCATGTAGGTGAATGGGTCTCCGGCTCCGACTCCGACAATCAATCCGATGGAAGCTATCACTCTGACTCCGACTACAGTCAAGATGAAGGTGTTGCCGGTCTTGCTCTCGTATCCTCCAACTCCAACTCCTACGACTTATTTGATTCACCCAATGAGGGAATTGGAAGATGCTTCATGGCTAAAGGCCCCAAGGTATCACACCCTGAATTCATTGACTTCAATAGTGATGAGGATGACTTGCTTGGTGAAGATGAGCTATTGCATGATAAATCTAGTGAGCTTAGTAACGATGAAAATGCTAGTAGTCTTTATAGTCGAGAAGAGTCGAATGACAATGCTATGAAGGAGATTGAGCGTCTAACTAAAGAACTAAACACTCTTAAGTTAGCTCATGAAACAACTCAAGAAGATCATAGAGAGCTCCTAAGATCTCATGAGAAGCTACGCTTCGAGAAGCTCACTCTAGAGCAAGAACATGAGTTTCTAAAAGCGATCAATGACGATCTTCGAAAGAAGAGTTCTTCATATCTTGCCAAACGACTTCTCTTGTCTAATTTCTTGCCACCCATTAAGACTAAGCATGACAAGCATAAGAAAAATTCTTCCTCTAGCAGTAACAATAACCATGTTAAATCTAATGTTGTTACTTCTAGTAGTTCTCTTGATTCCACTAACAATGTTTCAAGCCAAGTTACACTTGAGCAAGAGAATAGTTTATTGAAAGGGATCATAGAGAAAGGTGTCTACAAGAACCTTGCCGGAAGCAAGAACTTTGAGGATATTATTCGCAAGCAAGGAAGGCACCGGAAGAATCAAGGAATTGGTTTTGAGCGAAAGTTCAACGCCGAAGGTGTTGAGTGGGAAGAAGGTCAATATCCTACTCCACAGTTTGTTTCTCAAAAGGAGAAGTATGATCCTACTTCTTCCAATGTGGAACAAGCTCAAGATGACCTTCCACCACAAGACCACAAGCTAAAAGCCAAGGACAAGCTTCAAGAGGAGATTGATGCATTCATTGAAGCACCTCAAGCCATGGTCAAGTGGGTTCCCAAGGACACATCAAGTTCTACTTCGTCAAGCTCAACTACAACCCCAAGGATTCCCATCAAGATGATGTGGATCCTGAAGAAGAAGAACTAGAAGGTTCTTGAGGGTGACTCCGCCAACATACTTCACTCACATTCATTTTGGCAACTTGTGCAATCAACTTCCACATCATGCACTAGTTCATGGAGTCACAAACCCTCTTGTTGGTAAGTCAAGGGACAAGGTAATCATTGCTTTCATGGACATCATCTATTGTGAACTTCAATCTATGTCCATGGATATCCTTGTTTGTTCCTTGTGGGACTAACCCATGTAGGTATTGAAAGTGCCCTAATCCAAAGGATAGCTCCCAACTCTTGATGATCTACATCAACATTGAGCATCCACATCTTCAACATCTACATGAAGTCTTCTACGACAACCCAAGGTTAGTTTGACCCTTAAAAGGGGTTCTCACATCTAGGGGGAGCTTTGCTCTAAAAATTGAGCTAAAGCATCTCCAAATGATGTGAACACATCAATGCTTTATGTAAAAGTGGTAACCCCACTTGTGCTTAAACGATGAGTATGACCTATGATCAAATGTTCTCATTTGGCTCCTAAGTCAAAATACTCATATAAAGATGACCTAGTCATCGACAAATTGTGTGCTAGTAGCTAGAGTGTTGGTTGTGCATGTTTGACACATATTTCATTTGCTATCTTATTGTGTGAGCATGTTGAATGCATGATTTTATCCATTCGAGGACATCCATTTGTTGTTTTGGTTGTTTTGATTTTTCTGGCCAAATGGATGGACAAGAATGCCTAAGTACCTCCCCTAGCTATCTATGCTTTCTTGTCTCAAATTCTATTCATGCTTATATCACAAACTTTGAACAAGTCATTTTCGGACCCTCCGAGTGAGGAGCACTCGGAGCCACCGATCCGTCTAAGGCTGACTTCCAAAACCTTCTAAGTAAATTTCGGTCAGACCAACTTTCTCCCACTCGGTCAAACCGAAAGCACTTAGACTGATCTAGGTTTCATCTCGGTGAAACCGAGTTCTAAATCTCGGCGTGACCGGTATGCGTAAATGCATAGCAGTTATCCATCTCGGTGTCACCGAGTTTTTCAACTCGGTCCCACCGACAGCAAGGGGATATAAATACTGAGGGCAGCGCGCGATTATTCCTTCAAACGTTTTCGCTCCCACGTCCCCTGCTGCCGTCGCCCTGATCTCCGGATCGTCGCCGTCGTCGCCTGTGCGCCCTCGCCGCAGGTCTCCGCCGCCGTCAACGGTCTTCTCCTCCGCGCCGTTGCCGCCGTAGAGGGACTCCACCAAGTTAGGGTGAGTCTCGATCCCTCTCGTGCTCCCCATCCGATTCATTGCACGTCTGGTTTGCCCTACATCTGGCCACGATTGAAATTTCCTTAACATCAGATCGGTTCTAGTTTTGAGTAAAATTCTTAGGTTTAGGTTTCCACGGAACACATCTCGGTGAAACCGGTTTTCAATTTTCTGTGTGACCGATTCGGCCTCTGGCCATTGCACTGCACTTTCGGTCTAACCGAGTTGTGCAAATCGGTGTGACCGAAGTAGAGTTTTAGTGAAACCCTAGTTTATCGGCAGGACCGAAACCCATTTCGGTCCAACCGAAAGTGGTGTGTAAGTTTCTGTTATACACTTCGGATTCACCGAAACTAAAAATCGGTCTGACCGAAATGCATTCTGTGAAAACTTAAAACTAAGATTTGAACTCAATTTTTTTTTTTGCAAAAACCTCTGCAGTTTGTGATAACTCTTCTACTCTGCCTATACCTTATCTATTCACAGGTTGTCAGCCATGTCAGATGCCAGTGACAGCCAGAACAGGTCAGAGTCACCTTTTGCAGAGATTCCTGAGGCAGATACTAGTCCTGAGGCTAGTAGCCCTATTGATGATGGTGAGAGGAGTACACCTAGTGGCTTGCCTCCTGCAGCCACCAGAACCAGAAAGGAGAGGAACTCAGATGATGAGGATTCCGATTTCATTGCTAAAGAAGAAGTATCCTCCAAGCCCAAGAGAAAGGTTGTTGCTAAAGAGCAACAAGGGCAGCAGTCAAAGAAAGGCACCAGCAAGGTCAAGCAATCAGCTGTTGCCAAGAAGCTAAACTTGGGAGAGCCAGCCCCAAGCAAAGTGAAGAAAACTTCCAAGAGGAAGAGGGTAGTGTATGCTGAACCTCATGCAGATGCAGCAGAAGAAGAAGAAGAAGCACCCCAGCCTGCTCCTCAGAAGCAGAAACTCATGGGTGATGCTATTAGGGCTGGAGCCACTTCAAAGCCCAAGAAGCCTGCTCAAGCAAAGGCAGCTCCAGCAAAGCCTACTGCCAAGCCCAAGAGGACAACCAGGAACATTCCAGCCTCTGAGAAGAACAAAGGTGATGTGCCACCAGCTGATTCTGATGAAGAAGAACATGTGTTGCTGAAGCTCCGTCCAAAATTGCCACTCCACAACGATGCTCATCCTCAAGCCGAGGATATGAAGGCAAGGAAAGATAGAGGTCTCAGGCTATGGAGACAGTCTGACCCATATGCCGTGAGAAGAAGGACTGCTGTGGACCCCAGATTCCACACCAGAGAGCAGCAGGACTTCTATGAGACTGTGCTGATGGACAAGAAGCCTATAGTTGCAGATACCAGATACGTTGACTGGAAGTACATTGACAGTGAAGAGCACCGAGACTTCTTTCCCCATGTGCATGAAAGCTTCACTGCATGTGGAGTTGATGAGTTTGTGGGTCAGAAACTGACAGATTGGAACGATGAGATGATTATGCAGTTCTATGCCACAGCCCACTTCTATCCTGATGGGAAGATCACCTGGATGACTGAAGGTCAAAGGTTTTCTTCGTCTGTTGAAGAATGGGCAGAACTTCTGAATGCTCCAGTGCAAAGAGAGGACGACATTGATGTCTATGGGATTCCTAAGAAGAACCATGATTCCATGAAGAACATGTACAAGGAGATCCCCGCAGCAGATTTGGAAGTGTGGAAGCTTGGCTCAGTGTACTATCTCCAGGCAGGTCTACCTACCACTAACACTATTCTGAGGCATACCTTGATGCCCAAGTCTGGAGACCATCGCATGATCAGAGGGTATTCTATCAACATGCTGCACATACTTGATGAGAAGGCACCTTTCAAGGTGATGGACTTAATGGTAGAGACCATTAAGAGGACTGCAGCTGACCAGAAGAGGTCATGTGGATTTGCCCCGCAGATTCAGATGCTTATCAATGCCAAGTTTGGCACGGGCAAATTCCTGTTGGATAGGAAGCACTTACCACTGCAGCCTGAGCATGAAGATAATGTTGTTGTGATGGACGAGGAGGATCCAACTTCGGTTGAAGGTCAAGCCAAGATTGAAGCTGCTAGGAAAGCCAAAGCTGATAAAGAGGCAGCAGCAGCAGCAGCTAAACCAAAGAGCTTCGGAGAGCAGATTCTTGAAGCTACCCAAAGGATTGAACAACGCCTGGCCAGCATTGAACAATCTCAGGAGAGCCTAGAGAGGATTGTTGACGAGAAGGTCCATGCTCTGGACGTGAAGCTGACTGAACTTCAGGTGACCGTCAACAAGCTTGAGGCAGACATGGAGGAAGCAAGGCAGGACAGGGCAGAGCTCATGCAGGATGACCTAGTCCAGGACTCTCATTGCCAGACTGCTCCGGTTCCCAGAGGATTCCGATCAGCTGCTATCCCAGTGACTGACTCCAGGACTACCACTTCAGCACCTCCTACAGCTCCAGCAGTCACTCCAGCCACAGCTCCAGTTTCCACTCCTCCAGCGCAGACATCAGCTGAAGTCTTCGCCGATGCCGTCATATCTACTTCGACATCTACCCAGATGGGAGCCGCCAGCAGAGCCCACAGTGACGTTTAGCTCTATGCTTTTTCGAACTTTTTGGTAACTTGTTGCCAAAGGGGGAGAAATTGTATAGATCATAGGGCTTCGAGAGAGAGAGTGCTCTTTCGTTCTTTTGCGGTTTCTTTGAGTTTCTTTTGGTTCGTTTGGTTCTTGAAACTTTTAGTGTGCTTGATACTACGTTTGATGCTACCTTAATGAGTGCTTGGTCATACTATGCTTTAATGTGTGCTTAATGCTTATCATATGCTATTCCTATCTTGTATGATCATTTACTCATGTCTTGGTGATTGGGTGCATGCTTTTCATTCTTATCATTTTGTGCGCTCCACCAAGATGTATGTGACATGGAAGAGTGACCCATGATCCTAATTGATTGTGCATTTGCATTCAAACGCAAATTTTAAATAATGCACAAATTTAGGGGGAGCTCTTGCTTATCACATACTTCTCAAAGCGACGATATTATTCATTGATTATATCCTTTGTCGAAGCTTTGATCTATATGTTGTCATCAATTACCAAAAAGGGGGAGATTGAAAGTGCAACTAATCCCCGGGTGGTTTTGGCAATTAATAACAACATATATATCATTGAACTAATAGTTACTTGAGAATCATTTCAGAGAAGTTCAGTGATATGGGTATGGCAATGACTGAAGAAGTGGACCCCTCAAAATGTTAAGGCAAGCATTGGCAAAAGCTCAAGACTCCATTTTTGGTTTAGTGATCCAAGATCACATTGAGTCCATAGGAAAAGCCAATACTATTAAAAGGGGATGAGGTTGTGTTGATGATCTGGTTGCTCAAGTGCTTAGTGATATATCTCCTTCAACTATCAGCAACTTTCACTACAATACACACTCATAAGTAATCTCGGACCAACCGATTTTCCAAACTCAGTCCCACCGAGATGAACCACCTCAGCCATAAGCCAAACCCTAGAAAAATCGGTCAATCCGAGTTTGAGATCGGTCTCACCGAAATACGGGCTGCCAAGCTTCTGTAACCGTTTGACATCATTTCGGAATAACCGAGTTGATGATTTCGGTCTCACCAAAACTGGCAAGTTCTTGTCTTGACTCAAATCGGACAAACCGAGATGGTATTTTCGGTCCCACTGAAAACCCCAACGTTCACTATATTTGAACTTTTGGTTTGACCGAGTTTCCACTTCGGTCTCACCGAGATTGCTCAATTATGTGTGTAACGGTTGGATTTTGTGTGGAGGCTATATATACCCCTCCACCCCCTCTTCATTCGTGGAGAGAGCCATCAGAAAGAACTACCACTCCTACCTTACACTTTCTGAGAAGAGAACTACCTACCCTTGTGTTGAGATCAAGTTGCTCCATTCCTACCATATGAAACTTGATTTCTAACCTTCCCAAGTTGCTTTCCACTCAATCCTTTCTTCCACCACAGCCATATCAGTGAGGAGAGTTGAGTGTTGGGTAGATTATCATTTGAAGCACAAGAGCAAGGAGTTCATCATCATCTACAACATCTATTACCTTTTGGAGGGTGGTGCCTCCTAGATTGGTTAGGTGTCACTTGGGAGCCTCCGTCATCGAGATGTGGAGTTGAACCAAGAAGTTTGTAAGGGCAAGGAGATCGCCTACTTCGTGAAGATCTACCCCGAGTAAGGCTAGCCCTCCGTGGGCGTAGGCCATGATGGAATAGACAAGGTTGCTTCTTCGTGGACCCTTCGTGGACTCGCGCAGCCGTTACCCTCCGTGGGTTGAAGTCTCCATCAACGTGGATGTACGATAGCACTACCTATCGGAACCACGGGAAAAATCATTGCGTCTCCAAATTGCGTTTGATCTTCTCCACCTCTCTTTACTACATGTGCAATTTACTTTCCGCTGCTTATACTCTAGAATTGCATGTGTAGGGTGATACTTGACTTGATCTTAATTGTGAAACTACCTAAAACTGTTCTTTGTCAAAGGCAGAATTTTTATATTTACAAGTAGTCTAATCACCCCCCCCCCCTCTAGACATACTTTCGATCCTACACCAGGGCTGGGCCACGCGCTCTCCCTTGGTCCGAATTGGACAAGGAAAGGAGGAGGGGCACCCCTTTCCTTCTCCCTCTCCCGCTCCTTCCTTCCCCCTCTCTCCCTTTTGGTGGACTCCTACTAGGAATAGGATTGGAATCCTATTCCTAGTAGGATTGGCCCTCTAGGGCGCGCCATAGGGGCCGGCCGGCCTCCCCCCTTTGCTCCTTTATATACGGGGGCAAGGGGCACCTCTAGACACATAAGTTGATCTCTCCCAACCGTGTGCGGTGCCCCTCTCCATAGAAACACACCTCGGTCATATCATTGTAGTGCTTAGGCGAAGCCCTGTGCTGGTAGCTTCAACATCTCCGTATCTACGCCGTCGTGCTGACGAAACTGTCCCTTGAGGTTCTACTGGATCAAGAGCTCGTGGGACGTCATCAAGCTGAACGTGTGCTGAACGCGGAGGCTCCGTACGTTCGGTGCTTGATCGGTTGGATTGCGAAGAAGTTCGACTACATCAACCGCGTCACTAGATGCTTTCGCTCCTGGTCTACGAGTGTACGTAGACACACTCTCCCTTCTCGTTGCTATGCATCTAGTAGCTAGATCTTGCGTGATCGTAGGATTTTTTTTCAAATACTACGTTCCCCAACAGTGGCATCATGAGCCAGGTCTATGCGTAGATGATATGCACGAGTAGAACACACTGAGTTGTGGGCGATAATAGTCATACTGCTTACCAGCATGTCATACTTTGGTTCGGCGGTATTGTGAGATGAAGCGGCCCGAAACGGCATTACGCGTACGCTTACGCGAGACTGGTTTCACCGTTATGAGCACTCGTTGTTTAAAGGTGACTGGCGGGTGTCTGTCTCTCTCACTTTAGCTGAATCGAATGTGGCTATGCTCGGTCCTTGTGAAGGTTAAAACAACACATACTTGACGAAAAATCGTTGTGGTTTTGTATGCGTAGGTAAGAACGGTTCTTCCTAAAGCCCGTAGCAGCCATGTAAAATTTGCAACAACAAAGTAGAGGACGTCTAACTTGTTTTTGCAGGGCATGCTGTGATGTGATATGCTCAAGACATGATGAGTTATACGTTATTGTATGAGATGATCATGTTTTGTAAAGTTATAGGCAACTGGCAGGAGCCATATGGTTGTCGCTTTATTGTATGAAATACAGTCGCCATGTAATTGCTTTACTTTATCACTAAGCGGCAGCGATAGTCGTGGAAGCAATAGTTGGCGAGACGACGATGATGCTACGATGGAGATCAAGGTGTCGCGCCGGTGACGATGGTGATCATGACGATGCCTTGGAGATGGAGATCAAAGCACAAGATGATGATTGCCATATCATGTCACATATTTTGATTGCATGTGATGTTTATCTTATTATGCTTCTTATTTTGCTTAGTACGATGGTAGCATTATAAGATGATCTCTCACTAAATTTCAAGGTATAAGGGTTCTCCCTGAGTATGCACCATTGCGAAAGTTCGTCGTGCCGAGACACCATGTGATGATCGGGTGTGATAAGATCTATGTTCACATACAACGGGTGTAAGCCAATTTTGCACACACAGAATACTCGGGTTAAACTTGGCGAGCCTAGCATGTACAGACATGGCCTCGGAACACTGGAGACCGAATGGTCGAGCGTGAATCATATAGTAGATATGATCAACATAAGATGTTCACCATTGAAAACTACTCCATCTCACGTGATGATCGGACATGGTTTAGTTGATTTGGATGACGTGATCATTTAGATGACAAGAGGGATGTCTATCTAAGTGGGAGTTCTTTAAGTAATATGATTAATTGAACTTTAATTTATCATGAACTTAGTCCTGATAGTATTTTGCATATCTATGTAGTTGTAGATCAATGGCCTGTGCTACCGTTCCTTTGAATTTTAATGCATTCCTAGAGAAATCTAAGTTGAAAGATGATGGTAGCAATTACACGGACTGGGTCCGTAACTTGAGGATTATCCTCACTGCTGCACAGAAGAATTATGTCCTTGAAGCACCGCTGGGTGACAAGCCTGCTGCAGGAGCAACCCCGGACGTTATGAACGTTTGGCAAGCTCGTTCTGATGACTACACGATAGTTCAGTGTGCCATGATTTACGACTTAGAACCGCGACTTCAACGACGTTTTGAACGTCATCGAGCATATGAGATGTTCCAGGAGTTGAAGTTAATATTTCAAGCAAATTCCCGGATTGAGAAATATGAGATTTCCAATAAGTTCTACAGCTGCAAGATGGAGGAGAGTAGTTCTATCAGTGAACACTTGCTCAGAATGTCTGGGTACTACAATCATATGACTCAACTTGGATGCAAAGTTGACGCAGATAGTGTTATTGATAGAGTTCTTCAATCACTGCCACCAAGCTATAAAGGCTTCGTGATGAACTATAACATGCAAGGGATGCAAAAGACAATTCCCGAGCTCTTCGCTATGCTCAAAGCTGCGGAGCTAGAAATCAAAAAGGAGCATCAAGTGTTGTTGGTTAACAAGACCACTAGTTTCAAGAAAAAGGGCCAGGGAAAGAAGGGGAACTTCAAGAAGAATAGCAAGACAATTGCTACTCCCACGAAGAAACCCAAGTCTAGAGCCAAGCCTGAAACTGAGTGCTTCTACTGCAAAGGGACTGGACACTGGAAGCGGAACTACCCCAAGTATTTGACGTATAAGAAGGATGGCAAGGTGAACAAAGGTATATGTGATATACATGTTATTGATGTGTACCTTACTAATGCTCGTAGTAGTACCTGGGTATTTGATACCGGTTCGGTTGCTAATATTTGTAACTCGAAAATAGGGACTACGGATTAAACGAAGATTGGCTGAGGACGAGGTGACGACGTGCGTGGGAAATGGTTCCAGAGTCGATGTGATCGCCGTCGGCATGCTACCTCTACATCTACCATCGGGATTAGTTTTAGACCTGAATAATTGTTATTTGGTGCCAGCGTTAAGCATGAACATTATATCTGGATCTTGTTTATTGCGAGACGGTTATTCATTTAAATCTGAGAATAATGGTTATTCTATTTATATGAGTAATATCTTTTATGGTCATGCACCCTTGAAGCGTGGTCTATTATTGTTGGATCTCGGTCGTAGTGATACACATATTCATAATATTGAAGCCAAAAGATGTAAGGTTAATAATGATAGTGCAACTTATTTGTCGCACTACCGTTTAGGTCATATTGGTGTAAAGCGCATGAAGAAACTCCATAGTGATGGGCTTTTGGAATCACTTGATTATGAATCACTTGGTGCTTGCGAACCATGCCTCATGGGCAAGATGACTAAAACTCTGTTCTCCGGAACTATGGAGCGAGCAACAGATTTGTTGGAGATCATACATACTGATGTATGTGGACCGATGAGTGTTGAAGCTTGCTACCTCTTGAGCTTGCATTGTATTCCCTCGAAGAGGAAAGGGAGATGTAGCACAGTAGCGTAAGTATTTCCCTCAGTTTTTGAGAACCAAGGTATCAATCCAGTAGGAGACCACACGCGAGTCCCTCGCACCCGTACAAACAAATAAGCACTTCGCAGCCAACGCGATAAGGGGTTGTCAATCCCTTTACGGTCACTTAGGAGAGTGAGATCTGATAGAGGTGATAATTATATTTTTGGTTTTTTTGTTTAATGAAATAACAAATAAAAGCAAGAAAAGTAAAGTAGATATAGATTGATATGTTGAGAATAGACCCGGGGGCCATAGTTTTCTCTAGTGGCTTCTCTGATGATAGCGATATTCTACGGCGGCTAAACAAATTACTGTCGAGCAATTGATAGAAAAGCGAATAATTATGAGACTATCTATGCAAGATCATTGTATATAGGCATCATGTCCGAGACAAGTAGACCGAAACGATTCTGCATCTACTACTATTACTCCACACATCGACCGCTATCCAGCATGCATCTAGTGTATTGAGTTCATACGAACAGAGTAACGCTTTAAGCAAGATCACATGATGTAGAGGGATAAACTCAAGCAATATGATGAAAACCCCATCTTTTATCCTCGAAGGCAAGAATACAATACGTGCCTTGCTGCCGCTACTGTCACTGGGAAAGGACACCGCAAGATTGAACCCAAAGCCAAGCACTTCTCCCATCACAAGAACTATAGATCTAGTGGGCCAAACCAAACCAATAATTCGAAGAGACTTGCAAGGATATTATGAGCACACATAAAAAGTTCAAAGAAGAACCAAATATCTTTCATAGAGAACCTTGATCATAAACTCACAATTCATCGGATCTCGACAAACACACCGCAAAAAGAGATTACATCGAATAGATCTCCTCGAAGACCGAGGAGAACTTTGTATTGAGATCCAGAGAGAGAGAAGAAGCCACCTAGATACTAGCTATGGACCCGAAGGTCTGTGGTAAACTACTCACAACTCATGGTGAGGGCGATGATGATGGTGATGAAGGCCTCCGTGATGGTTCCCCCTCCCGGAACAGGCTCCAAGATGGGATCTCCACGGGAACAGAAGCTACGACGGTGGAATTAGGGTTTTCTCTCTGCGTATGGAGTTTCTGGGGTACGTAGGTATATATAGGAAGAAGGAGGGCACCGTGGGCCGTGTGGGCCAGCCTCGAGGCAGGGGGGCGCGCCCCCCACCCTCGAGGGCTGGCCCCTTGCCCCTGACTTGGTCCTGACATTTCCCGAGCGTGATTTCCTCCAAAAATATCTCCCGCGAAGGTTTCATTGCGTTTGGACTCTGTTTGATATTCCTTTTCTGCAAAACCCTGATATAGGCAAGAAACAACAATCTGGACTGGGCCTTTGGGTTAGTAGGCTAGTCCCAAAAATGATATAAAAGTGAATGATAAAGCCCATTAAGCATCCAAGACTTCATAAATAATAGCATGGAACAATCAAAAATTATAGATACGTTGGACACGTATCAAGCATCCCCAAGCTTAATTCCTGCTCGTCCTTGAGTAGGTAAATGATAGAGAAAGAATTTTTGATGTGGAATGCTAACCAATATAGTTTTTCAATGTAATTCTCTTAATTGTGGCATGAATGTTCAGATCTGAAAGATTCAAGATAAAAGTCTATATTGACATAAGAAATAACAATACTTCGAGCAATACTAACAAAGCAATCATGTCTTCTCAAAATACTATGGCTAAAGGGAGTTATCCCTACAAAATCATATGGTCTGGCTATGCTCCCTCTTCATCACACAAAATATTCATATCATGCACAACCCCAATTTCAGCCAAGCATTTGTTTTCATACTCTATCTTTTTCAAACCTTTCAACTTTCACGCAATACATGAGCGTGAGCCATGGATATAGCACTATGGGTGGAATAGAGGTGGTTGTGGAGAAGACAACAAGAGGAAGATAGTCTCACATCGACTAGGCGTATCAACGGGCTATGGAGATGCCCATTAATAGATATCAATGTGAGTGATTAGGGATTGCCATGCAATGGATGCACTAGAGCTAAATATGAATGAAAGCTCAAAAAGAAACTAGTGGGTGTGCATCCAACTTGCTTGCTCACGAAGACCTAGGGCATTTGAGGAAGCCCATTGTTGGAATATACAAGCCAAGTTCTATAATGAAAGTTCCCACTAGTATATGAAAGTGACTAATCATGAGACTTTCTATAATGATGATCATGGTGCTACTTTGAAGCACAAGTGTGGAAAAATATAGTAGCAATTGTCCCTTCTCTCTTTTCTCTCATTTTTTGGAGGGGGTTTTCTCCTTTTTTATTAGCCCTTCTCTAATTTTTTGGGCCTTCTCTTTTTTTATTGGCCTTTCCTCATACGGGACAATGATCTAATAATGATGAACATCACACTTTTTGTTACAACTTGAAATTACAACTCGGTACTACAACAAGTATGACTCTACATGAATGCCTCCGGCGTTGCACCGGCATAAGCAATGAATCAAGAGTGACAAATATGAAAAATTATGCATGGTGGCTTTGCCACAACTACGATGTCAACTACATGATCATGCATGGCACTATGACAATATGATGTGTGTCATATGAACGGAACGGTGAAAAGTTGCATGGCAATATATCTCGGAATGGCTATGGAAATGCCATGATAGGTAGGTATGGTGGCTGTTTTGAGGAACAATATGGTGGCTGTTTTGAGGAAGGATATATAGTGGGTTTATGGTACCGGCGAAAGTTGCGCGGTACAAGAGAGGCTAGCAATGGTGGAAAGGTGAGAGTGCGTATAATCCATGCACTCAACATTAGTCATAAGAACTCATATACTTATTGCAAAAATATACGACTCATTAAAAACAAAGAAATCAACGCATGCTCCTAGGGGGAGTTTGGTAGGAGTTAACCATCGCGCGCCCCCGACCTCCACACAAAGGTTGGCACTCTACAAATACCTGATGCTCTAACTTCGTCACATAGCGGTTCACCATACGTGCATGATACAGGAATCACTAACCTTAACACAGGTATTCTTCAATTTCATAATAACTCCACTAGCATGACTCTAATATCACTATCCTCATGTCTCAAAACAATTATCAAGCATCCAACATCTCATTCTATTCAATGCACTTGGTGTGAAAATTTTACTACATTGACATTGGATGTTTATCATGTGGAGACTAGTTTCTTTAGACTGAACACATTACCATACTGTTTTAATGAACTATCAAATAGATATAAGTGAAGCATGAGAGTTCAACAATTTCTACAAAATATTACCACCACCGTGCTCTAAAAGATAATAGTGAAGCACTAGAGCAAAAACTATTCAACTCAAAAGATATAAGTGAAGCACATAGAGGGTTCTAATAATTTCTAGGCCATATTTAACTCTCTCAAATAGGTGTTTCCAGCAAGTATGATTGTGGCAAACTAACAAGCAAATACTCAAATTATACAAGACGCTCCAAGCAAAACACATAGCATGTTGCGATTAAAAATATAGTTCCAAGTATAGTTACCGATGGATGAAGACGGAAGAGGGGATGCCTTCCCGGGGCATCCCCAAGCTTAGGCTTTTGATTATCTTGATTTTACTTGGGAAGCCATGGCAATCCCCAAGCTTGGGCCTTTGCTACTCCTTGTTCCATAGTCCATCAAAGCAATACTCAAAACTTGAAAACTTAACAACACAAAACTTAGACAAAAATTCTCGTGAGCTCCGTTAGTAAGAGAAAGAAAACCACCACTCAAAGGTACAGCAAGGAATGCATTATTTGTTTATATTGGTGTTAAACCTACTGTACTCCAAGTTTTATATGATTCATATCCTCCAATATTACTCACAGATGCATCGGAATAAGCAAACAACACAAGAAAAACAGAATCTGTCAAAAACAGAACAGTCTGTAGTAATCTGCTGGGTTCGCCTACTTCTGGAACTCCAAAAAATTCAAACTAAATTGGTCAATTTGCGCAATTTGTCTACCAATCATCAGAAAAACTAATCAACTAAAAAGCACGCTCCAGTAAAATCTGAAGTCTACTTTAGCCAGCGGTAACGATTCTGTTTTTCACGGTAAGATCAAATAAACTTCACACAAGTCCTACCAAAGGTTCTACTTGGCACAAACACTAAACAAAACATGAAAACACATCTAATCAGAGGCTAGATGCAATATTTATTCCCTAACAGCAACAAAAGCAAAAAACATAAAATTGGATTGCCTCCCAACAAGCAATATCGTTTTACGCCCCTAGCTAGGCACGATACAAGATAAATATAGGTATTGCCATATTTGGAAGGCAATCCATAAGTGGCTCTCATGATAGATTCATATGGTAATTTGATTTTATTTCTAGTAAAGTGTTCCATGCCTTTACTTAATGGAAATTGGAATCTAATATTTCCTTCCTTCATATCAATAATTGCACCAATCGTTCTAAGGAAAGGTCTACCAAGAATAATAGGACATGAAGGATTGCAATCTATATCGAGAACAATGAAATCTACGGGCACGTAATTCCTATTGGCAACAATAAGAACATCATTAATTATTCCCATATGTTTCTTAATAGTGGAATCCGCAAGATGCAAATTTAAAGAACAATCATCTAGCTCATGGAACCCTAGCAAATCACACAAAGTTTTTGGGATAGTGGAGACACTTGCACCCAAATCACACAAAGCATAGCATTCATGATCTTTTATTTTATTTTTATAGTAGGTTCCCACTCATCATAAAGCTTTCGAGGTATAAAAACTTCCAACTCAAGTTTTTCTTCATAAGATTGCATCAAAGCATCAACTATATGTTTAGTGAAAGCTTTATTTTGACTATAAGCATGCAGATAATTTAGCACGGATTGCAACAAGGAAATACAATCAATCAAAGAGCGATTATCATAATTGAATCCCTTGCAATCCAAAGTAGTGGGTTCATCACAATGCAAAGTTTTAATCTCTTCACTCCCACTTTTAGCAATTTTAGCATCAAGATCTAAAAACTCCGAATTATTGGGACACCTTAAAGCAGAATCATCTCCAATCCTATTCTCATCAAGATTAATACTAGAAAACAAGGATCTAATAGGAGACACATCAATAACTTTCAGATCTTAATCTTTATTTTCACGATAACTAGAAGAACACGATTTAATATAATTTTCTCTTTTAGCACGCATCCTATCGGTTCTTTCTTTGCATTCATCAATGGAAATTCTCATGGCTTTGAGAGACTCATTGATATCATGCTTAGGTGGGATAGATCTAAGTTTCAGAGAATCAACATCAAGAGTAATTCTATCCACACTTCTAGCCAATTCATCAACTTTAGGCAATTTCTCTTCAAGCATAGCATTGAATTTCTTTTGCGAGATCATAAACTCCTTAACACTAGTTTCAAATTCATAAGGCATCTTTCCATAAGAGTTGTTGTAGGAATTACCAAAATTATTCCTACCAACAAAATTAACATCCAAAGATTCATTGTTATTCTCAATCAAAGTGGACAAAGGCATATCATTAGGATCAGAAGAAGCACTCTTAGCAACAAACAATTTCATAAGTTCATCCATCTTTCCACTCAAAACACTAATTTCTTCGATAGCATGCACTTTTTTACTAGTAGATCTTTCGGCGTGCCATTGATAATAATTAACCATAATATTATCTAGGAGTTTGGTAGCTTCTCCTAAGGTAGTTTCCATGAAAGTGCCTCCGGCGGCCGAATCTAAAAGATTTTTAGAAGCAATATTCAAGCCAGCATAAAAGTTCTGAATAATCATCCATAGATTTAAACCATGTGTAGGGCAATTACGTATCATTAATTTCATTCTCTCCCAAGCTTGTGCAACGTGCTCATGATCTAGTTGCTTAAAATTCATAATATCGTTTCTAAGAGAGATGATCTTAGCAGGAGGGAAATACTTAAAGATAAAAGCATCTTTGCACTTATTCCACGAATCAATACTATTTCTAGGCAAAGAGGAAAACCAAGTTTTAGCACGATCTCTAAGTGAAAACGGAAATAACTCCAATTTAACAATATCGTTATCCGCATCCCTCTTCTTTTGCATATCACATAAATCAACAAAGTTGTTTAGATGGGTAGCGGCATCTTCACTAGGAAGGCCGGAGAATTGATCTTTCATGACAAGATTCAACAAAGCAGCATTGATCTCACAAGATTCAACATCGGTAATAGGAGCAATCGGAGTGCTAATAAAATCATTGTTGTTGGTATAGGAGAAGACACACAATTTGGTATTGTTCTGAGCCATAGTGACAAGCAAGCAATCCAACACACACAAGCAAACAAGAAGCAAGCTAACGAAACACACGGCGGAAGAAGGGCAAATAAAACGGCAAGGGTGAAGTGGGGGAGAGGAAAACGAGAGGCAAATAAATGTAATGCGAATGATAAGGGTTTGTGATAGGTACTTGGTATATGACTTTTGCGTAAGCCTCCCTGGCAACGGCGCCAGAAATTCTTCTTGCTACCTCTTGAGCTTGTGTTGTATTCCTTCGAAGAGGAAAGGGAGATGCAACACAGTAGCGTAAGTATTTCCCTCAGTTTTTGAGAACCAAGGTATCAATCCAGTAGGAGACCACGCGCGAGTCCCTCACACCTGCACAAACAAATAAGAACTTCGCAGCCAACGCGATAAGGGGTTGTCAATCCCTTTACGGTCACTTACGAGAGTGAGATCTGATAGAGATGATAATTATATTTTTGGTATTTTTGGTTTAATGAAACAACAAATAAATGAATGAAAAGTAAAGTAGATGTGGATTGATATGTTGAGAATAGACCCGGGGGCCATAGTTTTCTCTAGTGGCTTCTCTGATGATAGCGATATTCTACGGTGGGTAAACAAATTACTGTCGAGCAATTGATAGAAAAGCGAATAATTATGAGACTATCTATGCAAGATCATTGTATATAGGCATCATGTCCGAGACAAGTAGACCGAAACGATTCTACATCTACTACTATTAATCCACACATCGACCGCTATCCAGCATGCATCTAGTGTATTGAGTTCATACGAACAGAGTAACGCTTTAAGCAAGATCACATGATGTAGAGGAATAAACTCAAGAAATATGATGAAAACCCCATCTTTTATCCTCGATGGCAACAATACAATACGTGCCTTGCTGCCGCTACTGTCACTGGGAAAGGACACCGCAAGATTGAACCCAAAGCCAAGCACTTCTCCCATCACAAGAACTATAGATCTAGTGGGCCAAACCAAACCAATAATTCGAAGAGACTTTCAAGGATATTATGAGCACACATAAAAAGTTCAAAGAAGAACCAAATATCTTTCATAGAGAACCTTGATCATAAACTCACAATTCATCGGATCTCGACAAACACACCGCAAAAAGAGATTACATCGAATAGATCTCCTCGAAGACCGAGGAGAACTTTGTATTGAGATCCAGAGAGAGAAGAAGCCACCTAGATACTAGCTATGGACCCGAAGGTCTGTGGTAAACTACTCACAGCTCATGGTGAGGGCGATGATGATGGTGATGAAGGCCTCCGTGATGGAATCCCCTCCCAGAACAGGCTCCAAGATGGGATCTCCACGGGAACAGAAGCTACGGCGGTGGAATTAGGGTTTTCTCTCTGCGTATGGAGTTTCTGGGGTACATAGGTATATATAGGAAGAAGGAGGGCACCGGGGGCCGTGTGGGCCAGCCTCGAGGCAGGGGGGCGCGCCCCCCACCCTCGAGGGCTGGCCCCTTGCCCCCTGACTTCGTCCGGACGTTTCCTGAGCGTGATTTCCTCCAAAAATATTTCTCGCGAAGGTTTCATTCTGTTTGGACTCCGTTTGATATTCCTTTTCTGTAAAACCCTGAAATAGGCAAAAAACAACAATCTGGACTGGGCCTTTGGGTTAGTAGGTTAGTCCCAAAAATGATATAAAAGTGAATGTTAAACCCCATTAAGCATCCAAGACTTCATAAATAATAGCATGGAACAATAAAAAAATTATAGATACGTTGGAGATGTATCAAAGCTCGCGGCGGGTATCGTTATTTTCTAACCTTCACTGATGATTTGAGCAGATATGGGTATATTTACTTAATGAAGCACAAGTCTGAAACATTTGAAAAGTTCAAAGAATTTCAGAGTGAAGTAGAGAATCATCGTAACAAGAAAATAAAGTTTCTACGATCTGATCGTGGAGGTGAATATTTGAGTTACGAGTTTGGTCTTCATTGAAACAATGTGGAATAGTTTCACAACTCACGCCACCCGGAACACCACAGCGTAATGGTGTGTCCGAACGTCGTAACCGTACTTTATTAGATATGGTGCGGTCTATGATGTCTCTTACCAATTTACCACTATCGTTTTAGGGTTATGCTTTAGAGACAACTGCATTGACGTTACATAGGGCACCATCTAAATCCGTTGAGACGACGCCTTATGAACTGTGGTTTGGCAAGAAACCAAAGTTGTCGTTTCTTAAAGTTTGGGGCTGCGATGCTTATGTGAAAAAGCTTCAACCTAATAAGCTCGAACCCAAGTCGGAGAAATGTGTCTTCATAGGATACCCAAAGGAGACTCTTGGGTACACCTTCTATCACAGATCCGAAGGCAAGATATTCGTTGCTAAGAATGGATCCTTTCTAGAGAAGGAGTTTCTCTCGAAAGAACTGAGTGGGAGGAAAGTGGAACTTGATGAGGTAATTGTACCGTCTCCCGAATTGGAAAGTAGTACATCACAGAAACTGGTTCCAGTGATTCGTACACCAATTAGTGAGGAAGCTAATGATGATGATCATGAAACTTTAGATCAAGTTTCTGCTGAACTTCGTAGATCAACCAGAGTACGTTCCGCGCCAGAGTGGTACGGCAACCCAGTTCTCGAAGTCATGTTACTAGACAGTGATGAACCTACGAACTATGAGGAAGTGATGATGAGCCCAGATTCCGCAAAATGGCTTGAGGCCATGAAATCTGAGATGGGATCCATGTATGAGAACAAAGTATGGACTTTGGTTGACTTGCCCGATGATCGACAAGCCATCGAAAATAAATGGATCTTCAAGAGGAAGACCGACGCTGACAGTAATATTACCTTTTACAAAGCTCGACTTGTTGTGAAAGATTTTCAACAAGTTCAAGGAGTTGACTATGATGAGACTTTCTCACCCGTAGCGATGCTTAAGTTTGTTCGAATCATGTTAGCAATTGCCGCATTTTATGATTATGAAATCTGGCAAATGGATGTCAAAACTGCATTCCTAAATGGATATCTCAAAGAAGAGTTGTATATGATGCAACCATAAGGTTTTGTCGATCCTAAAGTGGCTAACAAAGTGTGCAAGCTCCAGCGATCTATCTATGGACTGGTGCAAGCATCTCGGAGTTGGAATATATGCTTTGATGAGGTGATCAAAGCATATGGTATTATATAGACTTTTGGAGAAGCCTGTATTTACAAGAAAGTGAGTGGGAGATCTGTAGCATTTCTGATATTATATGTGGATGACATATTGTTGATGGGAAATGATATAGAATTTCTGGATAGCATAAAAGGATACTTGAATAAGAATTTTTCAGTGAAGGACCTCGGTGAAGCTGCTTACATATTAGGCATCAAGATCTATAGAGATAGATCAAGACACTTAATTGGACTTTCACAAAGCACAGACCTTGATAAAGTTTTGAAGAAGTTCAAAATGGATCAGTCAAAGAAAGGGTTCTTGTCTGTGTTACAAGGTGTGAAGTTGAGTAAGACTCAATGCCCGACCACTGCAGAAGATAGAGAGAAAATGAAAGTCATTACCTATGCCTCAGGCATAGGATCTATCATGTATGCAATGATGTGTACCAGACCTAATGTGTGCCTTGCTATAAGTTTAGCAGGGAGGTACCAAAGTAATCTAGGAGGATCACTGGATAGCGGTCAAGAACATTCTGAAGTACCTGAAAAGGACAAAGGATATGTTTCTCGTATATGGAGGTGACAAAGAGCTAGTCGTAAATGGTTACGTTGATTCAAGCTTTGACACTAATCCGGATGACTCAAAGTCATAAACCGGATATGTATTTTTATTAAACGGTGGAGCTGTCAATTGGTGCACTTCCAAGCAAAGCGTCGTGTTGAGATCTACGTGTGAAGCGGAATACATAGCTGCTTCGGAAGCAGCAAATGAAGGAGTTCATATCCGATCTAGGTGTGGTACCTAGTGCATCGGGTCCAATGAAAATATTTTGTGGCAACACTGGAGCAATAGCCTTGGCAAAGGAATCCAGGTTTCACAAGAGAACAAAGCACATCAAAAGATGCTTCAATTCCATCCGCGATCAAGTCAAGGAGGGAGACATAGAAATTTGCCTGATACATACGAATCTGAATGTAGCAGACCCATTGACTAAGCCTCTTCCATGGGCAAAACATGATTAGCACCAAGACTCCATGGGTGTTAGAATCATTACTTTGTAATCTAGATTATGACTCTAGTTCAAGTGGGAGACTGAAGAAAATATGCCCTAGAGGCAATAATAAATATGTTATTTGTATTTCATTATACCATGATAAATGTCTTTCATTCATGCTAGAATTGTATTAACCGGAAACTTAGTACATGTGTGAATACATAGACAAAAACAATATGTCCCTAGTATGCCTCTACTAGACTAGCTCATTGATCAAAGATGGTTATGTTTCCTAACCATAGACAAGAGTTGTCATTTGATCATGGAGATCACATCATTAGGAGAATGATGTGATGGACTAGACCCATTCGTTAGCTTAGCACTATGATCATTTAGTTTTACTGCTATTGCTTTCTTCATGACTTATACATGTTCCTATGACTATGAGATTATGCAACTCCCGTATACCGGAGGAACACCTTGTGTGCTATCAAACGTCACAACGTAACTAGGTGATTATAAAGATGCTCTACAGGTGTCTCCGAAAGTGTTCGTGGTGTTGGCATAGATCAAGAATAGGATTTGTCACTTCGAGTGTCGGAGAAGGTATCTCTGGGCCCTCTCGGTAATGCACATCATAATAAGCCTTGCAAGTAAATGCCTAAATGATTTAGTCATGAAATGATGTAACGAGTAAAGAGACTTGCCGGTAACGAGATTGAACTAGGTATTGAGATACCGACGATCAAATCTCGGGCAAGTAACATACCAATGACAAAAGGAACAACGTATGTTGTTATGCGGTTTGACCGATAAAGATCTTCGTATAATATGTAGGAGCCAATATGAGCATCCAGGTTCCGCTATTGGTTATTGACCGGAGATGAGTCTCGGTCATGTCTACATAGTTCTCGAACCCGTAGGGTCCGCACGCTTAACATTTGATGACGATCGGTATTATGAGTTTATGAGTTTTGATGTACCAAAGGTAGTTCGGAATCCCGGATGAGATCACGGACATGACAAGGAGTCTCGGAATATCTGAGACGTAAAGATTGATATATTGGACGACTATATTCGGACACCGGAAGTGTTCCCGAAAGGTTTCGGATTAAACCGGAGTGCCGGATATCTGTACCCCCCGGGGGAACTAATGGGCCACTTAGGCCCTTAATGGAGAGAGAGAGGGCCGTCCAGGGCTGGGCCGCGCGCCCCTCGCCCTTGGTCCGAATTGGACAAGGAAAGGAGGGGGGGTGGCGCCCCTTTCCTTCTCCCTCTCCCTCTCCTTCCTTCCCCCCCTCTCCCTCTTGGTGGACTCCTACTAGGAACAGGATTGGAATCCTATTCCTAGTAGGATTGGCCCTCTAGGGCGCGCCATGGGAGCCGGCCGGCCTCCCCCTTTGCTCCTTTATATACGGGGGCAGGGGGCACCTCTAGACACACAAGTTGATCAAGTTGATCTCTCCCAACTTTGTGTGGTGCCCCTCTCCACAGAAACACACCTCGGTCCTATCGTTGCAGTGCTTAGGCGAAGCCCTGTGCCGGTAGCTTCATCATCTCCGTCACCATGCTGTTGTGCTGACAAAACTCTCCTGCGAGGTTCTACTGGATCAAGAGCTCGTGGGACGTCATCAAGCTGAACGTGTGCTGAATGCGGAGGCTCCGTACGTTCGGTGCTTGATCGGTTAGATTGCAAAGAAGTTCGACTACATCAACCGCGTCACTAGACGCTTCCACTCCCGGTCTACAAGGGTACGTAGACACACTCTTCCCTCTCGTTGCTATGCATCTAGTAGATAGATCTTGCGTGATCGGAGGAATTTTTTTGAAATACTACGTTCCCCAACAAGTACTACACGCATGCTCCTAGGGGAAGGGTTGGTAGGAGTTAACCATTGCGCTATCCCGACCTCCGCACAAAGGATGACAATCAAAAAATAAATCATGCTCCGAGTTCATCACATAACGGTTCACCTTACGTGCAGGCTTCAGGAATCACAAGCCTCAACACAAGTATTTCTACAATCCACAACTACCCACTAGCATAACTCTAATATCACCATCTTTATATCGCAAAACTATTTCAAGGAATCAAACATATCATATTTAGCGATCTACAAGTTTATGTAGGATTTTATGACTAACCATGTGAATGACCAATTCCTGTCAACTCTCTAAATAGATATAAGTGAAGCAAGAGAGTTTAAATTCTTTCTACAAAATATATGCCCACGCTCTAACAAATATAAGTGAAGCAAAAGAGCGTTCTACAAATGGCGGTTTTCTATGTGAGGAGAAACAGGCAATCCAAACTTCAAATGATATAAGTGAAGCACAAGAAGCATTCTATAAAGCCATACTCAAAAGATATAAGTGAAGTGCAAAGAGCATTCTATAAATCAACCAAGGATTATCTTATACCAGTATGGTGCATTTATTAAAAGGAAAAATAAAAAGCACACGACGCTCCAAGAGTTTACGCATATCATGTGAACGAAACGAATCCGAAAACATACCGATACTTCTTGAAGAAATATGGGATGCCTTCTGGGGCATCCCGAAGCTTAGACGCTTGAGTCTCCTTGAATATTTACTTGGGATGCCTTGGGCATCCCCAAGATTGAGCCCTTTCCTCTCCTCCTTCTTCTCACATCGAGACCTCCTCGATCTTCGAACACTTCATCCACACAAAACTTAACCGAACTTTTAGTGGCTGGGTTAGTGCATATGATCAATGAAATCCCATCATGTACTGCTCTAACATTATTGTATAATTATGAACAAACATTACCCACTATATGCTATCACAATTCTTTGGACCCAAGTCAAGGAGGCTTCAACAAGAATTCAAACATATGCAAATAATGAAGCTATAACAGCAATCTGTGAAAACAGGACAGTCTGTAGTAATCTGAACATTAACCATACTTCTGTAACTCTAAAAATTCCGGAAAAATTAGGAAAAATCAACAATTTGTATAGCAAGACTTTGAAAAAGTTTCAGATCCTTTCAACGTTCCAGCAAAAAATGCAAAGTCGCGCACTACAGCCAAAGTTTCTGTTTTTGCACCGCACAAACCAACAAGCAGTTTAATCATCCTAAAGGAAACTCTTGGCACATTATTTTTGTAATACAATGGAATTGTACAAGGGGATAATTATTTTTGTTGAAACGTTTCTGTAATTCAAGATTTGCAAAGTTTCCATGGGCATGAACAAAGTTCAAGGAGCTCCCCCATTCAACGGTGCTCGTCCTTCTTACTTTCACTTTTCTTTTTGAAATTCTTTTAGGTTCCCCTCTTTGTTTTTTTGTTTTTAAACTTTATAAAAGCACACAACAGAAATAGATGACTCTCTAAAACTTCTGGGTTGTCTCCCTGGCAGCTCTTTCTTTAAAGCCATTAAGCTAGGCATATAGTGCTCAAGTAATGGATCCACCCAGATCCCAAGGTATATCAAAGCCAATTTTAATTAGCAATGATTTGGCATTTAGTAATGAGAACAAAGTGATATGTGTCATGAAACAACGAAGTCTAACTCTCTTCCTATGCATAGGCATGTCATACAAGAACAATTCATGCACATCAAGTAAAGGCCAATGCATAGTATAAGCAGTTTCTTGCAATTTTATCGTGTTGGAAACATAGAGAGGCGGAGATGTAGTTCCTCTCTCATAATAATTGCAAGTAGGAGCAATGAGCACATGCATATTATACTCATCAAAATCATCATGTGTAACGGGAAAAGGCAACCCATCAATATCATCCTTAATAAGTGCAAACTTCTCCGACATAGTGTAGTTTGGAGAATTCAAAAAGATAACAGGACTATCATGTGTGGGTGAAATAGCAACTATCTCATGTTTAACATAAGGAACTATAGCAAGTTCATCTCCATAAGCATAATTTATATTGGCATCTTGGCCGCAAGCATAGCAAGCATCATCAAAAAGGGATATTTCAAAAGAATCAACAGGATCATAACAATCATCATAGCATTCATCCTTCGGTAAGCACGAAGGAAAATTAAACAATGTATGGGCTAAAGAGTTACTCTCATTAGAAGGTCGGCACGGGTGATCAATCCGCTCTTCCTCCTTTTTTTCTTCGCTCTCCTCCTCATCTTTTTCATCCAATGTGCTCACAATGTCATTAATTTCTTCTTCCATAGACTCCTGCAAAATATTAGTCTCTTCTTGGGTAACGGAGACCTTCTCAATAAACACATCAATATTGGAGTTATATTCATAATTAAAATAGCAATATTTCAATATAGTAAGATTTTCAGGCCTATAAACATCATCATCAAAAGCAGCATTCTTTTTAAACAGAGATTCAATTTCATAAGCACCCTTAAAAGCAACGAATTCTTCTATTTGTTCCACATCATAATAATCATATATACCATTAGCATAAGAAGCTAAGGTTTCATTATCATTAAATTTGCATGAAAAGGGAAGGTGTGGGTCCTTCATCCTAGAGCAACAAGTATAATCATATCTCAAGCATAGTTGCCGAGCAAACCAATGCAACATATAAATTTGATCCCATAATAGTTTCCCTTTTTGTGTCAAGCGATAATCCCTAAAGTATTCACATTGACCCAACGTTACTCCCACATTATAGTTGAATGGGGTTTTCTCAGGATTATCAAAGTAGTACATAATATCTTTCACATAATGAGCATTTAGGGTTTTAGGAGGTTCCCCATCTCCATGAGTAGCAAGTACACCTAATTTTTTTTGGTATTTCGTGTTCCATATCCATAACTAAAGATAGAAAACAACTTAGAGCAGCAAATAAAATCTACTTAGTGATAAAGCAAACAAGCACGCACGAGAATATTCACCCCACGCTACTGTTCCCCGGCAACGGCGCTAGAAAAAGGTCTTGATAGCCCACAAGTGTAGGGGATCAGTTGTAGCCTCTTTCGATAAGTAAGAGTGTCGAACCCAACAAGAAGCTAAAGGTAGAACAAATATTCCCTCAAGTTCTATCGACCACCGATACAACTCTACGCACGCTTGACGTTTACCTTACCTAGAACAAGTATGAAACTAGAAGTACTTTGTGGTTTTTGTGGGATAGGTTTGCAAGAATATAAAGAGCACGTAAATAAAACTAGGGGCTGTTAATATAAAGACACATCTAAATTAGTTTTAGTAGAGAGCTTTTTGTCACGAGAATGTTATTTGTCCCTAGGCAATCGATAACTAGACCGGTAATCACTGTTGCAATTTTATTTGAGGGAGAGGCATAAGCTAACATACTTTCTCTTCTTGGATCATATGCACTTATGATTGGAACTCTAGAAAGCATCCGCAACTACTAAAGATCATTAAGGTAAAACCCAACCATATCATTAAAGTATCAAGTCTTCTTTATTCCCATACGCAAACAACCTACTTACTCGGGTCTGTGCTTCTATTACTCACGCCACCCACCATAAGCAAATCATGAACATATTGCAAACCCTACAGCGGGGATCCCTCACGGTTGCGCGGCACGGAGAGCACCATATGATAACAGCAATAATAAAACATGCAACTCAAACCAATCACGATCATCAATTAACCCATAGGACAAAACGGATCTACTCAAACAACATAGGATAGCCATACATCATTGGGAAATAATATATAGTGTTGAGAACCATGTTTAAGTAGAGATTACAGCGGGTAGAAGAGGGGTTACACCGCTGCATGGAGGGGGGAAGAGTTGGTGGTGACGGCGGTGAAGTTGTTGGTGTAGATGGTTGTCGGTGTACAAAAAGAGGGGTACACTTTTTGTACCCCTATGATTGTGCACGGGCAGTCTGAGCCACGGGCACCACCACACCAAGCATGGCAAGGGAGGTGAGACGGGTCAGACCGAAGCTTGATGGAGACTAGAACAACGCCAAGAACAAGACCACAAGGAGCAAAGGGGCAAAGAGGATTTCTCCGGCAAGGTCCTTGTCGGGAGCCAATTTTAGCAGCCCTGGCAAGACCCTTGCCGAGGCCGGCTCTGGCAGCCCCGGCAAGACCCTTGCCGCGGCAGCTCGCCCCGCGCCTATGGAGCAGATCGCCCTTGAGTCCACCGCCCCCATGGGGCGAGGATTCCGGAGATATCCTCGTGGTGGCATGCAGATCTTTGTGAAGACATCCAAGATCAGATACAAGCTAAGAAGACGACGACCCTTGGCGGGATCCCAGCCAAGGAGGACCACAAGGCCTCCGGCAAGCACCTTGCCGGGGACGACAGCAGGCGCCGCGACAAGACCCTTGCCGGGGCCCTGGCGAGGCCCTTGCCGAGGACACCCGCAGGGCCACCTTCAGGCCCGCACCAACTGTATTTCCACCGCTCCACGCAGCTCCCGACCCAACCAGCTGGACAGGCTCCTGCGTGGCAACTTGTAGATCTTCGTGGGGACCCGCCGTTGCGCCACCTCAGCTGCTTTCCTGCCTACATGGCACCTCAGGCACCGCTGGCCAGGGCGCGTGTCAACACGAGGAGGAGCGGCGACGGACAAGACGGACGTCTCCCCTCGTTCCCGACAAAGCAAGGACACCTAAGATAAGCGCATTAAATGCGCCTTGTCCTGTAATGCGAGGGATAACCTCGCATCACTGTACCCTTCCACCTCCTGTGTGCCACTGTGGCAACCCCTTTTTCCTATAAAAGGAGGCCCGAGGCGACCAGGAGGAGGATTCGGCTTTTTAGAACTCCTCATGACTCTTTTGGAGATCCTCACTAGCTGAAGAACACAAACATATAATCCACCAAAGCAGGAGTAGGGTTTTACGCATCTTTGCGGCCCGAACCTGGGTAAAGGAACCGTGTCCTGACTATTAGATCCGCTCTTCTCTCAACCCCGCGCCCCGCAACCATAGTAGGGATTCTTGTGATCCCATAGGTGTCGATCCAAATACATCGACAATGGCGGTGACGATGATGGCCCCGGCGGCACTCCGGTGCCACCGGAAGCGAGGGGAAGAGAGCCCCCCTCCTTCTTCTTATTCCTTGACCTTCTCCCTAGATGGGAGAAGGGTTTCCCCTCTTGTCCATGGTTTCCATGGCGTGGGAGGGGCATGAGCCCCTCCGAGATTGGATCTGTCTCTCTCTATTTCTGCATTCCCAGATACTGGTCTTCCATCATTTCTTCCCGGAGATCCGTAACTCTGATTGGGCTGAATTTTGGACACGATTTTTATCCGGATATTAGCTTTCTTGCGGTGAAAGAAGGACATCAACCGCCTTACAGAGTGGCCACGAGGGCCCAGGGCGCGCCCCTCACCCTCATGTGCCACTTGGGCATCGTCTCACGTTGGTTCCGCTTCCCAAAATTCACATATATTCCGAAAAGAATCTCGGTTCGTTTTTTTCCCGTTTGGACTCTGTTTGATATGGTTATTCTGCGAAACAAAAACATGCAACAAACATGAACTGGCACTAGGCACTGGATCAATATGTTAGTCCCAACAAATAGTATAAAAAATTGCCAAAAGTATATGAAAGTTGAAGAATATTAGCATGGAACAATAAAATATTATAGATACGACGGAGACGTATCACGCCTCCACCACCACCAGCCGAGGCCGCTGTAGGGGAGAACGCCCGCAACCCACGCCGTCCGCAGCCCGCGCTGGCAGGGCCCAGATCTAGCCGAACACCGCCGCCGGAGCCCTACGTGCATCACCTCCGATGCGGCCCCTTCACGCCGCCGCCCACAACTCGCGTCGCCGCCGCCAGCTGGTACCGCCACGTCGCCGTGCCCCAAGCAAGCGCCGCGCCGCCGCCCGCCCCGGAAGACCGCGCCTGCCGGACCGAGAGGGGGAAGGAGAGGGCCCCGCCGCCACCAGCATTGGCCGGGCTTTGCCCGCCAATACGTCGAGATGGCAGCGAGGGGAGGGAGGCTCAAGGAAGGGGGGCTGGAGGCGGCGCTAGGGTTTTCCCCCTGGGCACTCGCGGGAGCGCCACGGGAGGGAGGGGGAACTCAGTATTCCACTCATATAATTGCAAATTACGTGTGGCGTGATACTACATTTGCTATCAATTTATTCGGAGCGGAACCCAGAAAAAAGGTATAGGGTTGATATAAGGAATATCCACCTAATCACAAATACACCCATTAGGAAAAATCAAGATATGATTAATACTAACACTGACTACTTATATGATCCCAACAATGCTAGGGGCGGAACGAGTCCACTGAAGTAAACGTCTTTTCATGGAATTCCTCTAAATAGACTGGAATGGTTACTTTCACCGATCATTATGATATAATTACTTTATCTAAACATTGCAAAAATATGCATGACTTGGCGGAATGATTGACCACACTCAAATCATGTGGTTGAGATTCATCAGAACATTATGCAGTACATTGCTCCTAATTTACTTATCCTCGTGAATTATTGAAAGTTGAAGATGTATTGTCGGAGATATTGACCACGGGTGTCCTCATCGACCACCCATGGTATTTCAAGACAATTGGGGGCCGTCTGTTACCCCCCGGCCGCCTGCTCATCAGGTCGCCTCCTGGGACAGCTAAGCCCAGGAGCCGGCTGCCAGCAGGCGGCAGGGGCCTGAACAGGCGGCAGCTCCGTCACCAGCAGCCAGCGGACGGCTCTACGCCTCCTCCTCGGGACGCGTGCTAGAGAACCACGACGAGGCTAAGGCATGGCTACAGTTGGGCATGTCCTTAGAGAATCTATGAGGGCATGGCTACAGTGAATGTGTATCTTATGGACGCCTCTTAAGCGGCGTATCACTATAGCCATGCTGCCAGTGACCAAGCCTTGGTCAGAAGAAGCCATGATCCCATCACCCACAGGCGGCAGGGCCAGTAGGCGGCAGGTCCGACCGGCCAGTGGGTAAGCCAGAGGCAAGCGGCCCCTGGCAGACGGCCCGGGGAGACGGTTCGCCTGGTAGCAGGCGGCTCACCGTGCCCTAGGGGTCTGAACCTCATCAAGATGACAAGACAGAACGTGGTGGCAGTGTACGGAAGGAGACGGCGGCACTGTAGCCATTTCCCTCCTAACGATGTTTCCGTCAGCGGAAGAGCGCCTACAGTGAAAGGCAATCACGAGGGCCCACAGACGGCGGGCCCCAGCAGACAGGCGGAGAGGCCGGCACCTGAAGACGCTGGTAGCCGGGGGCCAATCCACCTGGATTACTATTGTACCCCTGGGGGTAGGCCTATATAAACCCCCAGGGTCCTCCATGTGGAGGGGTTGGACCCTAAGAAGAAGAAGAGAAAGATAGAGAGAGAGGTAGGGAGAAACCCTAGCCACCAATCCCTAGAACAAAGGTAGAGAGCTATCCTTGCCCTTCTTCCTCCTCTAGACGACACAGCTCAAGGAGCATCCTTGTAGCTACCCTATTGACATTAGTCATGACGCGGAGTCCCCGCGGAGCAGGACTAGGGGTGTTATCTCCTCGGAGAGCCCCAAACCTGGGTAAGATCCGTAGGCATCCTAAGTTCCACCTTATCCCGCTTCCAGGGCCCGGCGACGTTCTATTGACCCCATGCATGATAAGCCATCCGTTGGCATATGTCGCACCGAAACCCCGACATTTGGCGCCCACCGTGGGGCGAGGTGCACCGTCGTCCGGAGACATGTTCGGGACGGGAACTCTGTTCCTCCCTGGCGAGCACAGCCAGCTCGGCACGCCCGCAGGTGTGGATGCCAGGATGCTTCGCGGCGCTGAGGCCGCATGCGCCGCGAACGGACTCGCCGACCTTCTCGTCGGCATCCACATCCATGATGATCCCTCTCCGGCCGCAGAGCCAGTTGCCCCGGAGAGCTGCCTCATCGAGCTCCTCGACAAGCTCCACATCGTCCACGAGCGCGCCTCTGACATGGAGTCCGTGGGCTCCTCTGACCCACCAGTTCACATGTTCATCGACCTTGACGCGGCATCCGCCGATTCCTTCCCCGAGCACGTGGTGATCATCGACGATCCCCTCCCAACTCTAGCCTGCGACAGTACCGTCAGCACCGTCACGGAGGTACTGGCCACCACCCACGACGAGCCTTCCGGCGGGTCGGGCCAAGACCCGTTGCCGGCAGCCATGCAGAGCCTCTCCGCTCCCATCGCTGCAGGGACGGACGGCGCGGTGCTGGAAGCGCTTCGCATCTCGCTCCTCGATAATGCCAACATGCTGGCCGCTTCCCGACGCCTCACCGAAGCCTATCGCCGCGAGATGGACCGTGCCATAGGCGGCACGCCGGCTGCTGGCGAGCCCAGTCGGGCTGGTGCCGTTCGCGATCGATGCGGAGTGTTGGTAGACATGCTGGGGGGCCCGCGGCCCGTGTACCACACTCCATCAGAGAACCTAAGGGCCACCCAGGCGGCAGTCGATTAGCTAGGCCACTTGGAGGAAGACGAGCTTCGCTGCATGACTCAGCGCGCCCGTGAGCTCCTAGACGTGGCTGCCGCGCAGCAGGAAGCCCGCTGCCAGGCATCAGAGGCCGGCGCGCAAGCAGATAACCGCCCCCTTCGGCGGGATCAAGGAGCCACGTCCCGCTCTCCAACAGTCGGCACCCACAACCGGCGTGACTCAGAGCCGGCTGCTAGTCGCAGCAGACAGACTCGCATCACCATCAAGCGCGATCAAGACGGCCGCCCAAGGGTTGTAGAGCGGCGAGAGGAACGCCCGCCTCCTCCTCGCTGGGAAAGGCGTGTGTCTCCTCCGCCTGTTGACCACCCCTCTCTCGCAGGCCGCTTGGGCCGCCGCGAGGGAGTCAGGGAGAATGACGCGCGCCACCGCCTTGACCGACTGGCTCGGTCCTAGGCAGTCGAAGAAGAAGATGATCTCGGCCCAGCCTGCTTCGGCCCCCGCATCTGTAACGAGCCTTTCCCCAAGGGCTTCTCACTCCCCAGAGATACCCCCAATTACAACGGATCGGTAAAGCCGGAGGACTGGCTGGTGGACTACTCCATGGGTGTCAGCATAGCAACCGGCAACAGGCGTGTTGTGGTGAAGTACGTGCCCCTCATGCTCTAGGGCACGGCCCAGACATGGTTGAACAGCCTCAAGCCCAACAGCATCAACGGCTGGTTGAACTTCACCGACGCCTTCACCCGCAACTTCACCAGCACCTACAAGCGTCCTCCCAAGCCACGCCAGCTCTCCTTATGCATCCAAGGCATGAATGAGTCTACTCGCGATTACCTGACGCGTTGGGCACAACTGCGCAACTCTTGAGAGGGAGTGCACGTGGTACAAGCCATCGAGTACTTCACGGCCGGGTGCAGAGAAGGCACCTTACCAAGCACAAACTCCTCTACGACGAGCCCGCCATGCTGGACGAGCTGCTGAGCATAGCAGACAAATACGCCACTGCCGACTCCTCCATGAAGTTAGAGCTGCAAGTGGATGCCTCCAGAAAGATGGCTCCCCCGGCTCCTAAAACGCCGACTGGAGAGTCCAGTTGGCGCCAGCAGCAGACTGATCACAAGCGCAAGGCCCACCCGCCGACTTCCAACAGCCGGTTGGTGGCAGCAGTTGATGGCCGGCAGCCAGAAGCCCAAGCAGGTCCCAAACGCGAGAAGGGCGGCAAGCCAGCGTGGCAGCCAGCTTTCTCCTTCAATCAAGGTCTAGATGCCCCCTGCAAGTTTCACAGCGGCGCGAAGCCTTCCAATCACACCACACAAAAGTGTCATTGGCTCATGCGGATTGCCAGAGGGGAAGCTCTACCAGCAGGCGGCTCCGCCTCCCAATCCACCAGCTGCTCGTCCAGGCAGCCGGATCCAAGATGAGTTCCTAGAAGAAAATGGAGCATACATCGTCTTCACAAGCCAAGCGGACGATAGGCACAGCCGGCGCCAGCAGTGCAGAGAAGTCAACACCGTCACCGTCGAAGCCCCAAAATTCATGCACTGGTCTGAAAGGCCCATCAGTTGGAGCAAAGATCATCCGGTTATCATGCCTTCACCAGGAGCCTATGCCTTGGTCCTGGACGCAACTCTCTCCACCGACAGGCGGGCCTGTCGTTTCTCCCGAGTGCTGGTAGACGACGGTAGCAGCATCAACATCATGTACCGTGATACCATGGAGAAATTGGGCATCAAAGAAAAACAACTTTAGCCTACCAGGACTGTGTTCCACGACATTGTACCAGGCCTCTCTTGTTCACCAATCGGCAAGACCAAGATCGATTTCCTGTTTGGTGACAAGAAGCATTTCCGGCGGGAGCCGGTCTGGTTTGAAGTGGTGAACCTGGAGAGCCCTTATCATGTGATTTTGGGCCGACCAGCTCTTGCAAAGTTCATGGCAGTACCCCATTACGCCTACCTCAAGATGAAGATGTCGGGTCCCAAAGGAATAATTACCATAATCGGGGACTATAAGAAGTCCATCGCATGTGCGACTGCCAGCAGCCGTCTGGCCGAGTCCCTTGTCGTAGCTGAAGAGAAGCGCCGCCTGGAACGGCTGGTGACAATGGCTGGCGAGCAGCCATCCATACCAGCCGACCCCAGGGAGGCGGAGCCGCGAGGCTCGTTCCAGCCGGCCAAGGAGACAAAGAAGATTGCGTAGGACCCATCTCACCCAGAGCGATTTGCTGTCATAGGGTCAAACCTAGACAACAAATAGGAAAGCGAGCTCGTCGGTTTCCTCCGTGAGAATCGGGACATCTTCGCATGGTCCCCCAAGGACATGCCGGGTGTCCCAACGGATTTCGCCGCGCACAAGCTACATGTGAGAGAAGATGCAAAGCCTGTCAGGCAACCACTCCGCCGCCTGTCAGAAGAAAAAAGCAGAGTTGTTGGAGAAGAGGTCGCCCGCCTGCTAGCAGCCGGCTTCATTATGGAAGTGTTTTATCCAGAGTGGCTCTCCAACCAAGTCCTAGTGCTGAAGAAGAACAACAAATGGCGCATGTGCATTGATTACACTAGCCTTAACAAAGCTTGCCCTAAAGATCCGTTTGCTCTGCCACAAATAGATCAAGTGATTGACTCCACAGCCGGATGCGAGCTGCTGTCATTCCTTGATGCCTATTCCGGGTACCACCAGATCAAACTTGATCCGGCCGACCGCTTGAAGACCGCCTTCCTCATGCCATTTGGGGCCTTCTGCTACCTAACCATGACGTTCGGCTTGAGGAACGTCGCCGCCACTTTTCAGCGTTGCATGCAGAAATGTCTCCTCAGGCAGCGTGGCAGAAACACCCACGTTTACGTGGATGATATTGTGGTGAAGACAGAGAAGAGGGGAACTCTCTTGGAGGATCTCCAAGAGACCTTTGAAAACCTGCGCCGCTTTCAGATCAAGCTGAACTCGGAGAAATGCGTCTTCGGGGTACCAGCAGGCCAGCTCCTTGGCTTCCTGGTATCTGAATGCGGCACTGAGTGCAACCCCGCAAAGATCAAGGCCATCGAGAGAATGAAGAGACCGACTCGCATACGAGACGTCCAGAAGTTCACCGAATGTCTGGCATCGCTCAGCCGTTTCATCAGCCAGCTGGGTGAAAAGGCACTCCCACTGTACCAACTGATGAAGAATGTCAGGACCCCGATCCTAAGTCACACAGGTCTAGCCTGTAACACATCATATCACTTTGCGGCCTCACGCACGGTATCCCCACGGGTGCCACCTTACCTGGCCCGGGACCGTTTGCGCATTTTGGCACACATATATGATAGTGTCACTAGCATCCATATGACAGAGAACCCGGGCCGACATGATTAGTTATAAACCAAAAGTGGCACTAAATTACAGGGACAGGCATACATGACCCAGCAACGAACGTGTCGGTCATCAACGTATGAACCCAAGTCCTAGCAAGCTACAAGGACTTAAAGGAACAACACGTGACATTTCCCCTAAGGGACAGACACAGGAACGAAGAAGGACACATGCCGGCCAGCCTAAGTGTTCCGGAGCAGTAGCAAGCTACCAAGGCTCAGTGGAAGCACTAGGAGACATTTCCCTGTAAGGTAGGCTACCAAAGGTAAACAACTAGGTGTCGGATCCCACACATAGCAATACACATTACACGTACGCATAACATGCAAGTATGTGCTGTACAACAAGGCATCACAACATAACTCAACAACTCCTATAGATAAAGGCCCAGAAGAGCCATCATAGCATTTATTACAATCAGAGGTCACATGACCCAACATACAGAGCATACAGGCAACGGAAGCATAACATGTCTGAGTACAGACAACTACAAATGAAAAAGACTAAGAAGCCTGACTATCTACAAGACCCTCCTAAGGGTACAAGATCATAGCTGAGGTAACAAGCTAAACGTCGAAGTCCACACGGAACCACTAGCGAGACTGAAGTCTCTCTGCAAAAACATAAATTAAGCAAACGTGAGTACAAAGGTACTCAGCAAGACTTACATCAGAACTAGCTACATATGCATCAGTATCAACAAAGGGGTGGTGGTGTTTGACTGTAGCAAGCCAGCTTGACTCGGTGGCTATCCTAAACTACGACTGCAAGTAACTCTTTTAAGGTGGCGCACACGAGTCCACATATTCACCAATCAATACACCACTATGGATCCGCTCCCGTCTCCCTACGAGAAGGCCATCCATAGCACTCACGCTTATCTTGCGTGTTTTAGAGTATCCACTTTCACTTGTCTATGAACTGTTATAGGCAACCCAGAAGTCCCTTACCGCGGACACGGCTATTCGAATAGATCATATATAAACCCTGCAGGGGTGTACTTCTTCACACATGTTTCCACCACTTAGCGTCTGCACACGACATGTGCTCGGCAGACTTCAAGCGAAAGCCGACGTGGGTGTAGACCACGACCTAACCAACCACTCAAGTCTCTCGTCCAGGTTTATCGCCTATTTGGGTTCCATCCGTGGGGAGATCCGGCCGGGGTGTCGCTCACGGCCCCAAACGATGTGTACAGGGTTCCCGCGTCACCAAACGGGCGACCGATACACCGTGCCACGTACCTACCGTGTCACAGTCCACCCCGAGGGTCAGCACTGCGCACGTCCTCCAGTAAACTACAAACACCAGAAACTAGTTGCAACTCCTGGACAGGGAACAAGGGCAGTCAATAAGTCAAGCGGGGTCATATTTCAGGGCCCAATGTGTGGTAGTAGCTGTTTCATGGATCAACCAACACAGAACTCAGTTCCTGAGGACGGTTTCAATGAGACAACCCACCATGTACTCCTACATGGCCTCTCATCGCTACCTTTACCAAATCGTGTTCACACACTTAGCTCACACACATTAGGACATGTTCATCACCATTCCAATTCATCCCCGATGAATCAGACCTGACACAACTCTAAGCAATAGCAGGCATAACCAGAAAGCATCAATGAGTAGGCACAATATGGCTCAAACAACTCCTACTCATACTAGTGGGTTTCAACTATTTACTGTGGCAATGACGGGTCATGCAGTGGAAAGGGGTTCAACTACCGCAGCAGGTAACAATTGAAGCGTTGTTGTCCTAATGCAGTAAAAGAGAGCAAGAGCGAGAGGGTGGGATTGTATCGGAATGCTCAATGGGGTTTTGCTTGCCTGGCACTTCTGAAGATAACAATGAGTCTTCATCGGTGTCATCGAACTCATCGTCGGAACGTCGTCTACTGAGAGGGGACAAAACCGACAAACAGAGAAAGAACACAATCAATGCAATGCAACAATATGATGCATGATCATGACATGGCAATATGCTGTTGATTGAGCTAATGCAACTAGCAACACAATTAAATGAAGTTGGTTTGAATCCAAGATTCAAATTCAAACTCCATATGTGATTATTTAAATGCCATTTAATTGATTTGACCTGATCAGCAGGTTTAACTTGTTCAAACATGCATGAAAATGCAATAAACAGATTCCTTGGATTTTTCTGATCAATTTTCATATATAACTTATTTTCATCTGAGCTACGGTTGATTTTATATGATTTTTAGAAGTTTTAGCTATTTTTTGAAATAAATAAATCATTTCTGATTTATTTAAAACTCCAGAAAATACTTACTGCGTCAGCACCGCGTCATCATGACGTCAGCAGGTCAACGGGCTGGTCCAGGTCAAACCTGACCAGTGGGTCCCACTGGTCAGCTTCTCAGCACTTAACTAAAAGTTTAAATCTAAGCTAAACAGACACGGGGCCCACATGTCAGTGTCTAATTAGATTAATGACAGCGATTAAAACTTAATTAAAACCCTAAACTAAAATTAGTCAGGGCTGGCCCACATGTCATTGACTCACAGGGGTCAAATCTAGTCAACGGCGGAGGTCAAACCTGCCGGCGACTCGCCGGCGGCGAGGTCGAACGCGGCGGAGGCGTCGGAAAACCGCCTCCGACGACCATTCGAGCGGCAGAGGGCACCTACAGGATGCGCAGGCTCTTGCGCATCCAACGCACTAGGCGGCAGCAGCTGGGGTGGCCGGAAAAGTGGCCGGCGACGAGGTCCAGCGGCGGCAGCGGTCGGGCTTGCGCGAGCGCGGTGCTGCAGGCTGCGGCTGGGCACGCTGAGAGCACCAGGAGGGAGCCCGTTCTCTCCCGCATCCATCCCCGCAAGTGGGAGGAGCTGGGGTGGCCGGAATCATCGGCGGCGACCTCAACGGCGGCGGCCGGAATCAGGCCTCGGTGTACTGGGTGATACGGGGCACGAGGAGATGAGCTAAAGGGCTCTACGGGTTCCTAGGAGCGTGCTGAGCACGACGGAAGGCTTGGTCGCGAGCGGCAGCAGCTGTGGCCGCGGTTGCGCCATGGCCGGCGGGTGGAAGCTCACGGCTCCGGTGGTTAGCACGGCAGAGGAAGAAATCGGCGGCGGGGCTAGGGGAGAAATAACCGGGGCTCACCGCGGTGTCGTAGGGGTGCTCTGCGGCTCGGGGGAGGCATCGAAGAAGGTGGGCAAACGCCGGCGATCTCGGGCGGCCGAGGTTGAAGACGATGCCCAAGAAGACGAAGCGGGGCTCCCCGAGGCGCGTGACTCGGTGTAGCGGTCGTGCCCATAGCGGCGGTGCCTCTGGACACAACGAAGAGGCGGGGCGGTGGCTCTGGCCGCGGTGGCAACGAGCGCGGCGGCGACGGCGTTCGGTGGCTGCGAGGGGAGAGAGCCAGGGGAGAGGGGAAGAAGCACGGGTAGGGTCGTGGGGGTTCCAGGGTGTCGTGGCGTTCATCCAGGGCGTCGGGGAGGAGGCAGGCATGCTGGAGGTGGCCGTCGGTGGCCGTGCGCGTGCTGGCGCGCCGCGGGCACACGCCCTCGTGCCTTCTGGCACGAGGTAGACGACAGAGGAGGGCCAAGTGGGCTGGGCCGCACAGTACCGGGCCGGCCAGGCTGGACAGGTAAGCCTTTCCTTCTATTTTAATTCTGTTTCTGTTTTCTATTTTGTTTTTGTTATTCTATTTTGTTATTTTGTTCTGGGCTTTATTAAAAATACTTAGGCACACTTAAAAATCATGAAACCAAGCATGGCTACTGTTTGGAATAAATCCAACAGTAAACATTTTAGTTTATGATTATTTGAGCATTTAAAATAATATATAAAATTGAAATGCCCAAATGCAAATAAGATATGATTTAATTCAAAAATCCAGAATGGTCCTAGAAATATGAGCAACATTTTTGGCAGAGGTTTTTAATCAATCCAAAAATGATGAACTTTTCCAAAGAGCATTTTGGGTTCATTGAGAAGGATTTGAATTTGAACCTAGTTGGTTTCATCTGGTGCTAGGGTTTAGTCATCCCCATTTCAAGTTTCCTTTGAAAATAAACATGATGCAACAGACAGGTGCTATCCTAATGCAGGGTGAAGCTGGGGATGTGACAAAGAAAACCACTTGCTTTGAGTGGAACGACAAGGCAGATGAAGCCTTCTAGCAGCTCAAGAAAGTGTTGTCCACGCCGCCTGTCCTGGCGGCACCAACAGACAAGGAACCCATGTTCCTTTACATAGCCGCCACCAGCCGGGTGGTCAGCACTGTGATTGTGGTTGAACGGCCAGAGGACGGCAGAGCCTTGCCTGTCCAGAGGCCGGTCTACTACTTGAGCGAGGTGCTGTCAGTCTCCAAGCAGAACTACCCCCACTACCAGAAGATGTGATATGGCGTGTACTTCACCGCCAAGAAACTCAAGCAGTACTTCCAAGAGCACCCGATCACGGTCGTATGCACGGCCCTACTTGCTAAAATCATGGGCAACAGAGATGCTTCAGGAAGAGTGGCGAAGTGGGCCATTGAGCTGGCCCCCTTTACCATCTTCTACCAGCCCCGCACCACCATCAAATCACAAGCCCTGGCCAACTTCCTCGTCGACTGGGCCGAGGCCCAGTACCTGCCGCCTGCCCCAGATTCGACCCATTGGTGGATGCACTTTCATGGATCAAAGATGCGCACTGGCTTGGGAGCTGGCGTCGTCCTCACCTCTCCCAAGGGAGACAAGCTCAAGTACACCCTACAAATCCACTTTGCCGCCTCCAACAATGTGGCCTAGTACGAGGCACTCATTCATGGGCTCCAGATGGCCAAAGAGATTGGCATCCGCCGAGTGCTGTGCTATGGTGACTCGGACTTGGTTGTCCAGCAGTCCTCCGGGGACTGGGACGCCAAGGACGCAAATATGGCAAGTTACCGGTTCCTTGTCTAGCAGATCAGCGGGCACTTTGACGGTTGCGAGTTCCTCCACATACCATGAGCCGACAACGTGCAAGCCGACGCCTTGGTACGAATTGGCTCCACCCGCCAAGCAATACCAGCCGGCGTGTCCCTCCAATGCATGCGCAAGCCGTCTATCAAGCCATCACGAGAGTCAGAGTCAATCTTCATACCAGCGGATCCTGGAGCAGACGGCCCGTCAACCTCAACAATCGGTCTGGGGACTGCCCCAGCAGGCGGCCTAGATACTCCAGCAGACGGCCCAGCAGCCGCTGCACCGGTTCCTGGCCCGGGGACTGCTCCAGCAGGCGGCCAAGAAACATTAGCTCCAGTAGACGGCCCAGGGACTGCTGCAGCCGACCTGGGGACTTCAGAAGCGCAGCAGGCGGCTCATCCCAGCTCTCCGCCTCCCAGCCCAACCGCCCTGGTCTCAGTGGCAGAAATAACAGGAATCTCAGCGCCGTCTTGGGCACAGCCAATCCTCAATTTCCTGCTCAGAAGAGAGCTGCCATCAGATGAAACTTTGGCACGGCAAGTTCAACACCGAGCTTCAGCATACACAATAGTCAACACAGAGCTTGTCAGAAAAAGTGCAACAGGCGTCTTCCAGCGCTGCGTGGAAGCGGAAAAGGGTCTGGCTATTCTGAAGGATATTCATCAAGGGGAGTGTGGCCACCATGCGGCCTCAAGATCTCTCGTTGCCAAGGCCTTTCGCCACGGTTTCTTCTGGCCGACTGCTTTGGACGATGCCAAAGACTTAGTTAAGAAGTGCAATGGCTGCCAGCGCTTCAGTTCAAAGCAACACTTGCCGGCTTCTGCACTCAAGACCATTCCGATCCTTTGGCCATTTGCGGTTTGGGGACTGGACATGGTGGGTCCCTTCAGGATAGCCCGAGGCGGCCTGACGCATTTGCTCATAGAAGTGGACAAGTTCACCAAGTGGATCGAGGCGAAGCCAATCAAGAAACTCAACGGCCCGACTGTTGTGACCTTCATCGCAGACATCATGGTCCGGTATGGCATACCGCACAGTATCATCACCGACAACGGCACAAACTTTGCCAAAGGCGCACTGGCCCGTTTCTGTGCAACATAGGGCATCCGACTGGACTTGGCGTCCGTTGCCCACCCACAGTCAAACGACCAAGTTGAGTGCGCTAACGGCCTTATCCTGTCTGGCATCAAGCCTCGGCTGGTCGAGCCTTTGGAACGATCAGCCGGCTGCTGGATCGAAGAATTGTCGTCTGTCCTCTGGAGGCTCAGGACAACTCCGAACAAGTTAACCGGCTTCACCCCCTTCTTCCTCGTATATGGGGCCGAGGCCGTCATCCCAACAGACGTTGAGTTTGACTCACCTTGCGTCACCATGTACACAGAAGTCGAGGCAAAAGAAGCACGAGAAGACGGCGTGGACCTGCTGGAGGAGGCCCGGCTGGTAGCACTCCGCCGGTCCTCCATCTATCAGTAGGGTCTCCGTCGCTACCACAGCCGGCGGGTCAGGCCACGTTCCTTCCGCGGGGGGGATCTTGTGCTCCGGCTGATCCAGCGAACAGCCGGCCAACACAAGCTCTCAGCTCCTTGGGAAGGACCATTCATCATCAGCAAGGTACTAGGCAACGATGCCTACTACCTCATCGATGCCCAGAAGCCAAGAGCACGCAAGAGAGACGACTCGGGCAAGGAGTCGGAGCGCCCGTGGAACGCAAACCTACTTCGTCGCTTTTATAGCTAAAGACATTATGTGTCGCGCCGTCTACTTTATTTTGAGAAACAATGGGACCCCTGAGGAGTTCTCGGGGACTATCCAACCTTTATCTATACGATAAGAATTATGCTTGTGAATGAGTATTTTTCATTCCTTCGTCCGGCACCGGGACCAAGCAGACAGCCCGGGGACCTGCCGCCTAGCCCTATGTTTAAAAAAATTCTCTCAACAGTCGGACAAGTAATGTGACAGCATCCAAGCCTTCTCCCGCCTACAGTCATAGACTCGCAGAACGCAGCTGTCCGACTGGCGGGAGTCAAAGGCAGGAAGTGGTGCCCACATGAAAAATGGCTAAGGAAAATAAACGTAGGGCAAGACGGCCCTTTATACAAGTTGGCCGGATGCTGAGCAGCTGGCCAGCCGGCTTCTGACTTAGCCACACCGCGTTCCAGAGGGCGGGATACTTGCCTATCCGAAAAACAGCTAAGTACCTGACCCACCCACAGACCACAGAGTGGCTGTCTGGCTGGCAGGACGGCGGTTAAAGATGACAACAAAAGAAAAACGCCCGAAGGAACAAAGGACGATGCTAACCCCAGAACCCGGCAAACAGCATAAACATATGCAACATTAAGAAAATATTTATAGCAAAAAGGCCTCGAAGGCCGCCTTCCGGCAATAACTTACTGATACACCCAGTGGGTGGAATTGTTCGGACTAACTACCAAGTATTAAAGAAAAAAAATAGGAATTGAAAGATACACAAATGACGCCTAAGGTGCAGCAGGTGGTGCAGGTGGCACGACGGGGCCGGCTGCCGGGGGAGCTGCCTGATGGGTCTCGGCCTGGTCGCCTTCTGCAGCAGACGGCGCCGTCCCACTGGGCCCGCTTGTAGAGGCCTGATTGGGCTAAGGGCCAGCAGACGGCTCTGCCTCCTGGGAGCTGGCTTCCTCGTCGCTGTCTCCCTCCTCCTCGCCGTCGTCGCTGGAGGCGATCTCTTCGTCCAGCTCCTCCGATGCCGCCAGGTCTAGCCCGAAGTTGTCGGGTGGCACCACATGGCCGTTCTCATCCAGCTCTGGGATGAGAGATGGCGGTGTCGACGTACTCAGCGAGGGAGACGGCGCGCCTGACGAGATATCCTTGCACCGCTGCCAGCTCGGGCTCAGCTTCCACGCGGAAGGTCTCCAGCTGGGCGAGATCTAGGTCCGGGTACCAGCCCTTGGTGAATTCCAGGGCGGTCCGCGCACCGGCCCTCGCTGCGGCACCCTTCCAGGCTTTGAAGTGGTGGCTGGCCACCTCCAGCCAGTCGGCAGTCCGGCTGGGAGTGCGGAGTACTGGAACGCCGGGCCAGAGGGCGGCCAGTACTTGGGCACCAATGCATTGCAGGCGGCGGAGTAGGCGGTGGGCCAGCTGGAGGCGTGCCTTGACAGCAAGAAGTTGTTCGGTGGGAGTCCGTGGCGCGTTGGGCGCAATCACCTAGCCTGCCTCACGCCTCTCGTCGCGCTGGGCCTCGATGGCCTGGCTGGTGGCCACAGAATGGCCCAGGAAGAATTCTGCAAGAACTAGACAAAGAGTCAGAAGAAAGAAAGCTAGCTGTAGCAGACGGCAAGCACAAGAAATAAGGGCAGGCGTCTTACCGTCAACCATGTCTGCAATGGCCCCGTAGCAGTCTTGCAGAGCCGTCTCCTTCTCAGCCCAGTTCGAGCGCTCAGTCTCGAACTCAGCCCGAAGGAGCATGTCGGCGTCCGCTAGTTTCCCAAGCTCTGCCTTGTGCGTTGCCGCCTGGTCTGCCAGCTCCTTGGCCAGGCGGTCACGGTCCTGGGCGGCGAGAAGGCGCTCCTGCTCCTTGGTGACGAGCTCCGCCTGAACCCTGCTCAGCTGGTTGCAGAGGTTGGTCGCGGTCGCTGGCAAGAGTAGAAAAAGAACATCAGCATCAGCAAAAAGACAACCTTGGAGTTCCAAGCCGCCTGCTCAGCAGTCGGCTCGGAACTCGGGGATTACACCCAACGGGTGCGCTGACGCGCCCCCGCAAGGAAGAGAAGAACACTTACCCTAGTTGTCGGCCAGAGCAGTCCGCAGTTGCGCGAGCTCTTGACACTGGGAGTTGAAGGCCGCCACCCGAAGGTTGTAGTAATCCTGCAGCAAGAAACAAGTTAGCCCACAAAGTATACCTTGGAGTTCCAAGCCGTCTGCTCAGCAACCGGCTCGAAACTCGGGGACTACACCCAGTGGGTGCGCTGACGCGCCCCCACAGAAGAAATTTGAGGAACAAATATTAAATCAAGGAGTCAACGTACCCGAACAGAAGCCCGCGTGTCCAGGAACTCCCGCATAACCGCTGCACGACCTCGCCCAGAGAATTGAAGCGATCGAGGATGTCTCTGACGCAACAATCAACGCACTGCCACCTCCGGGCGTCCAGCTTGGCGGCGCCGTGCTGGTGGCCTCGTTCTCCGGTGTTGATGAGCTGGCGGCGCCGGCCTCTACTCGCCGTGGCGCTGAGACTGCCCTCGTTGGACGAGGACGGACGGGGGCTCGGGGGGTTGGCTGCGGGCCTGTCACCAGCATGCCCTCAGCCGGCGGCACCTCTGTTCCCGCAGGCCGGCGCGGGGGGAGTCACCTCCGTCTCCATGGCGACGCGGCCGTCTCCTTCATTATTGAGGGCCGGCTGATCGTCAATAGCCGGCAATTGGATGGACGGCTCCAGAGAGCCCGTATCCTGGGGGATGGTGCGGTCCGCCGGCTGCTGGAGGCCCGCCTCCGGCTCCTGGACTTGGGCGGCGGCGTCCGCCTAGGCCTTGGTGGCTGCCTCGGCCTCCACCCTGGCAGCAGCATCAGCCTCCGCCCGCTCATGGGCCATGGCCTCCTGCTCCTCGCGCGTCTCGCGGGTGTTTCTCTTCGTCGCCTCCCGGAGCGCGGCGGCGGGATCCATGCGGCGAGGCGCAGGGGGGACATATGTGCCCCCAACAACAGAACCCATTGGCGCCCGCGAGAGAGAGAGCGGTGCTCTGTGTGGGCATTCCCAAGAAGACAGCAAGTCAGCCACATTGGGGGCGGAGGAACGAGATAAACGCAAAAGAAAAGAGAAATGTGGTACTTACCCGGATACAGCTGGCCTAGGTTTAGGAACCCTAGGAAGAACTGCTTTGGCGGCCGCCTCCTGGCGCTTGGTGGCGGTGGCCGATAGCCGGAGCTTCTTGGGCTTGCTGCCAGACGGCCCCATAGAAGACCGGCGCTTCACGCCGCCGGCTGTGGCTGACGGCCCCGCCTGGTGGCTGCCGCGCCCAGGCGGGTTCGCCTCTCGGACGCGAACTGACGCCTCCTCCTCATCATCATCATCGCCCGGCCAGCTCTCGACGCCGCCTTCTGGCGGGCCGTCAGCTGGTTGGCCCCCGCCTCCTGTTACCTCCTCCTCCATGGCGGCAGCCCCAAGATCGGGGTCGCTCGTGTCGCTCTGGGAGCGATCGGGTTCCAGGGGGCGGCCCGGCTAGTCAGAGCCCAGCGCTGGCTGGCCGGGGAAGATCTGTAGGCGGCACAAGGATCACGCGGCTGAGACAGGTGGAAAGAGAAGAAAGAAGAACAAAGAAAGAAAGAGCTTACCGCGGGCGGCTGGTTATTCCGGCTGTACGGCGGCTTGCCGAAGGCCCAGCCTGAGTCGGAGAGCTTGCAATTGGAGACAGAATTCACCAAGTATCCACCTCCTTATATGGCATCGGCTTGGTACACGTCCGGCTCGGGTCCCGGCGCCCGCTCATGTCGCAGATTATGTGTGGGTGGGCCTGCAGCGGCAACACCCGGCGCTCTGCAAAGGTAAGAAGGAGGTCCGCAAAAACTAAGCCCTCGTTGTCCCTCATCTCCTGGAGACGCCGCATGGCGATGGAGGCTCCTTGCATGAGGGAGACGGGCCGGGTCCTCCAGGTGTCGCGGGGCTCGGCGGGCGGGCCAGGTACCCAATCCGGCAGCCCGATGAAGTCCTGTGCTGGGTCGACGTTGGAGACGTAGAAGTATGTCTTCTGCCACTGCTTCGTTGAATGCACGAGAATAGGCGGCGGGAAGTAATTCCTGGACCCGCCGCGCTTCACCGCGATGCATCCACCACACTGAGCCGCCACGCCCTGGATCGCAGTACCGAGCTTCATATAGAAGAGCTCGGTCCACAGCTCCATGGTGGGTAGTATCCCAAAGTACGCTTCGCAGAGGATGACGAAAGCGGACAGCGTTACCACCATGTTCGGTGTGAGGTGGTGGGGTTGGATGTTGAAGAACTCGAGGAAGGATCGAAAGAAGCTGCTGGCGGGGAGGCCGAAGCCGCTCGGGAAGTGCGAGCGGAAGACGACCCGCTCGCCAAACCGCGGCACCGGCCTGATCTCCGCCGCCGGTGCCAGGCGCACGACGACCTTGTCGGCGGGGGGCAACTTCCGCGCACGGCGGAGGTAGTGGATGTGCTCCTCAATGACCTCGTTGCCGTCCCATTCGCCTGAGTGGTGGACCGGCGCTCCGGCGGCCATGGCTCAGGGTGGTGGCTCGCTACGACGGGGCGCTATGAGCGGAAGTGGCAAGGAATGCGAGGGAGCACAAGGAAGAAGAAGAAGAATGGAGCGGGGTGGGTGCGCGAGTGGCGCTAACCCCTGTCCCCGGGCCTACTTATAGGCTCGGGGCGACGAAGCCGAGTGGACGGGGCGTGGGATTAACTGCTCCACGCCCCGCACGATCCCCGCCTTTTTCGCGCCTAATCTGCACGCATTAAATACGCGTGGGGAGGGCAATCGATTGCCCCTACAACATTAGATCCCCGCGCGGACCAAGGCCCTAAAGTGGCGGGCCCCAGCCCGTTGCTACGTCCCGTCACGTGCGTGGGCTGGCAGGCTGACGCGACGGGGCGACGACGCGTGGGGTGTCGCCAACGGTCGGCAAACCCACGCCGCAGCCCGACGACCAGACGGTATCTTCCTCCCAAAGATTTGAAGACAGAGGCCCGGCTGCCAGAGGCTGGCCCCTTACTGAGGCCCGGGTGCCAGTAGTCGGCCCTTTTCCAGGAGACGGACAAGGGACGCCAAACCTTACTTAGAGTGGGAAGCTGCTGTAACCCCGCAGCCCCAATCGCAGCCACGGAGCTCCACCAACTTCGGGACTACTGTCGGAGATATTGACCACGGGTGTCCTCATCGACCACCCATGGTATTTCAAGACAATTGGAGGCCGCCTGTTACCCCCCGGCCGCCTGCTCATCAGGCCGCCTCCTCGGACAGCTAAGCCCAAGAGCCGGCTGCCAGCAGGCGACAGGGGCCCGAATAGGCGGCAGCTCTGTCGCCAGCAGCCAGCAGACGGCTCTATGCCTCCTCCTCGGGACGTGTGCTGGAGAACCACGACGAGGCTAAGGCATGGCTACAGTTGGGCATGTCCTTAGAGAATCTGAGGGCGTGGCTACAGTGAATGTGTATCTTATGGACACCTCTTAAGCGGCGTATCACTGTAGCCATGCTGCCACTGACCAAGCCTTGGTCAGAAGAAGCCATGATCCCACCACCCACAGGCGGCAGGGCCAGCAGGCGGCAGGTCCCACCGGCCAGTGGGTGAGGTAGAGGCAATCGGCCCCTGGCAGACGGCCCGGGGAGATGGTCCGCCTGGTAGCAGGCGGCTCACCGTGCCCTAGGGGTCTGAACATCATCAAGATGACAAGACAGGACGTGGTGGCAGTGTACGGAAGGAGACGGCGACACTGTAGCCATTTCCCTCCTGACGATGCCGCCGTCAGCAAAAGAGCGCCTACAATGAAAGGCAATCACGAGGGCCCACAGACGGCGGGCCCCAGCAGACAGGCGGAGAGGCCGGCACCCGAAGACGCTGACAGCTGGGGGCCAATCCGCCTGGATTATTATTGTACCGCTGGAGGGTAGGCCTATATAAACCCCCCACGGTCCTCCATGTGGAGGGGTTGGACCCTAAGAAGAAGAAGAGAAAGATAGAGAGAGAGAGAGATAGGGAGAAACCCTAGCCACCATTCCGAATCCCTAGAGCGAAGGTAGAGAGCTAGACTTGCCCTTCTTCCTCCTCTAGACGACACAGCTCAAGGAGCATCCTTGTAGCTACCCTATTGACATTAGTCATGACACGGAGTCCCCGCAGAGCAAGACTAGGGGTGTTATCTCCTCGGAGAGCCCCAAACCTGGGTAAGATCCGTAGGCGTCCTAAGTTCCGCCTTATCCCGCTTCCAGGGCCCGGTGACGTTCTATTGACCCCATGCATGATAAGCCATCCGTTGGCATATGTCGCACCGAAACCCCGACATATATTTTGCAAACGAAGTCTTGTGAAAATCTAACCGTTTATTCATAGTGTTATTACCAACTTCTACATTCCATAAACATATCCATGGAATCGGTATGAGATAATCTTAAATTTTGGTAAGTTTAGGGGGTAAACTCTTAAATTATAACCTGTTAATAGTCATACAATTATATGTATTGTAGTTTTTTTACCTTTATGAGTTTTATAGTCATCCAATTATATATATTATACTCTTTTTCTGATGGTTTCTCATAAGGGTTTTACGAGACAATATAAATACAAGTGTTCATATGTGTCATATCATTTTCTCCTTATATGTTATCCCATTGGGTTTTAGAGGAGTTTTTAATGACACACCATATTGCATTCTCTTCCGTTCATGAATCTTCTCTCAAAGTTTCTCATAAATGAATCTTACAGAACCACACCCTTGAAATCAAATTGTTCAAACCTCAACATATTGATTGACACGCCTGGTACCTTACCCATCAGTTCATCAACACGGACAACATTAGTAACCAACCTCGAAATTTCAGAAGAATACACACACTGAAATACGTTAGCGCTCATCCAAACGCATACTTAAAGTACTACTTGTTAGAATATAGTTTGGGTTTAAAGATAAAGATAAGGAGTAGATCGACTAGGTTTAAACCATGTATTACTTATCTTGTACTCCAAGTCTTCTTGTACTCCAAGTCTCTACCCCCTCGTGTATTCTATATATATACCCCATATGAGGGTCAGATCAATACAACACATCAACACAAACATTAGTCATCCTACAATTTCTACATGGTATTAGAGCGGTTTGTCCAACGACGTCGATCCTAGGACTTTCCACCACCTCTGCAGCGCGCCGCCCCCGGGGAGATTAATCTCCTCTCCCCGGGGGCGGGGCACCCAATCGGTCAAAGATCAGATTGGTTCTTAGATTAGATTAGAATGAATTCTTCAAAGTTCAAATTTCCAGTAGATTAGTTTCCTTTTGCCACAAATGAACCTGCAGCCAGATCAACATGGATGGCAGCTTCGCCCAAGCGCGTGCAAGTGCAACCAGCCAGCTCCATCCACGCATGCAAGCAGCGGCTCCGCCTCTCCATGCGCCTCCAGCCGTGCGTACGAGCGCAATCTACCGAGCGACTTCCCCAATCTGCATCAACACCAAGTTAGCGTACACTCGTCGAACCCGGCGGCGGCGCCACACCGCAGCTAGTCCGGCGCGTCTCCAGCTATGTGGCCACGCGCCTGCAGCATCCATCCGACGACAAACGGCAGCCACGAGCGATTCTGCATCCAGATCTCAAAGACCGATGCATCCGTGGCGACCTGACCTGCAGGTCAGCGGATCACACAACACGTCCTGATCACTGGAGGGCGTACGTGCACGGATCTCCCGACGGCCGACATCAACTCGTATCTCCGTCTACCCGTCTACGACAGACTCAACTCGCGACCGCGTGTTCCAGCAGCCGAGATGCAAGCCCAATGGCTGCACCGCCCGGCCGCAGCTTTCTAGCGCACGCCTCGACCCTAAGCAACAGGGTCTTCATGCAGCAGATCGATTTATATACACGAGGCTGCACTTGGGGGCATGCATACGTAGATACACATCATCATCGACAGCGCCAGCATCATCGACTAGGAGTCTACGGCGAGTCGGCAACCTGCGCGACATCGATCTGCATCGACAACCTCGTCACGGGCCGCAGCCACGTCCAGATGCCACTGCACCGATTCAGCGATCGACATCTACACCACCGATCGACACCTCTGCATTGATTCTATGCCACTTCATCGACCTGTACGACTAGCCCGGATACGAGCCAACATACTTCATCGACCACACCTACGAGAAGCGACCTCCACATGCACTGTTCACACGCCAGGCCGGTGTGAAACGAGATGCAATCTTCATCGACTTCTCCGGCACGACACGGCATCGACACCCCGTCGCCACGAGGGACGCCTCCAAGCGACACATCATCGCCGACACGCCGCTGCGACGCCGTCGCCGACACTACATCGTCAAGGTCTCAATCAACGTGGTCTTCACCAACATCTTCTTCAACACACCGCCGCTGCCTTGTCCACAAGATGGACACCTAGCGTCCTCTGACAGACTTTTCCGCAAGACGCGACCACGACGACGGCATCGACCGCGTCATCCACGACAACATGACTGCATCGACACAGCGTCACTTCAGTGACGACCCTACACGGCCACACGGTTCTGGCAAAACCGATGTGTGCTCGATGGGCTTCCTCCGGTCTTGGCAAAACCGGCGGACTCGTCGCCGACAGCACCCTCTGGCATCCGCAAGGTGCATTGTCCATGTCTGCAGCTCCGTCATAGCGCATTTTTTTGCGCCTCCGGCTTTGTGTGGCTTCATCATCCACGACGACTGCACCATCGACCACGACTACATCGACCATAGCTACATCAACGTGATCGGCTACCTCTACATCGACATACAGGGCTACGTCTACAACAACTCATCGGCAACAACTCCAGTCAACAGCGTCCGAGTCGTCACTAGCGTCCACGCCTCTCCCGCTGTGACTGCTGGAGGGAATAGAGGAGAGACAAGGAAGGCACCGGAAGGGGACGCAGTCACCGCCCCAGGTGTCGACCCATCAGAGATGCAGGTGATGACGGTGAAGCGGAGAAGACGACGCAAGCACTTCGAATCCAGTCGCAATCGTCCGTTTCACTCCCGCTGTGACTGAGGGGGAATGTTAGAATATAGTTTCGGTTTAAAGATAGAGATAAGGAGTAGATCGATTAGGTTTAAACCATGTATTACTTATCTTGTACTCCAAGTCTTCTTGTACTCCAAGTCTCTACCCACTCGTGTATTCTATATATATATACCCTATATGAGGGTCAGATCAATACAACACATCAACACAAACATTAGTCATCCTACAATTTCTACACTACTCTCTCTGTACCGAAATACTTGTAGTCGGAGGAACTTACCGGTCAAACACATATGCAAAACAATACCTGTCAAACACATACTCCCTCCGTCCCAAAATACTTATTCTGGGACAGAGGGAGTACTTACAAGTATTTCGGTACAGAGGGAGTACAAAAGATACCCTACTGCATATGTAAAACATTACCGGCCAAACACATACTTAAAGTACTACAAATGCATACGCTACTGCATATGCAGAACATGCGGGTTACGAGTTTACTGCCCCTTCTGCATATGCTACTAGTGATTAACCATCACATAATGGGCATAAATATTAGTGACCTTACAGTCAGGCACCACAAGTTTAAGTTCAGCAGGTATCTGGCGCCGTACATTCAATCCTAAACCATAAACCGACAGCCACGGTTAAGCCAATTAGTATTATGCAGAAGTAGATCGCTAGCCTCAGTGCTTACTTTTTACAGTCATTTGCACAAAAGGCATAATGAGACACTCATAAGCTTCTTACGATCATTTCTTGGTGCGTACTCCAGGGCAATCCTTCACAAAGTGCCCAACCATACCACAATGGTAACAAGTGCCGTTCTTAGGGCAGTTCATGGTCCAATGTCCTTCTTCATGGCACCGGTAGCAACTGCCTGACCGAGGAGTATTGGGGCTGATGGTACATTTAGGCGGCATGGGTGATTCAGTTGGTGTTCCCACTTGGACCATAGCAAATTGTTGGCGCAGCATAACTGGCGATCCCTGAGCCACTGCAGCAATGGGTGCAGGGTGAGCAGGCCACAAGTGGGCTGTGGGTACAACATCACCCTCAACAATTTCAAACGGCCATTCATCATATTCAGGGGGTTGATCAGGATCGAATTGTCTAGTTTCATTGTGGCCTCCGATCATAGCATGCACATTAGCTTCGTTTGCAACTGGATTGTACCCCAAATGTTCACTCTCCCTTGGATTAGTGTATCCAGTTAGTGGTGATTCTTCAGCAGCAGCTTTGATTGGCTCGTGGTGAGAGCATGCACCTTGTCCCTGCAGAATGAACAAATTCTGATTACTGACCTAAACCATCTGGATTGTATACAAACGTAAGTGTAAAATTTGCACTGTGGATTCTAAATTATGAGTAATAATTGATAGTATGTTAGTGTTCGGAAGAGTAGTACTCCCTCCGTCCCAAAATAAGTGACTCAAAAATCACTCAACTTTGTACTAACTTTAGTACAAAGTTGAGTCACTTTTGCGTCACTTATTTTGGGACGGAGGGAGTAATTCGTACCACACATATAAAAAGCAATAATATCTTCACACCAACTCCCAACCAAACAAAAATAGTAAATAGTAAAGGCATTTGGAGGCATAAGTTATTCAACTGCTCGTCTTTGTCTGACCTAAATGTTGTTTGACAAGAGATAGTAGAACAGCTTATAACGAGATAAACTCACACAAGTTGATGAAAGTCGAGGAATGAACACATACAAAAGGGCCCAAAAAACAAATGGGTTTGATTCTAGTTCAGGCAGTGCTGAATGCACTTCCACTCTTCCTCCTTATGTGTCCCTAGATCCGCCTCCATGGGTTTCAAGGCAATTGAAAAAATTCGGAGAGCCTTCCTGGGGAAAGGAAGTGGTTCAGTGGCTTGGCAGGCAATGTGCAGGCCCCAGTATGTGTGTGTGTGTGGGGGGG
>LR738712.1:183475646-183510577 GCA_902687465.1 Secale cereale | reverse complement strand
GGGGGGGGGGGGGGGGGGGTCTCAGGATTCTGGACTTCAACATCATGCACAAGGCCTTCAGGCTGCGGTTAGCTTGGCAATTGCACATGGCGGCGAATAAACCATGGAGTTCTCTTGGCCCGCTGTTGTCAGAGGAGGAGAGAGCCTTATTCAATGCTGCTGCCAGAGTGCAAGTTTGGAATGGCAGGAACACCTACTTTTGGACGGACAGATGGATGTTTGGACTATCGCTGGGCATGACCGCTCCCATGGTTGCAGAAGCTATCCTGCCAAGAATCAGAGCTTAAAGGACAGTTGCGGAAGTGTTAAACAACTAAGCTTTGGCTGAAGGATATCAGAGGCCCTCTGAATATTAGAAATTTCCTTCTCTTGCTTGAGCTTTGGCAAAGACTGCATAATTTTCAACTGAGTCCGGAGGTTGAAGATGGCTGGACATGGTCGTTGGATGCCAAGGGCTGTTTCTCAACCAAATCTGTGTAGCAAGCTCATTTCCTGGGGGGGCAGTAGACGATGGTCGGATGAGGCCATTTGGCGTGCCAAGGTTCCGCTCAAGTGTAAGTTGCCCTTCTGGCTTGTGACTTGCTGGCGAATTTGGATGTCAGACAGGGGGGCCAAAAGAGGGCTTCCCCAGAATAACTCATGTGTTCGTGCACAACTTGTTCCTGAAGACTCAGATCATCTATTCGTCGGCTGTGCCGTCACCAACACAATATGGAACAGCCGTTCAATGGGCTAAACATCAGGCGATTCCTCTGTTGGACAGTGAAATCTGCTCTTGGTGGCTCACGGCGAGGAGAGCTTATCAGGGAAAAGATAAGAAGAGGCTTGATTGCCTTTGCATTCTGGTCGTGTGGGCCATTTGGAGGGAATGGCACGCTCGTCTGTTTGATAACAGGGTTGCACCAATTATTCAGGTTGTCGGCCAGTTGAAGGGGGACTTAGATTTCTGGCTGCAGAAAATCTAGCTGTGCACTGGGGTAGCGCGGCGCATCTCTGCGGTTTAGGGGTTATGCCTTCCACCTGGGTGTGTTTTGTGTTCCAGATTTGAGGTGCTTGTTTCGGTCCTTTCTGAACTTTGTATGGGGTGTTTGCCCCTTTTTCTCCTATCTATATTATTCACATGCAATCCTCCTCCATGTTTGATAAAAAAATGCTTTATAAGACCTGGCTGATCCGGAAGCAATGCAAAGTGTGCAACTTCAACGGCTCGGTCTTGGTCTGCAGCCTGTGCCGCTGCTTTGTTGGACCTGCTGCCGACTTAAGTGTTCAGATGTGATGTCTGTTTGATACGTGGTGGAATGCACACGCGCTCAAACCAAAACGCCACATGCACAATTCTTACAAGTCACACTTGGTCTTTTGATTTCTGAAGCCCATAGATCAATGCATGTTCTGATACAGATGCCGGGCACACAAGACACTACCACTGCCCAAATACGGGAGCGAGATATGGAAACAGTAGAAGAGTTGGTCTAATCGAGAATTCTGGTTTTGTTCGGAGTCATAGTCGTTACATACCAATGTTCTATCTGTTAGAAGATTAGAGCTGTATGTGTAACATACTAGGTCTGGTATTGTTGATTATAACAAACTACAATATAAAGGAGGGGTGCCAATCCTTGCGCAAAGCAAACTATTAAAAAAAACTATTTACCCCATCTCTAATTCCCCACTCCTCTTCTTCATCCTTATATACCTGCGCACCCTTCTGCATTTACTTACTGGTGAACTACTGAACTCTTTATTCTATCTTCAAAATATACCTATCTCCTATGCCCTTGTTTCCCGTTCATTAACCACATATCATCATTAAGACACGCCAAAATGAGGGCTAGATGTTTGTTTCTTTTCTGTCAGGACTTCTACCGTAATTGTATGTTCCCTGAAAGCTTTGGGTTGTTAAGTGCACATTTTCATTAGGGCCTACCGAATTGAGGTCCCAAATGTTCTATCTTTGATGGTAATTTCTAGCGTATTTAATTTATTAAGATAGCTATCAGCCACAATAATCGTTAAAAACAGTATTATTCATGCATAGATTCTCATTCTCAAAAAGAAAAGTATGTGCAGCTTCTGTCATGACTTACTTAATTGCTTTTCGCAGGACAAGTACAATCAATAAAAGAAACAACATCTATCAAGAGCCAAACCATCTTATAGAAAACAGACCAAGACAGTCTAAATTGACCATAGTCATATCAAGTACTACTAAAATATATTAAGAGGAATGAAGACGAGAACTATCAAACAGAAATATTACCTTTGGTATATGACACACATAGTATTCCACCCCTTTTTCATTCCGAATTTTGCACTTCCCAGCAGTACACTTGCAGGTCGGTAGTTCACCACTCGATCTAGCTCCTTGGGGACTAAAAGTAACTGTAGTTCTAGCGCCATCACGTTGGGGAGTAACATTTACTGGAGTTGTAGCACCAGCACCTTGGGGACTAAAAGTAACTGGAGTTCTAGCGCCATCACGTTGGGGAGTAACATTTACTGGCGTTGTAGCACCAGCACCTTGGGGACTAACATTAACTTGAGTTGTACCATTAGTCATGTGATTGTGGGGTTCATGATGACTCAAAAAGGCAGGCTGTGAACTTGGATTAACATCAGATTCCATGCAGTAAGAAGAATATCTGCACTTCTGAAAAATTTAGGTTCAACAAATAAATACTTTGTCAAGGCTACATGTAGGAGTTGGAGAAATTAGTGAAAGAACAAAAATGCAAGTAAGAAATCTAAGCAAGTTAGCTGAAAGAGAATGTAACTAAATGGCACGCAAATGAAAAAGGGCATCTCTAACCAACTAAATGGTCTTGGGCTAAATGAATTAGCCTGAAACTTAAAGAGAGGCTAATAGATAAAGAATACAGAATCATTAACATAGCACATACTCTCTCGCATCAAGTTTCTAATTGTGTTTCTGTTTTCTTGAAACAAGCAAGGGTCGGTTATGGAGACTGAAGGCTATGGGCATAAAGGCAAACCAAATTATGGAATTGACACCATGCTGTAAATAGCAATAAGGTTTTCAGATATCATGCTACAGTTGATTGCAGCAAACTACACACTGGACTTCATATAACAACAGAGATCCCACAGAAGTCCTAGAGTAAATGTATATCATTATTAACTAGAGTCAGAATCACATATGTTGTATAATCACATGCTGAAATAACTACACATTATTATTGTTGCTAAATCAATACCTATTTATTCCCTACACCACAGATATCTGAAGTGTCCCAAGAAATAACTATAAAGAAGTATAGACTACAGATTCTCAACCTTACAGACCGAACTCTAGTCATAAGCAGGCACTCTCATGCACAATGAATTAGCCAAGTGACTTTAAATTCTGAGAACTTGAGTAGCCAAGCCTTGGTAAAGTAGTTATAAAATCAGATCCAAATTTTGGGCCTAATCCATGAGAACATTTTGTTATGATGCCCCAAAGAGCAAGGATTTTACACACTTTAACCTTTAGGTCACAGCGGGCTGGATGGACGTCCAATGAGATACAAAAGATTGTGATTATCTCGACAGCGTTAACACAAAATGCATCCACCGTTTCACAAAGTTCCAATCCACATTTGATTCACACGGTGAGAAATAAAAAGGATAAATTATGTTGTGATTTTAGCAACTATTCACAATTTGTCTTATTTCTCATGTGTTCATCGAATTTAGATGTGAAACCACGTGACATGATGGATGCATCTTGTATCAATTCAACAAGATTTCACCAATTCCAGCTAAAGGGGTGGGTGCACCCTAGTCACTCCCTTCCTAAACCCACTTATTGTTTTTAAATAATACTCCCTCCGTCCGGAAATACTTGTCATCAAAATGAATAAAAGGAGATGTATCTAGATGTATTTTAATTGTAGATACATCTTCTTTTGTTTATTTTGATGACAAGTATTTTCGGACAGAGGGAGTAACAGCCAGAGACATAATAGAAAACATTATTCATATGAGAATGGCAGACGGCTACACCTGGATGGCTAAACAGACAAACTATTTGCTCAAGTTTGACATATCTTTCAGTTCAAAATAAGTAGACATAACTTTCAAACCAAAACCTAGAACCAATGTACATTAAAAAGGACCCATGTGTCCAGTGTGTATGTATCTCTTGTAAATTATGCATTGTAATCTCGTATTTCCAAAATAGTTAGCACATGAATGATTAATTTTTACAGGAAATTACCAAAATCAAATATGAAGCTTTTGCTTGCTGGATCTGAGCAGTTATTCCAAATTACTGCGTCAGTAGCTGTCTAGCTGAGCAGTTATAAAAAATCGCACCCAGTTTCCCCAGAAAGCGATGGCTTGTTGCCAAATCGAAGAAAAACACTCCAGGAGCTCAGATAAAGACAACCCTTTTTAGAAATTATGATAACCGTAAAGAACACTGCAAAGATTGTACCACGAAAAAAAAAAAACTCCATGTCAGCCTGCATTTTGCCGCCCCAAAATCCCAACATCGTCAATCCAAATCCATCGTCTCCGCACTCCAAAACAGAAAACTCCAATAGAATTTTCCCTTTTACAGAAACTGGTCAAAGACGTCCAGTAAACCATTCTTACCAAAAAAAAAAACATGGGAGGGGAAGGCTCACCGGCGGCGCCGAGCAGACGTATGCCCATCCCCCCTCCTTCCTCTCAACGGCACACGGCCCGCGCCCGCAAATGCAAAGCTTCTCACGGAAAGTCGGGCGTGCCAGCGCAGCCGTCGGCGGCGTCAAGTTCAGCGCGGCGCGGCGCGTGACCTGGTCTAGGTTTCGCTCCATCTCCTCTGCGACGAGAAAGAAGAAGTCGTCGTCGTCATCCGTGTTGCCGTCGCCGCTGGGGAAATCGAGCTGCCGCCTCACGGGGAGGGGGGCTGCGTCGAGGACCGCCGCCGCCGTGGCTGCGAGGGATGGGGAGCGGATGGGAGCTGGAGTGCGGCAGGAAGCGATGCTCTCCGCGTAGGTGGTGGCGCTGCTCATTCTTGCGTCGTCTCGTCCCCCTCTCTCTCTCTCACTCTCCCTCCTCCGTCCTCCGCGATCACATCACATTCTCTCTCCCTCTGGCCTCTAGGATTCTCTTCTCTCTCTGGCCTCTGGCGTGTTGCCGTTGGAAAGAGCGAATCGTAGTTTTCCTGCATGAACTTGCCAGACGAGTGCATTATTGCGCATGCTTGGTTGAGAGCCAAAATTTCACCAGCAAAACATTTGGTAACTTCAAGATTTTTCAAAATTAACAAGTTTTTAAATTGTTTTGAATTATCTCTACTCCTAATATATCACTCGGCGGGATAGCACGGATTTTTCGTCTGGATTTTTTTCGTCTTCCTTCCCAATCACCCCATCGGTATATTTTCTTCTCCACTATTTTCTTATAAACAAACACGTTCCTATTATAAAATGTCATATATTTAACTTTCCTAACTTACTCAAATCAAACGATCCATCTCATCAATGCAATTTGCTTTAGGAAACAAATAACGGATTTTAAGGAAACAAATAACAGACTTTTAAGGAAAAATCCAATTGACTAATCTCTACTTCTAATGGGGAGTCCGTACGTTGTTAGTTCGCTGGCTGGCTGGCAACTCCCTCGATCTCGTCCTGATTTTTTTCAATCAAGTCCCACCTCTTGATTTCTGCCGATTTCTTTTCCAAACAAACCAGCGACCAAACCGGTAACTCAACACACGTACGTCACATCAAAGATAAAAAAACACATGCATGCCTCATCAAAGGAAAAAAAAGGTGAAAAAAACTAACGTGGCCTCCCTTTAATCCGCATTCGACCCGCATGGCCACGCCGCCGCCGCCTTCCCTGCCCGCCCGGATGGAGGAAGAAGCCGAGGAAGTGCTTGGAGCGAGGGTGAGGTCTAGGGGTCGTCTCGGTGCTCGTCTTCCTAGGAGTCTGGCGTTGTCTGCGACTGCTATGTGCGCGGAAGATCGGGAGGAGGCCGGCTGTGAGAGATTGAGAGATAAGACATGCTTCAGACGGGATGGGGAGTTTATACTGATTATTTTTTTCTGTGAGAAGCTACAACTGTTAATTTGAGCAGAAGATCTGTGGTGTGCTGCTGCTATTTCTGTGAGAATTTGTTTGATTAATGATTTTGTGTCCGTTCGATGGACGGCACGTCAAGGTCAGATGATCAATTTACTTCTTGATCGCCGTTGCCCTGTTTATTATTCTCATGTTGATGCAAACTTGCTCAATTCACAATGTTTTGGCGTTATGGCCCTGTCTCTTCGCGTGTGCATGACATGGTTGGGCGGCTGGCTTTATGTGTGCTGCTGATTGCTTGCTGGGGAGCGGGTGTTATTGTTGTTGTAGTCTTAATTTGTGTTCACACATGCAACAAACCAATTATATTCATTTTCATGTACAAAGATTATTTACAGGAGTACAAAGAGAAATATAAGGTCTACTCTAACTTGAATAGTCAAATAGAGAAAATACAGTATGTGTACACTCGATTTTCTTTTTTTAAAGTTCCCTTTTGTATTCTGCTTATTTCTTCAGTCCATGTTATGTTTTCTCCTATAATTGGCCTGCTTGTTACATAATCTGAATTCCTAAAGATTCATGAGGATTTCAATATATTGCTAAAGAAAGATACATGGATCAGTGTTATAAGAGCAACTCCAAAGGGGCGACCTATTTCGTCCGCCCGCATTTGTTTGGGTCGGCGCGGACAAAAGTGGCGGCTCAACGCGCCGACCCAAATTTAAATCATGTCCATCAGGCGTCCGCGCCGACCCATTTCCGGCCCAAAATTGCGCCTGGAATGCGTCGGCGCGGACGCGAAGCGGAGGCGCCGCGCGTCTCCTCGTCGTCCGCCGCGTCCCCACCTGGCGGCCACCCAACCGCCACCGGTCGTCTTATTTATGACGACCACAGACAGCGGGCCCACGCGTCAGCCAGTGGAAGCGTCCTTTTTTAAACACGTGTGCGGCGGGGCCGGCCTCATCCACTTCTCCCGTCCACATCTGGCCCCCACCGCTCCCTTTGTCCCCTCGCCGACGACCGCAAACCCTAGCGCGCCCATGGGCCTATTCGGCAGCAGCAATGGCAAGGGCAAGGGCAAGGGCACCCCCGGCGCCTCGTCCTCCCGTGCCCCCCTTCCCCCTCCTTCTCCGGCGGCGCCGCGATTCCGCCCCGGTCGCCGGCGCCTGCACTGGGATTACGGGCAGCCGTTGCCGTACCCCGACGTCACGCTGCCGCACCATTGGCATCTGGATCCGCAACGGATCCCGATGCCGATGGTTTCGCGGAGCCAGCAGGTGCACGACGACGAGGTACGCAGGTGCCGCGCGCTGCTCACGCCGGAGCAGCGTCGGCTGCCAGAGTACGCCGCCGATTCTCCCAACTGGGAGGCGTGGTTCTCCCTCGAACACGAGGAGCAACGGCGCATGGGTGTCGACGCCGTCTCGCCGCCGTTCCCACCGTCGCCCCCGCAGGTACAACCGGAGGACATGGATGCGGAGGCGGATTACCAAGCCGCCCTCGAGGAGGCCCTCCAGGATGCGCTGGAGGCTAGCCGCCTCGAGGAGGATGGGCGCTGGGATGGACTGGAGCAAGCCCTTGCCCTGTCGGCGGCGGGGGACTCCGTCCACACCTCGATCTTCGTGCCGCCACCGCCATCGTCGCCGCCCGTCCATCCCAAGCCGGAGCCGGAGCCGACGCGTAAGCGCTCCGCGCCTCCACCCACTTGGCCGGAGGAGGCCTACTCGTGGACATGCCAGTACCGCGAGTGGGTGAGCGCGCCTCCCGTCCACTTCGCCGCGACGCCGGAGGAGGAGGTGGCGGCACCATCAAGATCCATCTATGGAGTCTACTAGTAACGAGAGGGGAGTGCATCTTCATACCTTTGAAGATCGCGATGCAGAAGAGTTGCAAGAACGCGGTTGGTGGAGTCGTACACGCAGCGATTCAGATCGCGGTCGATTCCGATCTAAGCACCGAATAACGGTGCCTCCGTGTTCAACACACGTGCAAAGCCCGGTGACGTCTCCCGCGCCTTGATCCAGCAAGGAGAGAGGGAGAGGTTGGGGAAGACTCCGTCCAGTAGCAGCATGACGGCGTGGTGGTGATGGAGGAGCGTGGCAATCCTGCAGGGCTTCGCCAAGCATCGCGGGAGAGGAGGAGTAGTTGGGAGAGGGGGAGGGCTGCGCCAGGGCTTGGGTGCGGCTGCCCTCCCACCACCCCACATATATATAGGGGCCGGGGAGAGGGGGCCCGGCCCCCTCAGATTGGATCTAAGGAGGGGGCGGCGGCCAGGGGGGTGCCTTGCCCCCCAAGGCAAGGGGGCGCCCCCCTTTAGGGTTCCCCCAAACCCTAGGCGCATGGGCCCTAGGGGGGAGGCGCCCAGCCCACTTAGGGGCTGGTCCCTCTCCACATACAACCCATAGGGCCCTCCGGGGCAGGTGGACCCTCCCGGTGGAATCCCGGAACCCCTTCGGTGGTCCCGGTACAATACCGGTAACCCCCTAATTATTCCGGTGACCGTATGATGACTTCCCATATATAAATATTTACCTCCGGACCATTCTGGAACTCCTCGTAATGTCCGAGATATCATCCGGGACTCCGAACAACATTCGGTAACCACGTATATCTATTCCCTATAACCCTAGCATCATCGAACCTTAAGTGTGTAGACCCTACGGGTTCGGGACCAGACATGACCGAGACATATCTCCGGCCAATAATCAACAACGGGATCTGGATACCCAATATGGCTCCCACATGTTCCACGATGATCTCATCGGATGAACCACGATGTCAAGGATTCAATCAATCCCGTATATGATTCCCTTTGTCTATTGGTATAGCACTTGCCCGAGATTCGATCATCGGTATACCGATACCGTGTTCTATCTCGTCATGGCAAGTCTCTTTACTCGTTCCGTAACACATCACCCCGTGACTAACCCCTTGGTCACGTTGAACTCATTACGATGATGTATTACCGAGTGGGCCCAGAGGTACCTCTCCGTCAGACGAAGTGACAAATCCCAGTCTCGGTTCGTGCCAACCCAACAGATGCTTTCGGAGATACCCGTAGTGTACCTTTATAGTCACCCAGTTACGTTGTGACGTTTGGCACACCCAAAGTATTCCTACGGTATCCGGAAGTTGCACAACCTCATGGTCTAAGGAAAGGATACTTGACATTGGAAAAGCTTTAGCATACGAACTACACGATCTTGTGCTAGGCTTAGGATTGGGTCTTGTCCATCACATCATTCTCCTAATGATGTGATCCCGTTATCAATGACATCCAATGTCCATGGTCAGGAAACCGTAACCATCTATTGATCAACGAGCTAGTCAACTAGAGGCTTACTAGGGACACGTTTGTCTATGTATTCACGCATGTATTACTGTTTTCGGATAATACAATTAAAGCATGAACAATAGACAATTATAATGAACAAGGAAATATAATAATAACCATTTTATTATTGCCTCTAGGGCACATTTCCAACAGTCTCCCACTTGCACTAGAGTCAATAATCTAGTTACATTGTGATGAATAGAACACCCATAGAGTTCTGGTGTTGATCATGTTTTTCTTGTGGAAGAGGTTTAGTCAACGGATCTGCGACATTCAGGTCCGTATGCACTTTACAAATATCCGTGTCCCCATCTTGAATATAATTCCGGATGGAGTTGAAATGGCGCTTGATGTGCTTGGTCTTCTTGTGAAACCTGGGCTCCTTTGCAATGGCAATAGCTCCAATGTTGTCACAGAAGAGAGTCATCGGGCCCGACGCGCTTGGAATAACTCCTAGGTCGGTGATGAACTCCTTCATCCAGACTCCTTCTTGCGCTGCTTCGGAAGCACCTATGTACTCCGCTTCACATGTAGATGCCGCCACGACGCTTTGCTTGCAACTGCACCAGCTGACTGCCCCACCATTCAAAATATACACGTATCCGGTTTGTGACTTGGAGTCATCCAGATCTGTGTCGAAGCTAGCATCGACGTAACCCTTTATGACGAGCTCTTCCTCACCTCCATAAACGAGAAACATATCCTTAGTCCTTTTCAGGTACTTCAGGATGTTCTTGACCGTTGTCCAGTGTTCCATACCGGGATCACTTTGGTACCTCCCCACCAAACTTATGGCAAGGTTCACATCAGGTCTGGTACACAGCATGGCATACATGATAGAACCTATGGCCAAGGCATAGGGGATGACACTCATCTTTTCTCTATCTTCTGCCGAGGTCGGGCATTGAGCTGTGCTCAATCTCATACCTTGCAACACAGGGAAGAACCCTTTCTTGGACTGATCCATATTGAACTTCTTCAATATCTTGTCAAGGTATGTGCTTTGCAAAAAGGCCAATGAGGCGTCTTGATCTATCTCTATAGATCTTGATGCCTAATATGTAAGCAGCTTCTCCAAGGACCTTCATTGAAAAACACTTATTCAAGTAGGCCTTTATGCTTTCCAAGAATTCTACATCATTTCCCATTAGCAATATGTCATCCACATATAATATGAGAAATGTCACAGAGCTCCCACTCACTTTCTTGTAAATACAGGCTTCTCCCCAAGTCTGTATAAACCCAAACGCTTTGATCACCTCATCAAAGCGAATGTTCCAACTCCGAGATGCTTGCACCAGCCCATAGATGGAGCGCTGGAGCTTGCATACTTTGTTAGTGTTCTTAGGATCGACAAAACCTTCCGGCTGCATCATATACAGTTCTTCCTCAAGGAAGCCGTTAAGGAATGTTGTTTTGACGTCCATTTGCCATATCTCATAATCATAGAATGCGGCAATTGCTAAGATGATTTGGACGGACTTCAGCATCGCTACGGGAGTAAAAGTCTCGTCGTAGTCAATTCCTTGAACTTGTCGATAACCTTTAGCGACAAGCCGAGCCTTATAGATGGTCACATTACCATCCGCATCAGTCTTCTTCTTAAAGATCCATTTATTTTCTATGGCTTGCCGATCATCGGGCAAGTCAACCAAAGTCCATACTTTGTTATCATACATGGATCCTATCTCGGATTTCATGGCTTCAAGCCATTTGTTGGAATCCGGGCCCGCCATCACTTCTTCATAGTTCGAAGGTTCACCGTTGTCTAACAACATGATTTCCATGACAGGGTTGCCGTACCACTCTGGTGTGGAACGTATCCATGTGGACCTACGAAGTTCAGCAGTAACTTGATCTGAAGCTTCATGATCATTATCATTAACTTCCTCCCTAGTCGGTGCAGGCACCACAGAAACATCTTCCTGTGTTGCGCTACTTTCCGGTTTGGAAGGGGTGACTATCACCTCATCAAGTTCTACTTTCCTCCCACCTACTTCTTTCGAGAGAAACTCTTTCTCCAGAAAGGACCCATTCTTGGCAACAAAGACCTTGCCTTCGGATCTGAGGTAGAAGATATACCCAATAGTTTCCTTAGTGTATCCTATGAAGACGCATTTTTCTTATTTGGGTTCGAGCTTTTTAGGTTGAAGTTTCTTGACATAAGCATCGCATCCCCAAACTTTTAGAAACGACAACTTAGGTTTGTTCCCAAACCACAGTTCATACGGTGTCGTCTCAATGGATTTAGATGGTGCCTTATTTAAAGTGAATGTGGCAGTCTCTAAAGCATAACCCCAGAATGATAGCGGTAAGTCGGTAAGAGACATCATAGATCACACCATGTCCAACAGAGTACGATTACGACGTTTGGACACACCATTATGCTGAGGTGTTCCAGGCGGCGTCAATTGTGAAATAACTCCAAAGTTCCTTAGGTGCGTGCCAAATTCGTGACTTAAATATTCTCCTCCACGATCCGATCGTAAGAACTTTATTTTTCTGTCACGTTGATTCTCAACCTCATTATGAAATTCCTTGAACTTTTCAAAGGTCTCAGACTTGTGTTTCATCAAGTAGACATACCCATATCTACTCAAGTCATCAGTGAGGGTGAGAACATAACGATAGCCACCGCGAGCTTCAACACTCATTAGACCGCACACATCAGTATGTATGATTTCCAATAAGTTGGTTGCTCGCTCCATTGTTCCGAAGAACGGAGTCTTGGTCATCTTGCCCAAGAGGCACGGTTCGCACGTGTCAAATGATTCATAATCAAGAGACTCCAAAAGTCAATCTGCATGGAGCTTCTTCATACGTTTGACACCAATATGACTAAGGCGGCAGTGCCACAAGTATGTCGGACTATCATTAGCAACCTTACATCTTTTGGCATCCACACTATGAATATGTGTAACATTGATGACCCACAAGTGTAGGGGATCTATCATAGTCCTTTCGATAAGTAAGAGTGTCGAACCCAACGAGGAGCAGAAGGAAATGATAGGCAGTTTTCAGTAAGGTATTTTCTGCAAGCACTGAAATTATAGGTAACAGATAGTTTGGTGATAAGATAGTTGGTAGCAAGTGACAAACGGTAAAAGTAAATAAGGTGCAGCAAGGTGGCCCAATCCTTTTTGTAGCAAAGGACAAGCCTGGACAAACTCTTATATAAAGTAAAGCGCCCCCGAGGACACATGGGAATTATCGTCAAGCTAGTTTTCATCACGATCGTCTGATTCACGTTCGGTACTTTGATAATTTGGTATGTGGGTGGACCGGTGCTTGGGTGCTGCCCTTACTTGGACAATCCTCCCACTTATGATTAACCTCTAATGCAAGCATCCGCAACTACAAAATAAGTATTAAGGTAAACCTAACCACAGCCAGAAACATATGGATCCAAATCAGCCCCTTACGAAGCAACGCATAAACTAGGGTTTAAGCTTCTGTCACTCTAGCAACCCATCATCTACTTATTACTTCCCAATGCCTTCCTCTAGGCCCAAATAATGGTGAAGTGTCATGTAGTCGACGTTCACATGACACCACTAGAGGAGAGACAACATACATCTAATCAAAATATCGAACAAAGACCAAACTCACATGACTACTAATAGCAAGACTTCTCCCATGTCCTCAGGAACTAAAGTAACTACTCACAAGACATAATATTATTCATGATCAGAGGGGTATTAATATTCATAATGGATTTGAACATATGATCTTCCACCAAATAAACCAACTAGCATCAACTACAAGGAGTAATCAACACTACTAGCAACCCACAGGTACCAATATGAGGTTTGGGTACAAAGATTGGATACAAGAGATGAACTAGGGTTTGAGAGGAGATGGTGCTGGTGAAGATGTTGATGAAGATAGCCGTCCCCAAGATGGAGAGTTGTTGGGGATGACAGCGGTGACGATTCCCCCTCCCGGAGGGAAGTATCCCCGGCAGAACAGCTCTGCCGGAGCCCTAGATTGGTTTCTGCCTCGGTTCCGCCTCAAGACGGCGGCGTCTGGTCCCGAAAGCCTCCTTATGAGTTTTTCTAGGTCAAAACACCTCATATAGGAGAAGATGGGCACCGGGGGCCTGCTGGCTGGCCCATGAGGCAGGGGGCCGCGCCCTGGGAAGGGGGCGTGCCCCCCACCCTCGAGGCCAGCCAGTGGCCCCTCTCGTGGGTTTCTTTTACCAGATATTTTTTATATTTTCCGAAACGTCGTTCTGTGGAGTTTCAGGGCTTTTGGAGTTGTGCAGAATAGGTTTCCAGAGTTTGCTCCTTTTCCAGCCCAGAATTCCAGCTGCCGGCATTCTCCCTCTTCATGTAAACCTTGTAAAATAAGAGAGAAAATGCATAAGTATTGTGACAAAACATGTAAGAACAGCCCATAATGCAATAAATATCAACTTATAAGCATGATGCAAAATGGACGTATCAACTCCCCCAAGCTTAGACCTCGCTTGTCCTCAAGCGAAAGCCGATATCGAAAAATATGTCCACATGTTTAGAGATAGAGGTGTCGATAAAAACAAAATACGGACATGAGGGCATCATGATCATTCTCATAACAGCAACTTAAGCAAATATAGTCATATGATCCTTATGCTAAAGTAACAATTCATCCACAATATCAAGTATGCATCATAAACTTCATTGGAAACTAACAAACTTTGGTCTCGGTCATTGAAGCAATTGCAATTTATCGAAATATCGGAAAGAGTCGATATAAGAGCCTTTCAGCAAGCGTACATACTCAACTATCATATAGTCTTTCACAATTGCTCACACTCACGCAATACTTATGTTTATGGAGTTTTAATAGGACACAGAGAAAGATAGGGGCTTATGGTGTTGCCTCCCAACCTTTTACCTCACGGGTAATGTCAACATTAATAGATCATGAAAACTTACATCCAAGTGGGTATATATGTCTGGATCTTTCCAACACAATGTGCTTGCCAAGGGATAAAATGTAAAAGGGAAAGGTGGGTTTCACCTTGACACTTATTGTTGGGGAACGTTGCATGGGAAACAAAAATTTTCCTACGCTCACCAAGATCAATCTAGGAGATGCATCTACGAGAGGAGAGTTGGATCCACATACCCTTGTAGATCGCTAAGCGGAAGCGTTCAAGAACGCAGTTGATGGAGTCGTACTCGCCGCGATTCAGATCGCCGAAGATCCTAGCACTGAAGCAACGGTGCCTCCGCGTTCAACACACGTGCAGCCCGGTGACGTCTCCCACGCCTTGATCCAGCAAGGAGAGAGGGAGAGGTTGGGAAGACTCCATCCAACAGCAGCACGACGGCGTGGTGGTGGTGGAGGAGCGCGGGACTCCAGCAGGGCTTCGCCAAGCGCTGCAAGAGACGAGGAGGGAGAGGGGTAGGGCTGCGCCAAGAGGGAGACGTTCTCGTGTCGTCAAACAGCCCTAAAACCTCACATATATATAGGGGGAAGGGAGGGCTGCGCCCCCTTTTAGGGTTTCCCTCCCCTAGGGCGCGGCCAGCCCTAGATCCCATCTAGGGGGGCGGCCAAGGGGGAGAGAGGGGGAGGCGCACCACTATTGGGCCCTAGGGCCCAACTGCCTTAGGGTTTGCCCCCCTCCCCTCTTGGAGGCGCCCTGGGACTTGGTGGGGGGGCGCACCAGCCCCCTTGGGGCTGGTCCCCTCCCACACTTAGCCCACGTAGCCTTCTGGGGCTGGTGGCCCCACCTGGTGGACCCCCGGGACCCTCCCGGTGGTCCCGGTACATTACCGATATCGCCCGAAACTTTTCCGGTGACCAAAACAGGACTTCCCATATATGAATCTTTACCTCCGGACCATTCCGGAACTCCTCGTGACGTCCGGGATCTCATCCGGGACTCCGAACAACATTCGGTAACCGCGTACATACTTTCCCTATAACCCTAGCGTCATCGAACCTTAAGTGTGTAGACCCTACGGGCTCGGGAACCATGTAGACATGACCGAGACAACTCTCCGGCCAATAACCAACAGCGGGATCTGGATACCCATGTTGGCTCCCACATGTTCCACGATGATCTCGTCGGATGAACCACGATGTCAAGGATTCAATCAATCCCGTATACGATTCCCTTTGTCTATCGGTATAGCACTTGCCCGAGATTCGATCGTCGGTATACCGATACCTTGCTCAATCTCGTTACCGGCAAGTCTCTTTACTCGTTCCGTAACACATCATCCCGTGATCAACTCCTTGATCACATATTGTGCACATTATGATGATGTCCTACCGAGTGGGCCCAGAGATACCTCTCCGTCATACGGAGTGACAAATCCCAGTCTCGATTCGTGCCAACCCAAAAGACACTTTCGGAGATACCTGTAGTGCACCTTTATAGCCACCCAGTTACGTTGTGACGTTTGGTACACCCAAAGCATTCCTACGGTATCCGGGAGTTGCACAATCTCATGGTCTAAGGAAAAGATACTTGACATATAGAAAAGCTTTAGCATACGAACTACACGATCTGTGCTAGGCTTAGGATTGAGTCTTGTCCATCACATCATTCTCCTAATGATGTGATCCCGTTATCAACGACATCCAATGTCCATGGTCAGGAAACCGTAACCATCTATTGATCAACGAGCTAGTCATCTAGAGGCTTACTAGGGACATGGTGTTTGTCTATGTATCCACACATGTATCTGAGTTTCCTATCAATACAATTCTAGCATGGATAATAAACAATTATCATGAACAAGGAAATATAATAATAACCAATTTATTATTGCCTCTAGGGCATATTTCCAACAGTCTCCCACTTGCACTAGAGTCAATAATCTAGTTCACATCGCCATGTGATTAACACTCATAGGTCACATCGCCATGTGACTAACATCCAAGTGTTCACTAGAGTCAGTAATCTAGTTCACATCAATATGTGATTAACACTCAATGAGTTCTGGGTTTGATCATGTTATGCTTGTGAGAGAGGTTGTAGTCAATGGGTCTGCAACATTCAGATCGCTATGTACTTTGCAAAACTTTATGTCATATCGTAGATGCTGCTACCACGTTCCACTTGGAGCTATTCCAAACTGTTGCTCCATTATACGTATCCGGTATCTCTACTCAAAGTTATCCGGATAGGTGTTAAGCTTGCATCGACGTAACTCTTTACGTCGAACTCTTTATCACCTCCATAACCGAGAAACATTTCCTTATTCCTCCAAGGATAATTTTTGACCACTATCTGGTGATCCACTCCTGGATCACCTTTGTACCCTCTTGCCAGACATGTGGCAAGGCACACATCAGGTGCGGTACTCATCATGGCATACCGTATAGAGCCTATGACAAAAGCATAGGGGACGACCTTCGTCCTTGCTCTTCCTTCTGCCGTGGTCAAGTTTTGAGTCTTACTCAACTTCACACCTTATAACTCAGGTAAGAATTCCTTCTTTAACTGACCTATTTTGAACTCCTTCAAAATCATGTCAAAGGTGTGTGTTCCTTTTGAAAGTATCATCAGACGTCTTGATCTATCTCTATAAATCTTGATGCCCAATATGTAAGCAGCTTTATCCAGGTCTTCCTTTGAAAAACTCCTTTCAAACAACCCTTTACTCTTTCCAGAAATTCAACATCATTTCGGATCAACCATATGTCATTCACATATACTTATCAGAAATGTTGTAGTGCTCCCACTCACTTTATTGCAAATACAAGTTTCTAACAAACTTTGTATACCCAAAAACTTTGATCACTCCATCAAAGTGTATATTCCGACTCCGAGATGCTTGCTCTAGTCCATAGAAGGATCGCTGGAGCTAGCATATCTTTTAGCATCCTTGGGATCGACAAAACCTTTCTGATTGTATCATATACAACCTTTTCTTACGAAAACTGGTAAGGAAACTTGTTTTGTCATCCATCTGCCAGATTTCATAAATGCAGCTAATGCTAACATGATTCCGACGGACTTAAGCATCGCTACGGGTGAGAAAATCTCATCGTAGTCAACTCCTTGAACTTGTGGAAAACTCTTCGCCACAAGTCGAGCTTCATAGACGGTGACATTACCATCCACGTCCGTCTTAGTATTAAAGATCCATTTGTCTCAATGGCTTGCCGATCATAGGGCAAGTCCACCAAAGTCCATACTTTGTTTTGATACATGGATCCTATCTCGGATTTATCGGCTTCTAACCATTTGTCGGAATATGGGCCCACCATCGCTTCTCCATAGTTCGTAGGTTCATCGTTGTCCAACAACATGCCCTCTAAGACAGGATCACCGTACCACTCAGGAGTAGTACATATCCTTGTCGACCTACGAGGTTCGATAGCAACTTGATCTGGAGCTTCATGATCACTATCATTAGTTTCCTCTTCAACTGTCGTAGGTTCCACAGAAACATCTTTCTGTGTTGCACTACTCTCCGGTTGAAGTGAGGGTTCGACAACCTCATCAAGTTCTATCTTCCTCCCACTCAAATCTTTCGAGAGAAACTCCTTCTCGAGAAAGGACCCGTTCTTAGCGACAAACATTTTTGTCCTTGGATCTGAGATAGAAGGTATACCCAACCGTTACCAGTGGGTATTCCATGAAGATGTATTTGTCCGCTTTGGGTTCGAGCTTTTCCCGGCTGAAGCCGTAAGCATCGCAGCCCCAAACACTGAGAAACGACAACTTTAGTTTCTTGCCAAACCTTAGTTCATATGGTGTTGTCTCAGCGGACTTAGATGGTGCCCTATATAAAGTGAATGCAGCTGTCTCTAATGCATAACCTCAAAATAATAGCAGTAGATCGGTAAGATGCACCATAGATCGCACCATATCTCATAAGGTTCGATTACGATGTCTGGACACACCATTACGCTGTGGTGTTCCAGGGGCTTCAACTGCGAAACAATTCCACAACGTCTTAAGTGATTGCCAAACTCATAATTCAGATAATATCCCCTTGATCAGATCGTAGGAACATGATCTTCTTGTTATGATGATTCTTAATCTTCACTCTGAAATTTTTGAACCTTTCAAACGTTTCAGACTTTTGCTTCATTGAGTAAATATACCATATCTACTCAAATCGTCAGTGAAGATGAGAAAATAACGATATCCACCACACGCCTTAATTCTCATTGGATCACATACATCAGCATGTATGATTTCCAACAAGTCACTTACCCGTTTCATTGTACCTGAAAACGGGATCTCAGTCATCCTGCCCATGAGGCATGGCTCGCATGTGTCAAGCGATTCAAAATCAAGTGACTCAAAAACATCCATCAGCATGGAGTTTCTTCATGCATTTTATGCCAAAATGACCTAAGCGGTAGTGCCACAAGAAAGTGGTACTATCATTATTAACTCTACATCTTTTGGCATTAATATTATCATCATGTGTATTACTATGATCGGGATTCAACAAACCATTGGGTGCATGACCATAAAGGTATTATTCATGTAAACAGAATAACCATTATTCTCTGACTTAAATGAATAACCGTATTGCAATGAACATGATCTAATCATATTCATGCTCAACGTAGACACCTGATAACATTTATCTAAGTTCAACACTAATCTCGAAAATAGAGGGAGTGTGCGATGGTGATCTTATCAACCTTGGAAACACTTCCAACACACATCGTCACCTCGCCCTTAGCTAGTCTCCGTTCAGTCCATAGCTTTTGCTTCAAGTCACTAATAATAGCAACTGAACCGGTATCCAATACCCAGGTGCTACAAGGAGTACTACTAAGGTACACATCAATAACACGTATATCAAATATACTTTGTTGAAGTTGCCAGCTATCATATCTACCATGTATTTGGGGTGGTTCCGCTACCATGTGACCGTTCCCCTTACAATAGAAGCACTTAGTCTCGAGGTTTGGGTTCAACCATGGGTTCCTTCATCAGAGCGACAACAGGTTTGCCATTCATGAAGTTTCCCTTCTAGCCCTTACCCCTTTTGAAACCAGTGGTCTTGTTAAACCATCAACACTTGATGCTCCTTCTTGATTTCTACTTTCACGGTACTAAGAACCGCTAACAGCACCGGGATCATCTCCATCCTTTGCATGTCATAGTTCATCACGAAGTTCTAGTAGCTTGGTGATGGTGTCTAGAGAATTCCGTCAACCACTATTTCATCTGGAAGATTAACTCCCACTTGGTTCAAGTGGTTTTAGCACCCAGACATTCTGAGCACATGCTCACTAGTTGAGCTATTCTCCTCCATCTTTTTGGCAAAAGAACTTGTCAGAGGTCTCATACCTCTCAACACGGGCATGAGCCTGAAATCCCAATTTCAGCTCTTAGAACATCTCATATGTTCTATGGCGTTCAAAACGTCATTGGAATCCCGATTCTAAGCCGTAAAGCATGGTGCACTAAACTATCAAGTAGTCATTAGGACGTGTCTCTCAGGTGTTCACAACATCCACAGACAACGTTGTAGGGGTTTGCACATCGAGCGGTGCATCAAAGACGTAAGCTTTCTGTGCAGCAGTGAGGACACTCCTCGGACTACGGACCCAGTCCGCATCCTTGCTTACAATATCTTTCAACTTAGTCTTTCTCTAGGATCGTATTAAACAGGGAGCTACAACGCAGTTATTGGTCTACAACATAATTTGCAAAGTCAATCTTAGACTATTGTTCATGATAAGCGAGTTTAACTAATCAAATTACTTATAACTCCTACTCAAATTGACATCCCTCTGGTCATCCGAGCGTGACATGATCCAAATCCACCAACCCAAGTCCGATCATCACGTGAGATGAGGTGGTGTCAATGGTGAACATCTTCATGTTGATCATATCTACTATATGACTCATGCTCGACCTTTCGGTCTTCCGTGTTCCGAGGCCATGTCTGTACATGCTAGGCTCGTCAAGTCTAACCCGAGTGTTCTGCATGTGCAAAACTGGCTTGCACCCGTTGTATGCGAACGTAGAGTCTATCACACCCGATCATCACGTGGTGCTTCGAAACGACGAACCTTCGCAACGGCGCACACTCGGGGGGAACACAATTTTATCTTGAAATTTTAGTGAAGGATCATCTTATAATGCTACCGTCGTCCTAAGCAAAATAAGATGCATAAAAGGATTAACATCACCTGCAAATCATAAGTGACATGATATGGCCATCAACTCGTGCTTTTGATCTCCATCTCCAAAGCACCGGCATGATCTCCATCGTCACCGGCGCCACACCATGATCTCCATCATCATGATCTCCATCATCGTGTCGCCATCGGGGTTGTCGCGCGCCCACCATGCTCTTACTACTATTGCTACCGTTTAGCGATAAAGTAAAGCATTACAAAGCGCTTAATGATTGACACGCAGGTCATACAAAAATTAAAGACAACCCTATGGCTCCTGCCGGTTGCCGTATGCATCGACATGCAAGTCGATATTAACTATTACAACATGATCATCTCATACATCAAATATATCTCATCATGTCATTGGCCATATCATATCACATACATACCCTGCAAAAACAAGTTAGACATCCTCTAATTTGTTGTTGCATGTTTTACGTGGCTGCTATGGGTATCTAGCAAGAACGCTTCTTACCTACGCAAAGCCACAACGGTGATATTCAAGTTGCTATTTAACCTTCTACAAGGACCGCCTTGTTCTATTCCGATTCAACTAAGATAGGAGAGACAGACACCCGCCAGCCATCTTATGCAACAAAAGTCACATGTCTGTCGATGGAACCGGTCTCATGTACGTGGACATGTAAAGTTGGTCCGGGCCGCTTCATCCCATAATACCGCTGAATCAAGAAAGACTAAGGAGGGCAGCAATTTAAACATCAACGCCCACAAACCCTTTTGTGTTCTACTCGAGAAAGCATCTACGCAAGAACCTAGCTCTGATACCACTGTTGGGGAACGTTGCATGGGAAACAAAAATTTTCCTACGCTAACCAAGATCAATCTAGGAGATGCATCTACGAGAGGAGAGTTGGATCCACATACCCTTGTAGATCGCTAAGCGGAAGCGTTCAAGAACGCGGTTGATGGAGTCGTACTCGCCGCGATTCAGATCGCCGAAGATCCTAGCACCGAAGCAACGGTGCCTCCGCGTTCAACACATGTGCAGCCCGGTGACGTCTCCCACGCCTTGATCCAGCAAGGAGAGAGGGAGAGGTTGGGAAGACTCCATCCAACAGCAGCACGACGGCGTGGTGGTGGTGGAGGAGCGCGGGACTCCAGCAGGGCTTCGCCAAGCGCTGCAAGAGACGAGGAGGGAGAGGGGTAGGGCTGCGCCAAGAGGGAGACGTTCTCGTGTCGTCAAACAGCCCTAAAACCTCACATATATATAGGGGGAAGGGAGGGCTGCGCCCCCTTTTAGGGTTTCCCTCCCCTAGGGTGCGGCCAGCCCTAGATCCCATCTAGGGGGGCGGCCAAGGGGGAGAGAGGGGGAGGCGCACCACTATTGGGCCCTAGGGCCCAACTGCCTTAGGGTTTGCCCCCCCTCCCCTCTTGGAGGCGCCCTGGGACTTGGTGGGGGGGCGCACCAGCCCCCTTGGGGCTGGTCCCCTCCCACACTTAGCCCACGTAGCCTTCTGGGGCTGGTGGCCCCACCTGGTGGACCCCCGGGACCCTCCCGGTGGTCCCGGTACATTACCGATATCGCCCGAAACTTTTCCGGTGACCAAAACAGGACTTCCCATATATGAATCTTTACCTCCGGACCATTCCGGAACTCCTCGTGACGTCCGGGATCTCATCCGGGACTCCGAACAACATTCGGTAACCGCGTACATACTTTCCCTATAACCCTAGCGTCATCGACCCTTAAGTGTGTAGACCCTACGGGCTCGGGAACCATGTAGACATGACCGAGACAACTCTCCGGCCAATAACCAACAGCGGGATCTGGATACCCATGTTGGCTCCCACATGTTCCACGATGATCTCATCGGATGAACCACGATGTCAAGGATTCAATCAATCCCGTATACGATTCCCTTTGTCTATCGGTATAGCACTTGCCCGAGATTCGATCGTCGGTATACCGATACCTTGCTCAATCTCGTTACCGGCAAGTCTCTTTACTCGTTCCGTAACACATCATCCCGTGATCAACTCCTTGATCACATATTGTGCACATTATGATGATGTCCTACCGAGTGGGCCCAGAGATACCTCCCCGTCATACGGAGTGACAAATCCCAGTCTCGATTCGTGCCAACCCAACAGACACTTTCGGAGATACCTGTTGTGCACCTTTATAGCCACCCAGTTACGTTGTGACGTTTGGTACACCCAAAGCATTCCTACGGTATCTGGGAGTTGCACAATCTCATGGTCTAAGGAAAAGATACTTGACATATAGAAAAGCTTTAGCATACGAACTACACGATCTGTGCTAGGCTTAGGATTGGGTCTTGTCCATCACATCATTCTCCTAATGATGTGATCCCGTTATCAACGACATCCAATGTCCATGGTTAGGAAACCGTAACCATCTATTGATCAACGAGCTAGTCGTCTAGAGGCTCACTAGGGACATGGTGTTTGTCTATGTATCCATACATGTATCTGAGTTTCCTATCAATACAATTCTAGCATGGATAATAAACGATTATCGTGAACAAGGAAATATAATAATAACCAATTTATTATTGCCTCTAGGGCATATTTCCAACAGCTGTTGGGGAACGTCGCATGGGAAACAAAAATTTTCCTACGTTCACCAAGATCAATCTAGGAGATGCATCTACGAGGGGAGAGTTGGATCCACATACCCTTGTAGATCGCTAAGCGGAAGCGTTCAAGAACGCGGTTGATGGAGTCGTACTCGCCGCGATTCAGATCGCCGAAGATCCTAGCACCGAACGGACGGTGCCTCCGCGTTCTTCACACGTGCAGCCCGGTGACGTCTCCCACGCCTTGATCCAGCAAGGAGAGAGGGAGAGGTTGGGGAAGACTCCATCCAACAGCAGCACAACGGCGTGGTGGTGGTGGAGGAGCGCGGGACTCCAGCAGGGCTTCGCCAAGCGCTGCGGGAGACGAGGAGGGAGAGAGGTAGGGCTGCGCCAATCGACCGAGGTCAAAACTTGTTCTGGGCAGCCCTAAACTTCACATATATATAGGGGGGAGGTAGGGGCTGCGCCCCCATCTAGGGTTTCCTCCCTAGGGGTGGCGGCAGCCCCCCAGAACCCATCTAGGGGGCGGCCAAGGGGGGGAGAGAGAGGGGGCGCCCTAGGATGGGCCTTAAGGCCCATCTGGACCTAGGGTTTGCCCCCCTCCACCCTCCATGCGCCTAGGGACTTGGTGGGGGGGCGCACCAGCCCCCTTGGGGCTGGTCCCCTCCCACACTTAGCCCACGCAGCCTTCTGGGGCTGGTGGCCCCACCTGGTGGACCCCCGGGACCCTCCCGGTGGTCCCGGTACATTACCGATATCGCCCGAAACTTTTCCGGTGACCAAACCAGGACTTCCCATATATGAATCTTTACCTCCGGACCATTCCGGAACTCCTCGTGACGTCCGGGATCTCATCCGGGACTCCGAACAACATTCGGTAACCGCGTACATACTTTCCCTATAACCCTAGCGTCATCGAACCTTAAGTGTGTAGACCCTACGGGCTCGGGAACCATGTAGACATGACCGAGACAACTCTCCGGTCAATAACCAACAGCGGGATCTGGATACCCATGTTGGCTCCCACATGTTCCACGATGATCTCATCGGATGAACCACGATGTCAAGGATTCAATCAATCCCGTATACGATTCCCTTTGTCTATCGGTATAGCACTTGCCCGAGATTCGATCGTCGGTATACCGATACCTTGCTCAATCTCGTTATCGGCAAGTCTCTTTACTCGTTCCGTAACACATCATCCCGTGATCAACTCCTTGATCACATATTGTGCACATTATGATGATGTCCTACCGAGTGGGCCCAGAGATACCTCTCCGTCATACGGAGTGACAAATCCCAGTCTCGATTCGTGCCAACCCAAAAGACACTTTCGGAGATACCTGTAGTGCACCTTTATAGCCACCCAGTTACGTTGTGACGTTTGGTACACCCAAAGCATTCCTACGGTATCCGGGAGTTGCACAATCTCATGGTCTAAGGAAAAGATACTTGACATATAGAAAAGCTTTAGCATACGAACTACACGATCTGTGCTAGGCTTAGGATTGGGTCTTGTCCATCACATCATTCTCCTAATGATGTGATCCCGTTATCAACGACATCCAATGTCCATGGTCAAGAAACCGTAACCATCTATTGATCAACGAGCTAGTCATCTAGAGGCTTACTAGGGACATGGTGTTTGTCTATGTATCCACACATGTATCTGAGTTTCCTATCAATACAATTCTAGCATGGATAATAAACAATTATCATGAACAAGGAAATATAATAATAACCAATTTATTATTGCCTCTAGGGCATATTTCCAACACTTATAAGACATGAATAATAGATAGGCCCTTCGCAGAGGGAAGCAGAGGTTGTCATGCGTTTTTATGGTTGGATGCACAAAGTCTTAGCATAGAAGAACTTCGCTTTATATTGCCACTTGTGATAAGGACCTTTATTGTGCAGTCCGTCGCTTTTATTACTTCCATATCACAAGCTCGTATAAAGCTAATTTCTCCCACACTAATAAATCATACATATTTTAGAGGATTTGCAACATGACAACTTACTTGGAAGGATCTTTCTCAATCCATAGGTAGGTATGGCCGACTCTCATGGCAAAACTAGGTTTAAGGATATATGGAAGCACAAGTAGTATCTCTACTTAGTGCGAGGAGTTTTGGCTAGCACGAGGGGGAAAGGCAAGCTCAACATGTTGGATGATCCATGACAATATTCTTTATTTCGGATATAAGAAGTCATAACCCATTATGTTGTCTTCCTTGTCCAACATCAATTCTTTAGCATGTCATACTTTAATGAGTGCTCACAATCATAAAAGATGTCCAAGATAGTATATTTGTATGTGAAGCCTCTCCTCTTTTATTACTTCCTATTAATTGCAACGATTACCAAAACTATGTTTGTCACCTCCCAACAACATTTATTTATCATACTCTTATATGTGAAGTCATTACTTCCCATAAGATCGATATGATCTCTTCGATACTCTTTATGTTTTCTTTCTTTTTATCATGACCCAAGTGAGGAAATCAAGCCCTTGACTCAACACTAATCTTTATTATATAGCTCACGGACTCGATTACAAAGGATAAAGCTCACAAAGCAAAAGCTCACAACTAGATCATGCTAACTTTATTCTAATAGATCAAGATACTACCAAAAGGATCGAACTAAGTAAAACAGTAAAGATATGAGTGATGGTGATACGATACCGGGGTCACTCCCCCAAGCTTGGCAATTGCCAAGGGGAGTGCCCATACCCATATGATTATGTCTCCTTCTTCGTGGTTGGTGATGTTGACTTCTTCCTCAGCTTACGCTTAAGGGCAGAATTTTGCTCATTTAGCTCATTGATCTCTTGCTCAAGGTTTAATACCTTCTTGCACAATGCCTGCTTGGTTTCCTGCAAGAGGTTAAAAGGGATAAATTAGATCTTAGGTTTCTTTACTCTGTCGGGGAGGCTTGACTTTTTGAACTCCACATGCATGTCCCCCGGTTGAGGTAGTGGGACTTCGTCTTCATCCGAGCTGGTCCAATCCTTCCTCTTTGAATCATGGTCTTCTTCTTCTTCCGTGGTCCAACCATAATGCTCCAAATCACCATAGACCTTAGGGTCAGCAAGGGAATCAGCCACATAACTATCTCCCTCTGAATCCTGGGATGCCATGTTGCCTTTATCTGCGATAGAAACAGCTTGAAACAAAAACATAGGATTTCTGCGTGATACAGAGGTCAAAAACTTTGGGAGTATATATAATGAATTTTTCCCGAACAAAATGAGTAACCCACAAGAAAACGGAGTCCAAGGGACACACGGGGTGTCCTCGAGGCAGGGGCGCGCCCTGGGAAGGGGGGCATGCCCCCCACCCTCGAGGAGGCCTCGTGTCTCCTCCGGACTGCAGTTTATTTTTCTATTTTTCTAAATATTCCAAAACGGAGAAAAATTGCCTTTAGAACTGTTTTGGAGTCGGTTTACTTACCGTATCACGTACCTCTTCCTTTTCGGAGGCTGTATCGTTCTGGAAAGTGTCCCTTATGTATTCATCCGGGGTTATGGTTTCAATAACATTAGTTCCAACATTTATAGGATTACCTGAGATATAATGTTTGATTCTTTGACCGTTCACCACCTTCGGATTTGTTCCTTCGAAGTTGTTGATTTTTATGGTACCGGAACGATAGACCTCCTCGATAATGTAAGGTCCTTCCCACTTGGAGAGAAGTTTTCCTGCAAAAAATGTTAAACGAGAGTTGAATAGCAATACATAATCACCTACGTTAAACTCACGCTTTTGTATCCTCTTGTCATGCCATCTTTTAACTTTTTCTTTAAACAGTTGGCATTCTCACAGGCCTGGGTTCTCCACTCATCAAGGAAGCTAATGTCAAATAGCCTCTTCTCACCGGCAAGTTTGAAATCATAGTTGACCTCTTTAATGGCCCAATATGCCTTATGTTCTAGCTCAAAAGGTAAGTGACAAGCTTTTCCATATACCATCTTATATGGAGACATACCCATAGGATTTTTGTATGCAGTTCTATAGGCCCATAATGCATCATCTAGTTTCTTGGACCAATTCTTTCTAGACCTATTAACTGTCTTTTGCAAGATTAATTTCAACTCCCTATTACTTAGTTCTACTTGATCACTAGTCTGTGGGTGATAAGGTGATGCAATTCTATGGTTGACATCATACTTAGCAAGCATCTTACGGAAAGCACCATGAATAAAGTGTGAACCACCATCAGTCATTAGATACCTAGGGACTCCAAACCTCGAAAATATAACTTCTTTAAGCATCTTAATAGAGGTGTTATGATCAGCACTACTAGTTGGAATAGATTCTACCCACTTAGTAACGTAATCAACAACAACTAAAATATGTGTGTACCCATTAGAGGCAGGAAAAGGTCCCATATAATCAAAGCCCCAAACATCAAATGGTTCAATAACAAGTGAATAATTCATAGGCATTTCTTGACGTCTACTAATATTACCAATTCTTTGACATTCATCACAAGATAGGACAAACTTACGGGCATCCTTGAAGAGAGTAGGCCAATAAAAACCAGATTGCAATACCTTGTGTGCAGTTCTATCTCCCGCATGGTGTCCTCCATAAGCTTCGGAGTGGCACTTGCGTAGGATCTGTTCCTGTTCATGCTCAGGTACACAACGTCTAATAATACCATCTACTCCTTCTTTATAAAGATGTGGGTCATCCCAAAAGTAATGTCTCAAATCATAGAAGAACTTTTTCTTTTGCTGGTATGTGAAGCTAGGAGGTATAAACTTAGCAACAATATAATTAGCATAATCAGCATACCATGGAGCAGTACGAGAAGTACTTATGACAGCTAATTGTTCATCAGGAAAGCTATCATCAATAAGTTGTGGGTCATCAAGTATATTTTCTAACCTAGACAAGTTATTTGCCACGGGGTTCTCAGCTCCCTTTCTATCAATAATATGCAAGTCAAATTCTTGCAGCAAGAGAACCCATCTAATAAGTCTAGGTTTAGCATCTTTCTTTTCCATAAGGTATTTGATAGCAGCATGATCAGTGTGAATAGTTACTTTAGAATCAACGATGTAGGGTCTAAACTTATCACAAGCAAACACAAAAGCTAAAAATTCTTTCTCAGTGGTAGCATAATTTCTTTGGGCACTATCTAGAGTTTTACTAGCATACTGGATAACATTCAATTTCTTATCAACTCTTTGCCCTAAAACAGCTCCTACAGCATAATCATTAGCATTGCACATAATCTGAAAGGGTAAATTCCAGTCAGGAGACTGGACAATAGGTGCAGAGATCAATGCTTTCTTAAGTATTTCAAATGCTTCTAGATAATCATCATCAAAGACAAAAGGAAAATCTTTTTGTAAGAGATTAGTCAGAGGCCTGGAGATTTTGGAGAAGTCCTTTATGAGCCTCCTATAAAACCAGTCATGACCAAGGAAACTTCGTATACCTTTGATATCCTTAGGGCATGGCATCTTTTCAATAGCATCAACTTTAGCCTTGTCAACTTCAATACCTCTTTCAGAAATTTTATGTCCCAAGACAATGCCTTCATTAACCATAATGTGGCACTTCTCCCAATTCAAGACAAGGTTAGTGTCTTCACATCTCTGCAAAACTCGATCAAGGTTGCTTAAGCAATCAACAAAAGAAGTTCCATAAACGGAGAAATCATCCATGAACACCTCAACAATCTTTTCACAAAAATCAGAGAATATAGCCATCATGCATCTTTGAAAGGTAGCAGGTGCATTGCATAAACCAAAAGGCATACGTCTATAAGCAAAGGTACCGAAAGGACAAGTAAAAGTGGTCTTTTCTTGATCCCCTTTTGACACAGGTATTTGAGAGAAACCAGAATAACCATCTAGAAAGCAGAAATGAGTATGTTTGGATAACCTTTCTAGCATTTGATCAATAAATGGCAAGGGGTAATGACCCTTTTTAGTAGCTTTATTTAACTTACGGAAATTAATTACCATCCTATAACCTGTAACTATTCTTTGCGGGATCAATTCATCCTTATCATTAGGGACAACAATCATACCTCCTTTCTTAGGAACACAATGGACAGAACTTACCCACTGGTTATCAGCAACTGGATAGATAATACCTGCCTCTAGAAGCTTTAGTATTTCCTTTTGTACCACTTCTTTCATCTTAGGATTTAACCGTCGTTGATGATCAATAATTGGTTTAGCATTTTCTTCCAATTTTATCTTGTGTTGGCATATATAGTGGAACTAATGCCCTTAAGATCATCCAGAGTATATCCAATAGCAGCACGGTGCTTCTTCAGAGTTTTCAATAATTTTTCTTCTTCCTGCTCTGAAAGGTTAGCACTGATAATAACATGATATATCTTCTTTTCATCAAGATAAACATACTTAAGATTATCAGTAAAAGGTTTAAGTTCAAACACGGGATCGCCCTTGGGTGGAGGAAGATCCCCTAGGATTTCAACAGGCAAGTTGTTTTTCAATACGGGTCCCTGTTTAAAGAATATTTCATCTATTTCCCTTCTCTCATTCATATGCATATCATTTTCGTGGTCTAGCAAGTATTTTTCTAAAGGATCATTCGCTGGCAAGGCAATAGAAGCAAGACCAATAATTTCATCCTTACTGGGTGGTGCCTTTTCAAGGGGTTGTCTACGGAATTTAGCAAAGTTAAAATCATGAGACATATCCCCTAATCCAACATTAACAATGTCTTTCACGCAGTCTATCTTGGCATTAACGGTATTCAAGAAGGGTCTACCAAATATAATGGGACATAATGCATCTTGTGGGGAACTAAGAACAAAAAAATCAGCAGGGTATTTAACCTTCCCACACAAGACTTCAATATCTCTAACAATCCCGACTGGTGAAATAGTATCTCTATTAGCAAGCTTAATAGTAACATCAATCCCTTCTAACTCAAGAGGTGCAATATCATGCATAATTTCGTTATACAAATCAAGAGGGATAATACTCGCACTAGCACCTACGTCACATAAACCATGATAGCAATGATCTCCTATCTTAACAGAGATGATAGGCAAGCCTACAATAGGTTTATGTTTATTCCTAGCATTGGGTTTGGCTATTCTAGCACACTCTTCTTGGAGATAAATAACATGTCCATCTAAATCTCCCACCAAGAGATCTTTAATCATAGCAACACTAGGTTCAACTTTAATTTGCTCAGAGGGTGTAGGTGTTCTAGTATTACTCTTACGAACTACAGTTGAAGCTTGAGCATGATCCTTTATCCTAACATGGAAAGGTGGTTTCTCAAAATAAGTGGTGGGTATAACAGGATCAACATTATAAGTGATAGTCTTTTCTTAAACTTTAATAGGTTCAACTACTTTTACTTCAATAGGGGGGTGGTATTTAAATCACTTCTCCTTGGGGTGATCAACATGAGTAGCAAAGGATTCACCAAAAGAAGCTACTATCTCAGAGTCAAGTCCATATTTAGTGCTAAACTCACGGAAAACATCGGTATCCATAAAAGCTTTAACACAATCAAACTTAGGGGTCATACCTCACTCCTTACCTTCGTCGAGATCCCAATGTTCAGAGTTGCATTTAATTCTTTCCAATAAATCCCATTTGAAGTCACTAGTCTTCATTATATAAGAGCCAGAGCAAGAAGTATCGAGCATGGAGCGATTATTATGAGAGAGCTGAGCATAATTTTTTTGAATAATCATTTCTCTTGAGAGCTCATGATTGGGGCATGAATATAACATTAACTTAAGCCTCCCCCAAGCTTGAGCGATACTTTCTCCTTCACGAGGCCAGAAATTATAAATATAATTGCGATCACGATGAACCTGGTGCATAGGGTAGAACTTATGATGAAATTCCAACTTCAGACGATTATAGTTCCATGATCCCATATCATCGCATAGCCTAAAACATGTCAATGCATCTCCCTTCAAAGATAAAGGGAAGACCTTCTTCTTGACAACATCCTCGGGCATACCTGCAAGCTTAAACAATCCACAAACTTCATCCACATGGATTAGATGTAAATCGGATGCAGTGTTCCGTCTCCTGTAAAGGGATTTTCAAGCAGTTTCTCTATCATACCCGAAGGAATCTCAAAGCAAACATTTTCAATAGGTGCAGTAGGTTGAGGAGCAACTCTTTGCTCTTCTTCTCGGGGTGAAGATACCCCGAACAAGCCCCTCAAAGGATTTTGAGCCATAGTAACAAGTGCAATAAATTTCAGCACACTATATAAATTTTTCCTTACCAAATTCCACTTACCAAAGGCGCTTCACTCCCCGGGAACGGTGCCAGAAAAGAGTCTTGATGACCCACAAGTGTAGGGGATCTATCGTAGTCCTTTCTATAAGTAAGAGTGTCGAACCCAACGAGGAGCAGAAGGAAATGATAGGCAGTTTTCAGTAAGGTATTTTCTGCAAGCACTGAAATTATAGGTAACAGATAGTTTGGTGATAAGATAGTTGGTAGCAAGTGACAAACGGTAAAAGTAAATAAGGTGCAGCAAGGTGGCCCAATCCTTTTTTTAGCAAAGGAAAAGCCTGGACAAACTCTTATATAAAGTAAAGCGCTCCCGAGGACACATGGGAATTATCGTCAAGCTAGTTTTCATCACGATCGTCTGATTCACGTTCGGTACTTTGATAATTTGGTATGTGGGTGGACCGGTGCTTGGGTGCTGCCCTTACTTGGACAAGCCTCCCACTTATGATTAACCTCTAATGCAAGCATCCGCAACTACAAAAGAAGTATTAAGGTAAACCTAACCATAGCCTGAAACATATGGATCCAAATCAGCCCCTTACGAAGCAACACATAAACTAGGGTTTAAGCTTCTGTCACTCTAGCAACCCATCATCTACTTATTACTTCCCAATGCCTTCCTCTAGGCCCAAATAATGGTGATGTGTCATGTAGTCGACGTTCACATGACACCACTAGAGGAGAGACAACATACATCTCATCAAAATATCGACGAAGACCAAACTCACATGACTACTAATAGCAAGACTTCTCCCATGTCCTCAGGAACAAAAGTAACTACTCACAAGACATAATATTGTTCATGATCAGAGGGGTATTAACATGCATAATGGATCTGAACATATGATCTTCCACCAAATAAATCAACTAGCATCAACTACAATGAGTAATCAACACTACTAGCAACCCAAAGGTACCAATCTGAGGTTTGGGTACAAAGATTGGATACAAGAGATGAACTAGGGTTTGAGAGGAGATGGTGCTGGTGAAGATGTTGATGAAGATAGCCCTCCCCAAGATGGGAGAGTTGTTGGTGATGACGGCGGTGACGATTTCCCGCTCTCGAAGGGAAGTATCCCCGGCAGAACAGCTCTGTCGAAGCCCTAGATTGGTTTCCGCCTCGGTTCCGCCTCAAGACGGTGGCTTCTGATCCCGAAAGCCTCCTTATGATTTTCTCGAGGCCAAAACACCTCATATAGGAGAAGATGGGCACAGGGGGCCTGCTGGCTGGCCCACGAGACATGGGGGCGCGCCCCCACCCTCGAGGCCAGCTAGTGGCCCCTCTCGTGTGTTTCTTTCGCCAGATATTTTTTATATTTTCCGAAACGTCGTTCTGTAGAGTTTTCGGGCTTTTGGAGTTGTGCAGAATAGATTTCAAGAGTTTTCTCCTTTTCCAGCCCAGAATTCCAGCTGCCAACATTCTCCCTCTTCATGTAAACCTGGTAAAATAAGAGAGAAAAGGCATAAGTATTGTGACAAAACATGTAAGAACAACCCATAATGCAATAAATATCAACTTATAAGCATGATGCAAAATGGACGTATCAACCATCACGTTCGAGATTCATTAAGAATAAACCATTGACCAGCAGGGCATGACCATAAAATATTTCTCTCATATAAATAGAACAACCATTATTCTTAGATTTAAATGAGTAGCCATCTCGCATTAAACGAGATCCAGATACAATGTTCATGCTCAAAGCTGGTACTAAATAACAATTATTGAGGTTTAACATTAATCCCGAAGGTAGATGTAGAGGTAGCGTGCCGACGGCGATCACATCGACCTTGGAACCATTCCCGATGCGCATCGTCACCTCGTCCGTCGCCAGTCTCCGCTTATTCCGCAGCTCCTGCTTTGAGTTATAAATGTGAGCAACTGCACCGGTATCAAATACCCAGGAGCTACTACGAGCGCTGGTAAGGTACACATCAATAACATGTATAACACATATACCTTTGACGTTTCCGGCCTTCTTATCCGCTAAGTATTTGGGACAGTTCCGCTTCCAGTGACCCGTTCCCTTGCAATAAAAGCACTTAGTCTCAAGCTTGGGTCCATTCTTTGGCTTCTTCTCGGCAACTGGCTTACCAGGCGCGGCAATTTCTTTGCCATACTTCTTGAAGTTCTTCTTACCCTTGCCTTTCTTGAACTTAGTGGTTTTATTCACCATCAACACTTGATGTTCTTTCTTGATTTCCACCTCCGCTGATTTCAGCACTGAATACACCTCGGGAATGGACTTCTCCATCCCTTGCATATTGAAGTTCATCACGAAGCTCTTGTAGCTAGGTGGGAGCGACTGGAGGATTCTGTCAACGACCGCGTCATCTGGGAGATTAATTCCCAACTAAGACAAGCGATTGTGCAATCCAGAAATTTTGAGTATATGCTCGCTGACAGAACTATTCTCCTCCATCTTACAACTGTAGAACTTGTCGGAGACTTTCATATCTCTCGACTTGGGCATGAGCTTGGAAAACCATTTTCAGCTCTTGGAACATCTCATATGCTCCGTGCTGCTCAAAATGCTTTTGGAGCCCCGATTCTAAGCTGTAAAGCATGCCGCACTGAACCTGGGAGTAATCATCACTACGCGACTGCCAGGCGTTCATAACGTCTTGAGTTGCTGGGAAAACGGGTGCATCACCTAGCAGTGCTTCAAGGACATATGCTTTCTTGGCAGCTATGAGGATGATCCTCAAGTTACGGACCCAATCCGTATAGTTGCTACCATCTTCTTTCAGCTTGGTTTTCTCTAGGAACGCGTTGAAGTTGAGGGCAACATTAGCGTGGGACATTGGATCTACAAGACATATTGTAAATATTTTAGACTATGTTCATGATAATTAAGTTCATCTAAACAAATTTAATGAACTCCCACTCAGATAGACATCTCTCTAGTCATCAAAGTGATACATGATCCGAATCGACTAGGCCGTGTCCGATCAGCACGTGAGACGGACTAGTTATCAACGGTGAACATCTTTATGTTGATCGTATCTTCTATACGACTCATGTTCGACCTTTCGGTCTTCCGTGTTCCGAGGCCATGTCTGTACACGCCAGTCTCGTCAAGTGAACCCTAAGTGTACTGCGTGTGTAAATCTGGCTTACACACGTTAGAGCCTATCACACCCGATCATCACGTGGTGCTTCGGAACAACGAACCTTAGCAACAGTGCACAGTTAGGGGGAACACAATTCTTGAAATTTTCAGTGATAGATCATCTTATTTACTACAGTCGTTCTAAGCAAATAAGATGTAAAACATGATAAACATCACATGCAATCAAATAGTAACATGATATGGCCAATATCATTTTGCTCCTTTTGATCTTCATCTTCGAGGCTCCATGATCATCATTGTCACCGGCATGACACCATGATCTCCATCATCGTGTCTTCATGAAGTTGTCTCGCCAAACATTACTTCTACTACTATGGCTAACGATTAGCAATAAAGTAAAGTAATTACATGGCGTTTTCAATGACACACAGGTCATACAATAAAATAAGACAACTCCTATGGCTCCTGCCGGTTGTCATACTCATCGACATGCAAGTCGTGATTCCTATTACAAGAACATGATCAATCTCATACATAACACACACACACACACACACACACACACACACACA
>LR738712.1:183443286-183475615 GCA_902687465.1 Secale cereale | reverse complement strand
CACACATATATATATATATATATATATATATATATGTATATATATATCATTCATCACATCCTTTTGGCCATATCACATCACACGGCACATGCTACAAGAACAAGTTAGACGTCCTCTAATTGTTGTTGCAAGTTTTTACGTGGCTGCTATAGGTTTCTAGCAGGAACGTTTCTTACCTACGCAAAAAGCACAACGTGATATGCCAATTACCATTTACCCTTCATAAGGACCCTTTTCATCGAATCCGATCCGACTAAAGTGGGAGAGGCAGACACCCACTAGCCACCTTATGCAACTAGTGCATGTCAGTCGGTGGAACCTGTCGCATGTAAGCGTACGTGTAAGGTCGGTCCGGGCCGCTTCATCCCACGATGCCGTCAAATCAAGATAAGACTAGTAGCGAGAAGTAAATTGACATGATCTACGCCCACAACAATCTTGTGTTCTACTCGTGCATAGTAACTACGCATAGACCTAGCTCATGATGCCACTGTTGGGGAACGTTGCAGAAAATCAAAAAATTTCCTACGCATCACCAAGATCCATCTATGGAGTCTACTAGCAACGATAGGGGAGTGCATCTTCATACCTTTGAAGATCGCGATGCGGAAGCGTTGCAAGAACGCGGTTGGTGGAGTCGTACACGCAGCGATTCAGATCGCGGTCGATTCCGATCTAAGCACCGAACAACGGTGCCTCCGCGTTCAACACACGTGCAGCCCGGTGACGTCTCTCGCGCCTTGATCCAGCAAGGAGAGAGGGAGAGGTTGGAGAAGACTCCGTCTAGTAGCAGCACGGCGGCGTGGTGGTGATGGAGGAGGGTGGCAATCCTGCAGGGCTTCGCCAAGCACTGCGGGAGAGGAGGAGTAGTTGGGAGAGGGGGAGGGCTGCGCCAGGGCTTGGGTGCGGCTGCCCTCCCACCCCCCACATATATATAGGGGTCAGGGAGAGGGGGGGCGGCCCCCTCAGATTGGATCTGAGGAGGGGGCGGCTGCCAGGGGGGGTGCCTTGCCCCCCAAGGCAAGGGGGCACCCCCCTTTAGGGTTCCCCCCAAACCCTAGGCACATGGGCCCTAGGGGGGAGGCGCCCAGCCCACTTAGGGACTGGTCCCTCTTCACATACAACCCATAGGGCCCTCCGGGGCAGGTGGACCCTCCCGGTGGACCCCCTGAACCCCTTCGGTGGTCCCGGTACAATAACAGTAACCCCCGAATTATTCCGGTGACCGTATGATGACTTCCCATATATAAATCTTTACCTCCAGACCATTCCGGAACTCCTCGTGACGTCCGGGATCTCATCCAGGACTCCTAACAACTTCGGTAAGCACGTGTATCTATTCCATATAACCCTAGCATCATCGAACCTTAAGTGTGTAGACCCTACGGGTTCGGGAACCATGCAAACATGACTGAGACATATCTCCGGCCAATAACCAACAGCGGGATCTGGATACCCATGTTGGCTCCAACATGTTCCACGATGATCTCATCGGATGAACCACGATGTCAAGGATTCAATCAATCCCGTATACGATTCCCTTTGTCTATCGGTATAGCACTTGCCCGAGATCCGATCGTCGGTATATCGATACCTTGTTCAATCTCGTCATGGCAAGTCTCTTTACTCGTTCCGCAACACATCATCCTGTGACTAACCCCTTAGTCACATTGAGCTCATTACGATGATGTATTACCGAGTGGGCCCAGAGATACCTCTCCGTCATACGGAGTGACAAATCCCAGTCTCGGTTCGTGCCAACCCAACAGATGCTTTTGGAGATACCCATAGTGTACCTTTATAGTCACCCAGTTACGTTGTGACGTTTGGCGCACCCAAAGTATTCCTACGGTATCTGGGAGTTGCACAACCTCATGATCTAAGGAAAGGATACTTGACATTGGAAAAGCTTTAGCATGCGAACTACACGATCTGCTAGGCTTAGGATTGGGTCTTGTCCATCACATCATTCTCGTAATGATGTAATCCCGTTATCATTGACATCCAATGTCCATGGTCAGGAAACCGTAACCATCTATTGATCAACGAGTTAGTCGACTAGAGGCTTACTAGGGACACGTTGTGGTATATGTATTCACATATGTATTACTGTTTTCGGATAATACAATTAAAGCATTAACAATAGACAATTTTCATGAACAAGGAAATATAATAATAACCATTTTATTATTGTCTCTAGGGTACATTTCCAATAGATTGTTGTCAGGCTCGAGTTCTGGGTGTGCATGCGTGCGCTTGCGGACGTGGGCGGATGTAGACTACGCATGGCACGCCGGTGCAGGAGGCGTCGTTGCGATGCGTTGGCACCCGACTCCCCAGCGCAGCCGACCTCTGGTCTATCCCTAGCTTCAACAAGGCCGTGTTGCGCTTGTGCACCAGCCCCGCCTAGTGATGCACATCTCATCCATCCAACTGCACGTGTAGTTTCACCGTTATTTTCCTTCAGCAAAAGATCTATATACTTGAGTTTCTTGATCTTTTTTCTCTTGCCATACCGTCTATTGAGTGGTGATGCCAGGAAGGCGGAGCGGACACCTATGCTATGTGTCACCAGTGGAGAAAGGAATGCAAGAAGCTCCAACACCAGCTACACATTGTTCTGTAGTTTGATTCATTATATTTCCCCGAGTTCCATGTCCCCCCTCCCTTCTCCATTCCATTCATGGTTTGTGTTGTGTGCGATAGAGTAATTTCTAGAAGAACCGTAATTATTTACGTTTGTTGGTGTACTTACCGGTGATTTTGCTGGACAATAAAATGGGTGAGTTAATTAGGGGTGTGCGTTGATCCAAGACATCTGGACATAGCTGTTCCACTCCTTATTTAACCGGCAGAATTCCTAGCTAGGACAAAGGTGCTCCATCTTAAGGCTAGCTTCTGCCAGACTGGATTTTCTACCATACACGGGACATGGTCTAGACATTCGGTGTGGCACAAGGACGATTATTCTAATACTTTTCATTGACGCTCCATTGTACAATACTCCATACACCCTGTCACATACAGCTAAGAATTCTCCTAGAGCATTAATGGTGAAATAGTGATACATGGGCCTAGTAATGTAAAAGTCATCCCTGTGTGTAATCAATCTATCCATACAAAAGCCAACATTTTATTTTCTTGAGAGATACTCTTTCGTTGATTATCTTTTGTATAAAAAATCTCATTTTGAAGTCTAATAATATACTACCTATGTCCTGGTTTATTGGTCCCCATTGTAATCTGTGCCAAATTTTGATCATAAATTTAACTAACAAAATGTTCATGCGTATCACAAAAAACTATATCATTGAAAACTATGTTCAAATACGAATCCAATGATATAGTTTTTGTTGACATGCACTAATATTTTGTTAGTTAAATCTTTGGTCAAAGTTTAGCACAAACTACAAAGAGGACCAATAAACCAGGACAGAGGTATTATTTGAATTCTTGATGAAGTGGCCATTAAAACAAGATCAATCTTGAATATATTTTAAGAGAGTTTACATTTCATAAACATATTTCAGTCATTTCAAAAAACTCGTTAAAAACATATTTCACTCATTGAAAAATCTCGCTTATATTAAATTGCTGAGTTTACTCATTCCAAGCACCCCTTTTACTAATTCAAAAAAGACAACTAATTTCACTTTATTTAGAAAATTAATTTTACTAATTCCAGGGAAATAATTTGACTCATTTTATTGTACTACACGCAATAAAAAATCATTTCAGACATATCAAAAAACTGATTTAACTCATTCCAAAAACTAATTAGTGAAATAGATTTAGTGAAAAGTGTATCGAAACATTATAATGTTAACGTGTTTGGAATGTATCCCGGGTTGATCTTATTCTAAAGGTCTTGATGTGAGGAGTTCAAATATATAAAACTTTGGAAAAAAATGAGTTTTTGTTTTAAATATATGAACCATCTAAATTGTGAAAAGGGAACTAAAAGTGATGGATTTTGAGAGGAAGAGAGAAGAGATATTGTTAGACATGTATGTGTCATAGTAGCCTGTTGTGAACATGAAAATAGAGAAAGAAAGACGCATGCATGGCATAAAGTGGATTCATGACTGACGTGGTGATACGAGGCTATATTAATGCAAATGGACAATACCGTGTGTATACTAGGAAGGCTAGCTTGCATGCACGGATCTCCAGCGGAACCAACGATGCATGCATGCACCGGACCTCCCGTGCATGAGAGAATAGCTTTTTAAATTGTAAACTCTATCTCCTTGCAGTTTCGACGCCACTGCCGCTTGCTTATATGAATACTTCACTTTAAAGTTCTCATTAATTTGTTATGCTAGACATGCAAAAGTGACCCCTTTCAATTTTTCATAAACTATTCAATTAGTGCACAATTAGTTGCTTTGTATTCATTTGTTGCGGTGGTTTTTTTAGTGAAAATTGATATTTGGATAATTCATGACACACATGTATTGATGCAACAAAACATTGTGATATCTCTACTTGCACTGGATTTTTGGGTTAATTGTAAATATCGGGGGTTGGCGAGAATGGTTCACCTAAAGAGATGTTGGAGAGGTTTCGGACTAGCACACATTGACATGAGGATTAATGTTGTTGTTCATGGTAAATTATCCTGCTTCAACATAGATAGGAACTCATGTAGCCATGAAGTCTTAACATGGTTCCCTCACATCCGGACAGAGAGCGATGATCCCTTCCGCACTGACCAACCGGATCCGACTCATTCCACGTCAGACCGGCGGGCGCGCGGGTTCGGTGCTGATACGTCTCCGTCATATCTATGATTTTTGATTGTTCCATGTCAATATTCTACAACATTTACATATTTTTGACAAATTTTTATACTATTTTTGGGACTAACATATTGATCCAGTGCCTAGTGCCAGTTCCTGTTTGTTGCATGTTTTTTGTTTCGCAGAAAATCCATACCAAACGGAGTCCAAATGGGATAAAAACTTACGGAGATTTTTTTGGAATATATATGATTTTTGGAAAGAAGAATCAATGCGAGACGATGCCCGAGGGGGGCAAAAGGTAGGGGGGCGCGCCCCAGGGGGTAGGGCGCGCCCTGGACCCTTGTGGCCACCCCGTAAGGCAGTTGGTGCCCTTCTTTCGGACTTACGGATCTCCGGGAATTTAAGAAACAGTGAAAGGCCAGAATTTGGGAGCGTAGAAACAGAAGGAAACAGAGAGAGAGAGAGAGAGAGAGAGAGAGAGAGAGAGATCCAATCTCGGAGGGTCTCCCGCCGTCCGCCGCCATGGTGGCCATAGACCAGAGGGGAAACCCTCCTCCAATCTAGGGGGAGGTCAAGGAAGAAGAAGAAGGAGGGGGGCTCTCTCCCCCTCTCCCCCGGTGGCGCCGGAACACCGCCGGGGCCATCATCGTGTGACGGCGATCTACACCAACACCTCTGTCATATTCACCAACATATTCATCACCTTCCCCCGTCTATCTACAGCAGTCCACTCTCCCGCAACCCGCTGTACCCTCTACTTGAACATGGTGCTTTATGCTTCATATTATTATCCAATGATGTGTTGCCATCCTATGATATCTGAGTAGATTTTTGTTCTCCTATCGGTAATTGTGAATTGCTATGATTGGTTTGATTTTCTTGTGGTTATGTTGCTGTCCTTTGGTGCCCATCATATGAGCGCGCACGTGGATCACACCATAGGGTTAGTTGTATTGATATGACTATGTATTGGAGGGCAAGAGTGACAGAAGCTTGAACCTAGCATAGAAATTGATGCATATGAGATTGAAGTGGGGCCAGTATATCTTAATGATATGGTTGGGTTTTACCTCAATGAACGTTAGTAGTCGCGGATGCTTGCAAATATTTCCAATCATAAGTGCATAGAATTCCAAGTCAGGGATGACATGCTAGCAGTGGTGTGACACCCCGAGACCGGTGCGCCAGGTGTCAGCCAGTTATTCGTCGTCATTGCCATGTCATCTGCTCGCGTGTTGCATCTTGCCATGTCATCATGTGTATTGCATCAACATGTTTTCAGAACTTGCATCCGCCCGAGTCCGCTCGTCCTTTCCGTTGTCCGTTCTCAGCCCAGACACACTCACACACGCCCGCGGTGCCTCCGAATATTTATTTTATGAGTGGCCGAAAAACATTCTCGGAATGGATTGAAACTTGGCGTGTGGTCTTATTATAGTGTAAACAGGCTGCCTGCCTAATTTCATCGCATTCGGAGCTCGTTTGATAGCCCAACGGATATATATAGCGGCACTAGTCGCCGGTTAAAACGTCGGACGTTTTCGGTCTCCGAAAACCCCCGCGGGCCTCTCTCTCTCCTCTTATCTCAGCCCACCTAGGCTTGTCTAAACCCCCCCCGCGATCGGATCCGTCGGATCGCGATCGGAGGGCTCAAAACACCCCTAAACACCCCTAACCCTAGTTTTGTCTATATAAAGACCCCCCATGCCATTTTTGGCATTCCCCAACCTCCCTCCTCAAATTCCGTGCCTCCCCACTCCTCAGCCGCCACCCTGCCGGCCCCCTCCTAAAAATCCGGCGCCGGCCAGCCAGATTCCGCCACTTGGCGCGCCCCTATAGGGACAGCCGCCGTCCTGGCGCCCCTAGCCTATCTCCTTGCGCCATGTGGGATAAGCCTCATCGCCCCGCGCCCCTGGCTGGCTCCCAGCCGCCGCGGCCCATCCAGGCCCGGGCCAGGCCCGTCCCGGGTCCCAACCGGGCCGAGCCGCCCGACCGCCTCCCGCAGCGTTCGTCCCCGACCCGCCTGCTCGTTCTACAGCGGCGTCCCGCCGCCGCGCTGGTCCGCGTGCCCCGCCGGACTTCCAGGAGCTCCCCGCCGCCGGTGCAACTGCTCCCCGCCGTCTGTCTCCGACCTCCGCGCCCCAGGCCGCCCGCTCCCTAGTGCCCTCCGTGCCCGCTCGCTCCAGATCGGGGGAGGAGCCCCCGATCCAGAGCTCCACCGCCGCCTGGCCTCGCCGGAGGGCGGTTTCGCCGTCAGTGGTCTTCCCTGACGCCTCCAGTTGCCGGATCTGGATCCGCACCGCCGTGAGCCGCCCGACCCGCTCCGCCTGCTGGATCCGCACCGCCCGTGAGCCGCTGCCAAGTGGGCCCCGTGCCCGCCGCTACCGACGAACATGTTCGTCCAGGCACGGACATGTCCGCCCGCCTCACCTGTGTCTCTGACAAGTGGGACCCGCGTCCAGCCGCACCGACGGACATGTCCGCTGACAACGGACAATGTCCATTTCCCTGAGGTCTATTATTCTTCTAAGTCCCCAAAACTTCATATTCTGATGCATACTTGATGGGCCTCGAACCCCTCGTTGGTTACCCCAAGTGGAAGGTGTAAGATGCAGTAAGTAGAAGTGTTTTCCCCTAGCAAAGATGCCAAGGATCGAATCCCCAGAGACTCCTAGGTTCAACAAGTAGGTCTCAACTGCTAACGGCGCAATTAGCAATCAACGTGGACCTGCACACAAATACAAATAACTTTGCTCCCAACGAGTACAGAGAGGTTGTCAATCCCTCCGGCCTTGTAGTTCACAAAGGGTTAAAAGCAGTGATAGTAGTGATAGATAGTTTTTGCAATAGTAAATAATAACGGAAAGTAAATAGTGGATGTGATCAATGATGGTAATATGGACCGGAGTCTCATGATGTTCACTAGTGATGTCTCTCTCCCAAAAGACGATAAAACAGCTATGTGAGGTAACAAATTACAGCTGGGCAATTGACAGGACCACAAACGCAAACCAATGCTGACTACATTGCAAGAAAGGTTGAGGTTCAAAGCATGGGCGGTACGCCAAAATAAGTAGACCGAAATCCATCAATATCTACTACTAATCATCCACCTTGAGATATCTATCTAGAACATCTCGCTGGTATTAAGTTGCGAGTCCCACCCGTAGTGTAAACTCAATGCAACAGACAACTGCATTAAAAGAACTTTGCGTAAAGTAAACAATCCTTGCACCCGCGGGCACATGCACCGTTGTTTTCCCCCTTGTGGCAACAGCACATCCCCTAGACTCATGTTTCCGTCACTCAAGCTAGTCATCGAGGGGCATGAACCCACAATCGAGCATAACGTTCCCTCTTGGAGTCACTACCTACTACTCGGCCAAAGCAATAAACAACAACGGATAACATGCAAGAATTACATATGAACTAAAATATAAAAGAGGTGAATCAAATATATTACTCAAGATCAATCTGAACATAATCTCATAATCCATCGGATCCCAGCAAACTCAACATAGCAACAGCATAAGGATTACATAGGTGCCTCGATCATGTAGGGCAGCTCACGAGGACTAATTAGTGAAGCACAAGAACGGGAGGAGAACATCACATAGCTACTGGTCATGGACTCATGGTCCAAGGGAGACTACTCACGAGTCATCCGGGAGGCGTCCATGGTGGTGGAGAAGCTCCCGGTGGTGATCCTCCCCTCCGGCAGGGTGCCGGGAAGAGTTCTCCTGGTGCTTCCGATCTTGGAAGCGGCGGCGGCGGCGGAACAGAGATGGGATCGCGAAAAGAGTTCCTGTTCTGAGGGTTTCGGAGGGTCCTTTAAATATATGCCAAAGTAGGGCATCGGGGGAGCCTCGGGGGGCCCAGGCGCCCCCCCGGCGCGGCCCAGGGGGGGGCGCCCACAGGGCACCTGGAGCCCCTGTGGCCCCCCCAGGCTGCCCTTCGGACGCAGTGTTGTTTCCGGAACGCTGATTTTTTATATATTTTTTCTGGATTTTTCTGGGCAGTTCTCGAAATGTGAAAACCTGAAATACAAAAACAGCCGAAAACAGAAACTGGCACTGGGGTGCACTGGATTAGTAAGTTAGTCCAAATATGATCAAAAGTGTATGGAAGTGTATGAATATCATAGCAATATCACCCAAAAGTGGCATGGAGCAAGCAGAAATTATAGATACGTTTTGGACGTATCAACATCCCCGAGCTTAATTCCTGCTCGTCCTCGAGTAGGTAAATGATAACAAGAATAATTTCTGTGGTGACATGCTATTAACCATATAGGACTTTCTCATAGTCATATGACAAAAGCTTACTGAGACAATGATTCTAAAGTAATTAAGTTGCCTCAAGAGAAAATCACAAATGACTGAAAGTTTTACAACATGAAACTGAAACATCAAAAAGATTTGCAATGAACATGATGTGCAAATATGATAAAGTGATATCTAGCTTGCCCCCTTTAGTGATGCAAAACATAAATGCAAGGGCACCTTCAAGGTTTAAGTGATGACTAGATACAATCATTTCAGAATAAACGATATCACAATCATGCAAAAGACAATGCTACTTTGTGACAATGCACATTACACTCAGAATGACAATCATGCTCTCAGTAGTTGGTGCTTCAATCATAAAGGTAAAAGAATGGTTATGTGCTAGAGCTTTTTATTTTGAAAACATGGAAGCAATTGTGTCAACGGTAGTAGTACTTCATATGTGTCATGCATAAAACATCCTATAAGTTGCAAGCCTCATGCATCGAATACCAATAGTGCTCGCTCCTTGTCCTAATTAGCTCGGATCCCCATGGGTTATCATTGCATTACATATGTTTTAACCAAGTGTCACAAAGGGGTACCTCTATGCCACCTGTACAAAGGTCCAAGGAGATAGATCGCATTTGATTTCTCGTTTTTGATAGATCTCAACTTGAGGACATCCATACTGGGACAACATAGAAAATAGATGATGGACTCCTCTGTAATGCATAAGCATATTCTCATAAGAGATTGAGGATTAAGGTCCAAGCTAAAACTTCCACCATGATGCATGGCTTTGGTTGGCGGCCCAATGTTCTTCTCTAACAATATGCATAGTTATTCAACCCACGGTAAATCACCCTTACTTCAGACAAGACGAACATGCATAGCAACTCACATGATATTCAACAAAAGTGTGACAGTTGATGGCGTCCCCAGAAACATGGTTACCGCTCAGCAAGCAACTTATAAGAAATAAGATACATATGCAACATATTCTTTACCACAATAGTTTTTAGGCTACTTTCCCATGAGCTATGTATTGCATGGTTAGTTTGCTTAGTACAGGTGGAGGTTAGCAAAAGACTGGAAGCGACCAACTAAGAGAGCAATGACGGTCATAATCATGCAGAGCGACAAAGCAATATTGAATCAGGCATGGTAGTTATATTGCTACTTAGAAACAAAAGATCATCAAGGCTTGACAGACTTTCTTTACAGTCTTGAATATGCATGAGCATACGCCAAGTCAATCAAAATAAATTCTCGAAGGAAGATATTACTAAACCATACCACATCATAGGCAAACAAACCAAGTTGGTACTCCAATAACACATTGGGAACCCCCCAGCTATTTAAGATTAACCAAAAGAAAACCTGAACTACTAAGCACCATCATGAAAGTAGCATCTTTATCATAGACACATTAACCCATGCAACGGAAGCAAACTCTCTTAATAAGGTGAGCATGGTAATTAAAGAGAGTTCAAGCAACCAACTAAATAAAAGCTCTTGGAAAGATAAGCATGAATACTAAGAGCAGAGTATGATAGTAGCTATTAAAAGACAAAGAACACACACAACATAGATAGACATGAAAATTCTATGTAATGTTCTAGGTAGAGGTGGAGCGTGTTTCTCTCCCACATAAAGGAATGCTGGGTTCCGACTCGTTATGAAAAACTAAAAAGAAAACTAAAAGCAAGACGCTCCAAGCATAGCACATAACACATGAAGTGATAAAAATATAGCGAAACGAAAGACGAACTGATAGTGTTGATGGAGAAGGGGATGCACGGGGGCATCCCCAAGCTTAGACGCTTGAGTCTCCTTGAATATTTCTTGGGGGTGCATGGGGGCATCCCCAAGCTTGAGCGCTTGACACTCCTGAATCTTTTTATCATCTTCCCTCGCACACTTGAAAACTCCCTTCATACATAACTCATCATAATCTGATTAGCGAGGTTAGTACCCTTAATAAAATAATTATACCTTGCTGGAAATAAGGATATTCTTGAAGTTCTAATGTTTCTCAAGATTGCCAAAAGGTTTTTGCAAAGAAAAAACAAGTTCTCAATTTGCAAAGTGAAGGTAAGGCAAAACAGGACAGAATCTGTGAAAAACAGAACAGCAGGCAGTAATTGATCTGTTCGGGATACTTCTGCAACTCAAATAAAAAAACTCAGAACTGACGCACGAAAGAAAATTATATAGAGAACGCTGTAGAAAAAATTCAGACCAAAAAGACGATCTGGTGATTTTACACGAATTTTTCTATCCAAGGACAGAATCTGTTTCCTGGACAGCACCTCACAACTTTTGAACTTTCTAGCAATCGGAGGCTATACTTGGCACAAATATGAAAAGAAAAGATACAATGATGATGCTACAGCAGTAAACAACATCAAGACACAACAAAAGCAAAAATTTTATTCATGTGGGCTGCCTCCCAAAAGCGCTTTCTTTTATGCCTTTAAGCTAGGCATAGTGCATAGAGGAATCAATAATCATCATAATAATCGGAGTTATAAATTGTTTTAAATGGTTCCTCAATAAGTTCATTCTTGTTCCTTCTAGGAAAGGGGTACACACCTTTTGCCTTCCCGCGTAAGAGGATTTGTCCCTTAACTATATCGATGAAGCCTTTAACTGCTCGGAGGAAGTCCCTTCCAAGCACTATATTTCCTTGGTTTGGCTCCACGATGAAGAAATCAATCATTGCAATCCCTTTAAGGAATTTAACCGGTACGTATTTTATTTTTCCCTGGATTTCAGAAATATCTCCATTAGTGTGTTCATGATAAGATGGTAATCTATCCATGTTAAATTTTAAAGAATCATGAACAATTTTTGGCATAGTAGAAACCATAGATCCAATATCACAATAAGCAAGGAAGTCTTGATTAGAGATGCTAATCCTAACAAAAGGCTCCCAATCATTGTCTATTTCCAAAATGTCTTTCTTATTGGGTTTGGGTTTCTCTACCTTCATCAAGTCTAGAGCATCCATTATCTTTTCAATGGTAGCAAGTCTATCTATGACAGTATCAAAGTTATGATCATAAACAAAGTAACTAGATAGACCATGTATAATTTCAAGGGCTCTAGCTTCATCACATTCTAAGAAATCTCCCTCAGCTATAATGTCAAGGGAGTGTTTACACCATTTAAAAAGACCATGGTAAAAATTCCTGAGCACAATTTTTATAGGTATCCAAGGCATAATTCTCCTATGTGCATTAGAAATTCTGTCCCATGCCTTCTTCATATTTTCTCCATCCCTTTGATGGAAATCTAAAACTTCTGATTCCCTCAAAGCACCAAATCCTAACATGTTTGGCTAAACAGAAAGGACTACTAATAAAAAGTCAAATAATTTTTTTGTGATTTTTGATAAAAAGGTACTAAAGCAAAAATGAAAGGTAAACTAACAAGACTAAAAAGCAAAGGTAAAAGATAGCATGCAACTCCCCTATCCTGAAGAGTGGAGTCCCCGGCAACGGCGCTAGAAAATACTCCTTGATGGGCCTCGAACCCCTCGTTGGTTACCCCAAGTGGAAGGTGTAAGATGCAGTAAGTAGAAGTGTTTTCCCCTAGCAAAGATGCCAAGGATCGAATCCCCAGAGACTCCTAGGTTCAACAAGTAGGTGTCAACTACTAACGGCGCAATTAGCAATCAACGTGGACCTGCACACAAATACAAATAACTTTGCTCCCAACGAGTACAGAGAGGTTGTCAATCCCTCCGGCCTTGTAGCTCACAAAGGGTTAAAAGCAGTGATAGTAGTGATAGATAGTTTTTGCAATAGTAAATAATAACGGAAAGTAAATAGTGGATGTGATCAATGATGGTAATATGGACCGGAGTCTCATGATGTTCACTAGTGATGTCTCTCTCCCAAAAGACGATAAAACAGCTATGTGAGGTAACAAATTACAGCTGGGCAATTGACAGGACCACGAACGCAAACCAATGCTGACTACATTGCAAGAAAGGTTGAGGTTCAAAGCATGGGCGGTACGCCAAAATAAGTAGACCGAAATCCATCAATATCTACTACTAATCATCCACCTTGAGATATCTATCCAGAACATCTCCCTGGTATTAAGTTGCGAGTCCCACCCATAGTGTAAACTCAATGCAACAGACAACTGCATTAAAAGAACTTTGCGTAAAGTAAACAATCCTTGCACCCGCGGGCACAAGCACCGTTGTTTTCCCCCTTGTGGCAACATCACATCCCCTAGACTCATGTTTCTGTCACTCAAGCTAGTCATCGAGGGGCATGAACCCACAATCGAGCATAACGTTCCCTCTTGGAGTCACTACCTACTACTCGGCCAAAGCAATAAATAACAACGGAGAACATGCAAGAATTACTTATGAACTAAAATATAAAAGAGGTGAATCAAATATATTACTCAAGATCAATCTGAACATAATCTCATAATCCATCGGATCCCAGCAAACTCAACATAGCAACAGCATAAGGATTACATAGGTGCCTCGATCATGTAGGGCAGCTCACGAGGACTAATTAGTGAAGCACAAGAACGGGAGGAGAACATCACATAGCTACTGGTCATGGACTCATGGTCCAAGGGAGACTACTCACGAGTCATTCGGGAGGCGTCCATGGTGGTGGAGAAGCTCCCGGTGGTGATCCTCCCCTCCGGCAGGGTGCCGGGAAGAGTTCTCCTAGTGCTCCCGATCTTGGAAGCGGCGGCGCCGGCGGAACAGAGATGGGATCGCGAAAAGAGTTCCTGTTCTGAGGGTTTCGGAGGGTCCTTTAAATATATGCCAAAGTAGGGCATCGGGGGAGCCTCGGGGGGCCCAGGCGCCCCCCCGGCGCGGCCCAGGGGGGAGGGGGCGCCCACAGGGCGCCTGGAGCCCCTGTGGCCCCCCCAGGCTGCCCTTCGGACGCAGTGTTGTTTCCGGAACGCTGATTTTTTATATAATTTTTCTGGATTTTTCTGGGCAGTTCTCGAAACGTGAAAACCTGAAATACAAAAACAGCCGAAAATAGAAACTGGCACTGGGGTGCACTGGATTAGTAAGTTAGTCCAAATATGATCAAAAGTGTATGGAAGTGTATGAATATCATAGCAATATCACCCAAAAGTGGCATGGAGCAAGCAGAAATTATAGATACGTTTTGGACGTATCAATACTTTGCATGCCTGTAACTTTTTGTGTGTAAGTCCAAATTAAATGAATGATATGTCAAAATGATCGTGGTGATGTGCTCTACACTTTGTTCCATTGTGCCATGCTTGTTTGACTTCATCTTGATGCCCTAATCTCTGTTGCAAGAGTGCTACTTGTTATAAACTGATGTTACTTGTTAATTTGATGCCATGTTTGAGATATGATAACTTGGTGCATGTTTATCCAAATGGAGCATATGATATGTCAAAATGTTCATTGTGAAGTGCTCTACATGATGGTTGCTGTAGCATGCTTGTTTGAGTTCATATTGCCATGTTAATCTCTGTTGCAAAAGTGCATTTGTTTGTTAAGTGCTGAAAACTTGTTACGAGATGCTGAATTCACTTGTTCATTGCTATTGATGTGTTTGCCTTCATGCCACATGTCTAGTTGTTTTAGAAGCACAATCATATGGTCTTTGCTGTGGTGCATTCCATTTTCCATGATATGTCTTGAGGTGACTTAAACAAGCTTGTAAACATGCCATGTTGTTGTTGCTATTTTATACTTATTTAAAAAACTGCTAAGTCTGGAATCTGTTATAACCTGATGCTATGTTTGCTTGATGCCCTAGTCAAATCCATGCTTGTTTTGGAGTGGCCAATGATCATGTCTTGTTGTCCATGTTATTATCTATCCATTCATGCCCTTGTTTGCACATATGACCTGCTGTAGCTTATTTATTTCTTGCTCTCAAGTTGCTATAAATTATACCTGTCAGGATTTTATCAGCATGTTCAATTTGGTGGAGCTTGTTGTTATTGATCCATGCCTCCTATGGAGATGCTCCAATGGAGTTGTTTCCTGTAGGATATGTCTACTACATGTACATGCTCTTTATATACTTAGTTGAGTTGATATGCATGTTGTTTTGTGCCTCCGAAGGCAGCATTGTGATGATGTTTTTGCCTTCCCAGATTTTGACTAAGTCTGGATAATTTTACTGCAACTTGCCATGCTTGTTTAATTGTGTTCCAGCAAGCTTTTTGGTGTGTTCTAAGTTCATGCTTGTTAAGTAACATGTCTACTTCACATCCATGCTTCTTGTTATCATGTTTGGGTGCTGTAGCATATATTTACCTTGCTCCAAAGTTGCCATGTGGCTGTTAACTTCAACTTTGCGTTGTAACTTGTTTTGCTCACAACTTCTAGCCCGTTGCTCTGTTTTGAGTGTGTCATATATGAAAATTGTGTGATTTTGCATATAGAAGCATAATATCATGTTGTTTTCATGTTTGGAGTGTGTTTTCTTGATGTTTGGGTGCATCTTGCACCGTTGACATGCTTGTCTTGTTTTGCTCATATCTTCTAGGCCGTAGCTCTGAATTAAACAAACTTTATATGAAACTTGACTAGAATTTCATGTAGCTCATCATGGTGCATGTTAACTTGCTGTTTAACAACTTGAACATAAGGTTTTTTCAGATCTGGACTAATTTCAAAATATGCATATGAGGGCGTACCGGATTTGTTTTGTGTTGATTCCGGCCTCATTTAAACTTGTTGTTTGGTGTTGTTCTTGTGTGCTTCATCCCTTGCCATGTATTGCATCATATATAGACTTGTCTTGCATCATACTTGGTTGAGCATATTGTCATGTTCTTGTGTTGTGTGTTCTGTATTGCTTGCTTCTTCTCGTTAGTGCTTGTTCCGTTGCGATCGTGAGGATTCATTTGTCTACACGTGCTTCGTCTTCAAGGCTTCTTCTTCGTCTACTTCATAGATTTGTTCTTCTTCCTTGCGGGATCTCAGGCAAGATGAGCATCACCTTGGATACCTTTACTATCATTGCCATGCTTAGTTGTCTCGATGCTATCGTTACATGTCGCACTACCCATAATTATCGTCAGCCCCCTCCTTGTTGCTATGAAACCTCTAACCTTTGACACCTTCCTAGCAAACCGTTGTTTGGCTATGTTACCCGCTTGCTCAGCCCCTCTTATAGCGTTGCTAGTTGCAGGTGAAGATGAAGATCGTTCCATGTTGGAACTTGTTGGAATATCACAATATCTATTATTATTATTAACACACCTATATACTGGGCATGGGTGGAAGGCTTGGCCTTTTGCTCAGTGTTTTGTTCCACTCGTGCCACCTTAGGAGCCGATAAACCGGCATTATGTTCCTTGATTTTGCGTTCCTTACACGGTTGGGTATATGGGGACCCCTTGATAGTTCGTCTTTGAATAAAACTCCTCCAGCAAGGCCCAACATTGGTTTTAATTTGCCACATATTAAAAACTTAATTAATTAATTAATTGCATAGGGAGTTAGCGCTACCCGATTCTTCTACATACAGGGGGGGGGGGCAGTTCTGATGGTGTTGGTCCCAAACGGGCAGACTGCGGGGCCGCCATGGGGAAACTCGAGGTATATGGCTCCCGTAGGCTTTCCCATCCGGTCGTGGCCTGAGACGACATACGCGGCGCTACTATCAGGGTGTCGGCACGCCGGGAGGTCTTGCTGGACTTGTTTTACCATTGTCAAAATGTCTTGTGCACCGGGATGCCGAGCCTGATCGGATTGTCCTTAAGATAAGGGGTAATATTATTATTACTTCTGCTGATCGTGAGAGCTTGTGATGGGCTAAGTTGGGACACCCCTGCAGGGTTATGATCTTTCGAAAGTCGTGCCCGCGGTTATGTGGCAAATTGGAATTTGTTAATGTCCGGTTGTAGAAAACTTGACAGAGGATCCGAAGTAAAACACACAACTGTGTGAGTAACTGTGACTGTCTCTTTTCCCTTTGAGAAGAGAACAGGGTGGGGTTATGTTTGACTCGTAGGTAGTTTAGGATCTTTAGCGATCACTACTGGTTTGCGACCGTTTGCGTAGATGCTCATCTTATTCTTGTACTCGTAAGTTAGCCACCATACTTTTGCTTAGCCGCTGCTGCAACCTCACCACTTTATCTCTTCCTACCCAATAAGCTTTGCTAGTCTTGTTACCCATAGTTATGGATTGCTGAGTCCTCGTGGCTCACAGATAGTACAACAACAGTTGCAAGTGCAGGTTTCCGATGACTTGACGTGAGAGCGATGTATTTGTGTTGGAGTTCTTCTTCTTCTTCTTCTTCTTCTTCTTCTTCTTCTTCTTCTTCTTCTTCTTCTTCTTCTTCTTCTTCTTCTTCTTCTTCTTCTTCTTCTTCTTCTTCTTCTTCTTCTTCTTCTTCAGTCTTGGGTTAGGTTCCGGGTCGGCAGCCTGGGATAGCAGATGGATGTCGTTGTGCTTTTCATGTTTGCATCCGTAGTCGGATGCCTTGTATTGATGATGTTGTATTCATGTGGCTTGTATGTATTGTTGTATCCCCTCATCTATGTATGTAATGGTATGATGTAATGATATCCATCTTGCTAAGCGCCTGAGATGGGGTTGTGCCCCAATCATGTAAGCGTCACGTGATCGGGATATAATCGCATCTTCGGCCTGACAAGTGGCTTCTCCCACATAAAACTTGCTATCACTCTAGAAACGTAGTCAATTGTTTAGGGACAATTTCGCAACTCCTACCACCACTTCTCCACACTCGCTATACTAACTTTATTGCTTCTTTACCTAAACAACCCCTAATTTATATTTACGTGCTCTTTATTATCTTGCAAACCTATCCCGTTATACCTACAAAGTACTTCTAGTTTCATACTTGCTCTAGGTAAAGCGAACGTCAAGCGTGCGTAGATTTGTATCGATGGTCCATAGAACTTGAGGGCATATTTGTTCTACCTTTAGCTCCTTGTTGTGTTCGACACTCTTACTTATCGAAAGAGTCTACAACTCATCCCTACACTTGTGGGTTATCAAGACCTTTTCTGGCGCCGTTACCGGGGAACAATAGCGTGGGGTGAATATTCTCGTGTGTGCTTATTTGCTTTATCACTAAGTAGATTTATTTGCTGTTCTAAGTTGTTCTCTATATTTAATTATGGATATGGAACACGAAATACCAAAAAATATGTGTACTTGCTACTCATGGAGATGGGGAACCTCCTAAAACCCTCGATGCTCATTATGTGAAAGATATTATGTACTTCTTTAATAATCTCGAGAAACCGCCATTCAGTTATGTAATGGGAGACACGTTGGATCAACGTGAATACTTAAGGGATTATCTCTTGACTCAAAAAGGGAAACTATTATGGGATCAAATTTATATGTTGCGTTGGTACGCTCGGCAACTATGCTTGAGATATGATTATACTTGTTGCTCTAGGATGAAGGCTCCACACCTTCCCTTTTCATGCAAATTTAATGATAATGAAACCTTAGCTTCTTATGCTAATGGTATATATGATTACTATGATGTTGAACAAATTGAAGAATCTATTGCTTTTAAGGGTGCTTATGTTGAATATTTGTTTGAAAAGTATGAAGCTTTTGATGATGATGTTCATAGGCCTGAAAATTTTGCCATATTGAAATATTTCTATAAGAATTATGAATATAATTCCGATATTGATGTGTTTATTGAGAAAGTCTCCGCTGTCCAAGAAGAGACTAATATTTTGCAGGAAACTGTGGAAGAAGAAATTGATGACACTGTGAGCTCATTAGATGAAAAAGATGACGAGGAGAGCGGAGAATAAAAGGAGCAAGAGCGTATTAGCTACCCGTTCCCACCTTCTAACGAGAGTAACTCTTCAACTCATACGTTGTTTAATTTCCCTTCGTGCTTACCGAAGGATGATTGCTATGATAATTGCTATGACCCCTTTGATTCGTTTGAAATATCCCTTTTTGATGAACTTGATGCTTGCTATGCTTGTGGCCATGATGCCAATATGAATTATGCTTATGGAGATGAACTTGATATAGTTCCTTATGTTAAGAATGAAATTGTTGCTATTGCACCCACACATGATAGTCCTATTATCTTTTTGAATTCTCCAAACTACACTATATCAGAGAAGTTTGCGCTTATTAAGAATTATATTGATGGGTTGCGTTCTATTATTGCACATGATGATTTTGATGAATATAATATGCATGTGATTGCTGCTCCTACTTGTAATTATTATGAGAGAGGAATTACATCTCCGCCTCTCTATGTTTCCAACACGATAAAATTGCAAGAAACTGCTTGTACTATGTATTGGCCTTTACTTGATGTGCATGAATTGTTCATTTATGATATGCCAATGCATAGGAAGAGAGTTAGACTTCGTTGTTGCATGATATATATTACTTTGTGCTCACTACTAAATCAAAAATTATCGTTAATTAAAATTGGCTTTGATATACCTTGGGATCCGGGTGGATCCATTACTTGAGCATTATATGCCTAGCTTAATGGATTTAAAGAAAGCGCTGCCAGGGAGACAACCTGAAAGTTTTAGAGAGTCATTTATTTCTGTTGAGTGCTTTTATAAAGTTTAAAAACAAAAAAATAAAGAGGGGAACCAAAAACTTTTTCCAAAAGAAAAGTGAAAGTGAGAAAGACAAGCACCGTTGAAGTGGGGGATGTCCTTGAACTTTGTTCATGCCCATGGAAACTTTGTGAATTACAGAAACTTTTCAACAAAAATAATTATCCCCTTGTATAAATCCATTGTATTAAAAAAATGTGCCAAGATTTGCCTTTAGGATGATTAGATTGCTTGTTTGGTTTGTGCGGTGCAAAAACAGAAACTTGGCCTGTAGGGCGTGATTTTACATTTTCTTACTGGAAAGTCAAACATTTCTAAAACTTTTTGGACAATACTTCTATACAAATTGTTTATTTTGTCCCAAATTTTCAGAAATTTTAGAGGTACAGAAGTATGGTTAATATTCATATTACTACAGATTGTCCTATTTTCACAGATTGTTGTTATAGTTTCATTATTTGTTTATGAATGAAATCTTGTTGAGCCTCCTTTGACTTGGGGCCATAGAATTGTCATAGCATACAGTGGGTAATGTTTGATTATAATTATACAATAATGTTAGAGCAGTACATAATGGGATTTGATGTCATATGTACTAACCCCTCTTATAAAAAGTTTTGTTAAGCTTTGTATGGATGAAGTGTTCGAAAATCGAGGAGGTATTGATATGAGAAGAATGAGGAGTGGCAAGAGCTCAAGTTTGGGGATGCCCGAGGCACCCCAAGTAAATATTCAAGGAGACTCAAGTGTATAAGCTTGGGGATGCCCCGGAAGGCATCCCATCTTTATTCGACAATTATCAGTATGTTTCAGTTTTTGTTTTGTTCACATGATATGCGTAAATCTTGGAGCGTCGTGTGCTTTTTCTTTTTATTGTAATAATGCACCATGCTGGTATGAGATAGTCGTTGGGTGATTTATAGAATTCTCTTTGCACTTCACTTATATCTTTTGAATATGGCTTTATAGAATGCTTCGTGTGCTTCATTTATATCATTTTAAGTTTGGATTGCCTGTTTCTCCTCACATAGAAAACCGCCATTTGTAGAATGCTCTTTTGCTTCACTTGTCTTTGTTAGAGCGTGGGCATATCTTTTGTAGAAAGAATTAAACTCTCTTTCTTCACTTATATCTATTTAGAGAGTTGACAGGAATTGGTCATTCACATGGTTAGTCATAAAATCCTACATAAAACTTGTAGATCGCTGAATATGATATGTTTGATTCCTTGCAATAGTTTTGCGATATAGAGATGCTAATATGTGGGAGGTACTAGTGAATGATTGTGGTTTAGTAAGAATATTGGTGTTAAGGTTCGTGATTCCCGAAGCATGCACGTATGGTCTCCACTATGTAACAAAATTGGCGCACATTGTATTTTGATCGTTTATCTTTGCGTGAAGGTCGTGGGTGCACGATGGTTAACTCCTACCAACCTCTCCCCTAGGGGCATGCATAGTAGTACATTGCTTCGAGGGCTAATATATCTTTTGCAATAAATATGTGAGTTCTTTATGACTAATGTTGAGTCCATGGATTATACACACTCTCACCCTTCCACCTTGCTAGTCAGTCTAGTACCGCGCAATTCTCGTCGGTGCATCAAACCACCTTACACCCTTCCTCAAAACAGCTAGCATACCTACCTATTATGGCATTTACATAGCCATTCCGAGATATATTGCCATGTAACTCCACCGTTCCGTTTATTATGACATGCATCATCATTGTCATGTTGTTGACATAGTATTTGTGGCGAGGCCACCGTTCATATTTTTTATACATGTCACTCTTGATCATTGCACATTCCGGTACAACGCCAGAGGCATCTATATAGAGTCATATATTCATTCTAGTATCGATTTGTAATATCGAGTTGTAAGTAAATAAAAGTGTGATGATCATCATTATTAGAACATTGTCCCATGTGAGGTTATCAAATAAATAAAAGAGGCCAATGAAGCCCAAATAAATAAAAGAGGCTAAGAAGCCCACCAAAAAAGAGGCCAAAGAGCCCAAAATTAAAAAAAATTGAGAGAAAAAGAGAGAAGGGGAAATGTTACTATCTTTTTCCACACTTGTGCTTCAGAGTAGCACCATGTTCTTCATGATAAAGAGTCTCCTATGTTGTCACTTTCATATACTAGCGGGAATTTTTGTTATAGAACTTGGCTTGTATATTCCAACGATGGGCTTCCTCAAACGCCCTAGGTCTTTATGAGCAAGCAAGTTGATGCACACCCACTAGTTTTCTTTTGAGCGTGCATACACTTATAACCCTAGTGCATCCGTTACATGGCAATCCCTACTCACTCACATTGATATCAATTGATGGACATCTCCATAGTCCATTAATTTGCCGAGTTGATGTGAGACTTTCTCCCCACTTTTGTCTATTACCACCTTCTATTCCACCCATAGTGCTATATCCATGGCTCACGCTCATACATTGCGTGAAAAGTTGAAAAGGCTTAAGAACGTTAAAAAGTATGAACCAATTGCTTGGCTGACATCGGGATGGGCATGAGGGTACCTTGTGTTAAGAAAAGGGAGCATAAAGACTATGATTTTGTAGGGATAACATTCTTTAGCATTGATATTTTGAAAGGCTTGGGACGCCCGAGTACTAAATTCTTTTATGTCAAATGATAGACTATTGCTTTGAATCACTCGTGTCTTAATATTCATGCCATGATTGGATTACATGATCAAGATTATGCTAGGTAGCATTCCACATCAACAATTATCTTTTTTATCATTTACCTACTCGAGGACGAGCAGGAATTAAGCTTGGGGCTGCTGATACGTCTCCATCGTATCTATGATTTTTGATTGTTCCATGCCAATATTGTACAACTTTTACATACTTTTGGCAACTTTTTATACTATTTTTGGGACTAACATATTGATCTAGTGCCCAGTGCCAGTTCCTATTTGTTGCATGTTTTTTGTTTCGCAGAAAATCCATATCAAACGGAGTCCAAACGGGATAAAAACTTACGGAGATTTTTTTGGAATATATGTGATTTTTGGGAAGAAGAATCAATGCGAGATGATGCCCGAGGGGGCCACAAGGTAGGGGGCGCCCTGGACCCTTGTGGCCACCCCGTAAGGCGGTTGATGCCCTTCTTTTGCCACAAGAAAACCAATATCCGGATAAAAATCGTGTTGAAATTTCAGTACGGATCTCCGGGAATTTAAGAAACGGTGAAAGGCCAGAATCTGGGAGCACAGAAACAGAAGAAAATAGAGAGATAGATTCAATCTCAGAGGGGCTCCCGCCCCTCTGCCGCCATGGAGGCCATAGACCAGAGGGGAAACCCTCCTCCCATCTAGGGGGAGGTCAAGGAAGAAGAAGAAGGAGGGGGGCTCTCTCCCCCTCTCTCCCGGTGGCGCCGAAACACCGTTGGGGCCATCACCGTGTGCCGGCGATCTAAACGAACACCTCTGTCATCTTCACCAACATCTTCATCACCTTCCCCCATCTATCTACAGCGGTCCACTCTCCCGCAACCCGATGTACCCTCTACTTGAACATGGTGCTTTATGCTTCATATTATTATCCAATGATGTGTTGCCATCCTATGATGTCCGAGTAGATTTTCGTTGTCCTATCGGTAATTGGTGAATTGCTATGATTGGTTTAATTTGCTTGTGGTTATGTTGCAGTCTTTGGTTCCCATCATATGAGCGCGCGCGTGGATCACACCATAGGGTTAGTTGTATGTTGATAGGACTACACTACAAAAAAAGACACATCCGTGACATTTTGGGCCGAACGAAACTTTTTTCTGTCATACTTATGACACTTCTATGACAATAATTGTGACAAAACACAGTATCATCATAGATGTGGTGGGGTCCTACTTCTAGGACAAAAAATCATGACATAAAATGGGCTTTTCGTCCTGGGCGGGCCGGAGACGCAGCTGCATGACATTCTTTGGACCGTCCATGAGGAAAAAAACCATGGTAGAAGCGAGGGCGATGAAAATATCGGAGTGTTCCCGGTTACGGTGGGTGGGCGGGGCCTAGCGATGCGCGTTTCTCTTGTACACGCACGCGCATGGGTGCGAGGCGTTGGGCTCTAACTGAACTCGAGCGATTGCACTGCACGCTATGCGTTACTGAACCCGAGCGATCGATCGATGGCTGTTAACTGAACCCGATCGAGCGATTCCTTCTCTACTGCTGCTAACTAAAGCCGATCGATGGTGCCTGTACCTGAACAGTGAGTGTTGCTGGGGGGTTTGGATGAACAGTTCCTGGTGGGGGTGGCTGAACAGGACCCCATGGTGTTGCCTCTACATGAACAGGACCAGTTCGATCGAGCCGGTTGGGGCTGCATGAACAGGGCCCCGTGGAGGGCTGCATGAACAGGACGACCCCGTTGAGGGCTAGATGAACAGTAGACAGTGGAGGGCTGGATGAACAGTAGCCGTGGAGGGGTGGTTGAACAGGATCCCGTGGAGAGGGCTGGTTGAATAATAGCCAATGGAGTAGCGCGCGGTGGAGGCTGAACAGTCGCAGGTGGAGGCTGGAGGATGTCGACGGTGGATGAATAGTAGCTCGTGGAGGCTGGAGGGGGTCGACAGTGGTGATGAACAATATCCCATGGAGTCCCGTTTTGTGGTACGCCACACCCCTCCCGATGAACAGGACCCCCGTTTCGACCGTAGCGCTCCAACACAAGTTCGTTTCCTCCGTTTTGCGGTATGCCACACCCTTCCCGATCAACAGGACCCGCGTTTCGACCATAGGAGGTCCGTTTCCTCCATTTTGTGGTACGCCAGACCCCTCCCGATGAACAGGATCCCATTTCGACCATGGCCGGTCGAACACAAGGCCGTTTCCTCCGTTCTACGGTACGCCAGGCCTCGTTTCCATCAGCTGTTCCGTCCAAGCCCTCCCGATGAACACGATGATGCATTCCGTTCCGACCTAGCCGGTTGTCTCCCCATGAACACGATGATGACGCTGTTTCTCTGTTCCGACCCAGCCATGTACACGAGCCCTGGCCGTACGTATGCGCGAGTAGGCGTTCGAGACCTTGCCCGTATGTACGTACGTGGCCGTATTTTCTTTCTTGCACACTGGCCGTTGTACGTACGTGTACATGCTACGTGTGTGCCTCTACTACGACACGTGCACGCCTCTACATCGACCAGTATGTACGTACATGTTCGCGACCAAAATGACAACGCTACGTACGCTTCGACCAGGTGGGTCCCGACTATCAAGCACTTCCTTGTGTGCGAAGATGTAGCTGGTGGGTCCCAGCAGTCAGGGGGGCGAATCATTTTTTTTGCCCGGACGCACTTCCTTGCGTGCGAAGATGTAGCTGGTTGGTCCCAACAGTCAGGGGGAAACGCTTTTTTCGCGAATACGGTGGCCTGTCCGGTGGGTCCCCGATGTCAGGTGGAGGAATAATTATTTTGCGCGTAATAAGGAGGCACTTCCTTGCTGCGACCATGGACCCAGCTGTCAGCCTCTCCACGTACAGTACTCTTCCGATGGAAGTCGTTCCTTGACCACGTTAACCACGCCGCACCGAGAGCACCAGGGCGATGGACGTCGGCGAGGCCTAGGAAGGGGACGACGCAGAGCCGGGCAAGACGCGGCAGTGGAAGCCCGCACGGAGAGGAGTACGAGGGTTCACTGGTTCGGCTATGGTGTGAGGCTGCCGTCGCCACAGGGCCTGGCTAGCGGTGGGAATAGTAGGGGGCGGTGAGGCCTCTGCGGCAGCACAGCCGGCCAAGGGAGGCAGGAGCATGCGACACGACTGGCGCTGCTTTGTGCGGCTGGAGCAAGAAGACCAGAGGTTGAATAAGCACTACGGCCATTGGATGGACATCGTACGGTCACTGGAGCTAGAATCGTTCATATTGACTAAGTTGACAAAGCACTCCGTCCCCGTCAACTTAGTAGGCCCACAAGTCAGCCACCCACCAAGGTGGGTCCCAACTAGCAAGGGGAGTATTCATTTTTTTGTGCGTAATAAGGCGGCACTTCCGGTGGGTCCGAGCTGACAGCGGGGGGAACATTTTTTCGCAAAATACGGTGGCCCGTCCGGTGGGTCCCAACAGTCAGGGGGAAACATTTTTTTGCAAAATACGGTGGCCCGTCCGATGGGTCCCCGTTGTCAGGTGGAGGAATAATTGTTTTGCGCGTAATAAGGAGGCACTTCCTTGCTGCGGCCATGGACCCAGCTGTTAGCCTCTCCACGTACAGTCCACGTCCGATGGAAGCTGTTCCTTGACCACGTTAACCACGCCGCACCGATAGCACCAGGGCGGTGGACGAAGGCGAGGCCTAGGAAGGGGATGACACGGAGCCGGGGAAGACGCGGCAGTGGATGCCCACGCATAGAGGAGTACGAGGCTTCACTGGTTCGCTGCGGTGTGAGGCTGCCGTCGCCGCAGAATAACATGGGGTGTGGGTGAGTAGAGGGATGGCATGGCCAGCGCTGGGAATAGTAGGGGGTGGTGAGGCCTCCGCGGCAGCACAACCGGCCACGGGAGGCAGGAGCATGCAGCACGACCGGTGCTGCTTTGGGCGGCTGGAGCAACAAGACCAGAGGTTGAAGAAGCACTACGTCCGTTGGATGGAGATCGTACGGTCACTGGAGCTAGAATCGTTCATATTGACTATGTTGACAAAGCACTCCGTCCCCATCAACTTAGTAGGCCCACAAGTTAGCCTCCCGCCAAGGTGGGTCCCAACCAGCAGGGGGGTATTCATTTTTTTGTGCGTAATAAGGAGGCGCTTCCGGTGGGTCCGGGCTGACAGCGGGGGGAACGTTTTTTCGCGCAATATGGTGGCCCGTCCACTGGGTGCCAGCAGTCAGGGGGGGAACATTCGTTTTGCTAAATACGATGGCCCGTCCGGTGGGTCCCTGCTGTCAGGTGGAGGAATCATTATTTTCCGCGTAATAAGGAGGCACTTCCTTGCTGCCATCGTGGATCCAGCTGTCAGCCTCTCTACGTACAGTCCACGTCCGATGGAGCCGTTCCTTGACCACGTTGACCATGCCGCGCCGTGAGCACCAGGGAGGTGGACGACGGCGAGGCCTAGGAAGGGGACGACGCGGAGCCGGGGAAGACGTGGCAGTAAAAGCCCGCGCGGAGAGGAGTACAAGGGTTCACTGGTTCGGCTGCGGTGTGAGGCTGCCGTCACCGCGGAATAACAGGGGGTGTGGGTGAGTAGAGGAATGGCCTGGCCAGCGGTGGGAGTAGTAGGGGGCGGTGAGGCCTCCGCGGCATCACAGCTGGCCACGAGAGGCAGGAGCACGCGACATGACCGACGCTGCTTTGGGCGGCTGGAGCAAGAAGACCAGAGGTTGAAGAAGCACTACGGCCGTTGGATGGACATCGTACGGTCACTACAGCTAGAATTGTTTATATTGACTAAGTTGACAAAGGCCTTGGTACGCGTCAACTTAGTAGGCCCATAGGCCAGCCTCCGAAACGGTGCGCCCCAGATGTCAGGGGGAGGAATCATTTTTTGGGCGGCTGAAGCAAGAATATCCGAGATTGAAGAAGAAGCACGACATCCGTTGGATGGACATCCAACGGCCAGAGCTGCCAGAACCGTGTTTTTTTGACAAAGCCTTGCATACGCGTCAACTTACTTTTTTAGGGGACGCGTCAACTTAGAAGGCCCACAAGTGTGTGGCAGAGAACATATACCCCATTTGCGATTTGTAAGAATGTACATCCCATTTTTTAATTCTAACGGAATTTACTACAGCCCATTTACAGTTTGTTAAAAGTACATCCCATTTTCTAGCTAGGACAACGATTAATAATTTCAACCAACCGCTCAAAACAGAATTCAAAAAACATTCCAACATTTTTATTGGATCCGGAATATTTTTATCAAAATTTCCAGTCAGATTGAATATAATTTCAAAATGAAGTTGTATTACGTTAAAATCCAACAAAATATAGCGCGCGCAACAAGTAATGAAATAAAAAAATTCAAATCCCGAAGATAATATATTTTTTAAACTAATTACGCGTTTGGTGTATTATTTTATAGTTACTGCCCAGTTATTATAATTACATCCCATTTATTATTTCTTAAAGTCCATTTTCTTGTTAAGCCTAATGCATACCTCGTAGGAAAGTTTGCAGCCCAGCGGGACGGAGAATAACAAGTTGACCCGGATATTGCGTACAACTGTCGGCCCAGTTGCATTGCTGATGTTGAAAAAAAGGCCTGTGTAGTACAGTACAACCTAATATGGCTACTCAGCCCACATTCAGCGACGCCGGAAAGGCCCAAACAAGGCTTCTGTACAACTTTTTGAAGTCACTGAGCTCAATTAATAACTTAAGAAAAAAGTTAGATTACAGTGGAACCTAATTAAAAGCTGTCACGAGCCAAGAAATAATTCAACGGGTCCCACTTGTGCGTGTGTGCGTGTGTGTGTGTGTGAGAGAGAGAGAGAGACCCATCGGTTGATGCTCGTAAATACATCTTTCTGCCATATGCATTGCTGATGCTCAGTAAAAACTTATATAGTTGACACAATCATATAGAACATCATAGCACACTGAACATGCATACAAAAATTTCACGCACGCGACACAATCGGGATGGAAGCAATGGATCGCTACGGGTAGGGTTATGTTGAAACCAACGGACTCGTACATAACGGTTCATCGTCTTCATCAATGACAGGGAAATATCTTGAATGCTGTGCGAATAAAACAGACAGGCAACACAATACGTTCTGCTAGCACATTAAGTTGACGTACAACCCTTTCTAAAAAAAGTTCAGGTACAAAATTAGAACAGGTCACAATCAAATGTACTGGCACATCAGTGCTTCACACCCATAGCACGGATTTAACTAGTATCTGACAAGATTCAGTTGTTACCCTAAATTAGAGCACATCCAGGTAGCCAACCCCGCCTCTTCTCCCAAAGAAGCAGTGGCCTCCGCCGCGCGATGGAGTAGGCCCTGTGCCATCCATCGTTCCGAGCAACACGGGGAAAGTCTGACGTTGACTCCTGTAATGGACGTCGTCGACGGACCCTGGCACCAGCGGTGGTGGCAAGACTTCGATTGATGATTGACCACTTCTTCGACATGCACGAACACTCAATACAGGTACATCCCTAACGTGGTCCATGGCGGCCTTGGTGGCGACAAATAGCACAACCCCGGTTCCTGCACCGGTATCTCAACACCAATCACCTTCGGTATGGTGGCCGGCTTCTTCATCCATGCCATAACCGTCAGAGCCCAGCTGTCTGGAGGAACAAACATACTTACGAGCTCACCACCAAGGTCGTTGATAAGCTCATTCATGGACTCGCTGTTCCAAGCACGTCGAGGCATGACGTGGAAGGTAAGCTTTGTTAAAAACTCAAGTTCAGAGGGCACCGAGCCCCATCCTGGGTGCCACCGATCAAAGCTCACCAGCGCGCCATCGCAGAGCAAACGTCGGGAAGATTCGAACACACGACTGCAGTCAAAAGTTGTTCAGAACCCGATGAAGAAATCAGCCGATGGCGGACAGACTTCGACGAGCAAGTCACTTATTTGGATGCTGTGCGCAATGCCAAGAGCTTTGACAAGGTCATCCGGTGAGACGGGAGGCCGGTCGCCGTTGATGGTTACCATCAGCACTTTGCCAACAAACTGGTCATCAAGCGCCGCCATGCCACTGTTGAGCGACACCACGCAGCGACCAAAGGTAGGACGGACCTCAGGATCTCCGGCTCGGAGATCCGCATTGACCGGCGACATGATAGTGAGCTTGAGTACAGGGAGTACAGGAGGGGGATTTGGGGGAACTGGAGTAGGAATCGAGATTCCAGAGGTGGGAGAGGGGTGGGAGATTGGGGATGAAAAGGTAGCTTGAATTTCGAACGCGCGCCAATATGCTCTCAGCGCGCAAGTGCACGAAAATACCGGTGGCGCCCATATGTCGGCCTAAGAGTCCTTATTCTTTCTTTTTTGGAGAGCCCGACCTTTTTTTTGAGGATCTTTTGAGAGCCCGGCCTGAGAGTCATAATTGACCTGTTTGGCATTGCGTTACTACTCGGCCCATATTCAACGACACCTCACTGGCCCAAAGAAGTGTACATCATCGAAAAGACACTAAGCTCAAATTATATAACTTGAAAAAAGGAGACACACTCTGAACACTGGAGAATGGTGATGCCCTCATTTAGCCCACCAGTAGTTCGAGACAATAAAAAGTTCGAAACAACGATATATACAACATTCAAACACCGACTAGTGACTACTACTGACATAAACAACAAGACATGATAGTTCATAAGAAGTCTTGCTACACCACCAAAACGCACCCATCTGCAGCGCTCAGACTCTCATGATCAAGACGAGAATGTTATTCTAAACAGAGCCAACTATTACATAGTAAGAGTGACATAGACGAGGATGACCAAATGACAAGGAACATGCATAACTAAAGAAAGAACTACCCATCCAGAACAAGCAGCAAAGACAACAAAGTCATTCGAAGAGATGATCCAACACCATCATAATTTGCAGCCCCGCTTCAGCGACCAATGATCCGGAGACACCAGTACTCCACCCTTTCGACGCAACAGCCCAATTACCTATCAACCTGAATGCTTGAACCACATCACTGCCTGTCGTAATTGAGACATCCAAGGATCAAAGTTAATCCGAATGCGTTTGTCATTCTCACCTTCTTTTGGCTGCAGGCTGTATCGTTGACAATCAGAGGAGTTTGCTCCCGAACTCCTAGGGCTCACCGTGTAGACACAGTTTTCCATAGCAAACAGAGCCTCTCTGCCATCAAGGTCCTTGCCAACGGTGATCTCCTGGTTAATCGGATAATTGAGTCCGAGAAACAGAGAGTGTGAACCAAGGCTGTTTACCCGCCTCCAAATAAAAAATCCTGAAGGCCCCAACAAGCTGGCATCCTGCTCATAGACGTAACAGCCCCTGTCCAGATACTCACGTATTTCATGGTGCTTGTATACAATGGTTTTTTTGCAATATAACTTTTTTGGCTGATGTGTCTGAATGATCATTACTCTTTTGCCGTCGTCTGATCGAGCGAGGAACCAGTTGTGCTTCCCTGTTTTTGGCAATGGCAGTGTGATTACAAAGGGCAGTAACTATAGGGACACTGCATCATATCAAAAAGGACATGCATTGTTAATGTAAGATCAACATTGTTCAGAGTATGAGTAGGATAATGCAAGAAACAACATTGATATGTCCTTGTTGGAACTGGGAGAAAAATACAGGGAAATGTATATTGGGTTCGAAAATATAGAAGTGCCATGCATGGTTATACTCATGTTATCTCGCAATCGATTCTTCACAAGAAACTACCATGTCATGCATGTTATGGAATCATGTTCTGTCCTCACAAACAAATTCTTCAAGGTAACTAACAGACCATGCATTGTTATATACTCGTGTTCTGTGGGAAATTTTTTTGTGAGGATATTATTCTAGCCATTGATTGCTGAAGGGCAAATATATGTATGTACACATGGTAAGCATTACATGATTTCACTACTTCCAAATACAGAGTTCTCCATATGCACATTTACTTCCCTAATGTATGGTTAGATGAAATCAACAGTGTGGTGCATGTTTCTATATCATGAAAATGAGGAAACTAACATGGCCACTGATACACACTCATATTTAGTAGTAGTATATAGATTACTGTAAAATAAGGAGAATGTCCATATATTCCTAACCGTTGGATTATTCAGGGGTACAAATTGGCTGTAATGACATGATCACAATCGCATGAATTAACTCATTCCAAATATAGCTGATTTATGGCGTCTCTAATACATTGCCATAGTTCTACTCAAATTCTGCTCAAACAGGGATATGCCAATCATCACAAAAAGTTCAAACAGTGTCATGGCGTCATCATTAACATGAGACGAAAACAACTTACACGCACCGTCCCAGCAATACGTTGTGCCATCTCCTTTGTTGATCGCGTAGATGATGCCATTGTGTTCAATAGCATCACAGAAGTGTGTATCAGCTTTGACGATGATCCACTGCGGGCTGAGTTGTCCCCAGCTAAAGATGGCGCCGACGTAAAGATAGGCTAGTCCGCGATCGAACAAGGCAATTAGCTTGAAGTCTGCGTAATTCGCATGTCATGTGGGCACTTGGTAGATTACAATCTTCTGCAAAACAAGGTCCGTCCAACTGACGTGGTAATCTACATGACTAGGACCGCAATGGTAAAACTCTATATAATCCAACGGATGAAGGATAATCTCATGGGAGGTCTTGAAGTTCACGAGCACCAACTTTTTACCATCTTCTCTGAAGACAGCCATCCAATGGGAGTTCATGCCGACCCAGTACATACCTACCAAGAAGTTTCGGGCAATGGTGATCGGATCGAAGTCGAGGGAAATGATGTACGACGACCCACTACATACCTGCAAAGAAGTTTTGGCTAATGGAGATCGGATTGAAGTCGAGGGGCATCACGTATGCCTCCGTATCATGGTGAGCCAATCTCGCAAGACCATATAGCAGCAAGCAGGGTGTCTTGAAAAGCTTTGGCCTTGCTTCGATGATGGCTGTGTGCATGCCCCTCGAGCATGCAGCCAGCCGCAGGGCGCTCCACATATCCATACGCGAACAACAGAGGTCGAGGACATCACCGGGGAGATTGCTCCAATCGCGGCTCATATGTATCCTGCGCGGTTCACGTTCGGCCATGGTGGAGTTTGGAAGGTGGG
>LR738712.1:183424522-183439157 GCA_902687465.1 Secale cereale | reverse complement strand
TAGGAGTATATATATATTTCTCAGGCCGTGTTGATGAGGTGAAGGTCGGATGTGGTTCCTTTAGAGATAATAAGGGGTTTTCTGCAAATAGGAGCAGAGAAGTGGGCTATTGTTGCAAAAATGCCACAACTTACCTCACAACCGTTAGATGCAGATCTAATGGTCAGAAACGACGGATGGCAGACACACCACACTCACCAACTGAGTCTTTTATAGGAGTATATATATATTTCTTAGGCTGTTTTGATGAGGTGAGGGAGGGATGTGGTTGCTTTCAAGATAATAAGTGGTTTTCTGCAAATTGGAGCAGAGAAGTGGGCTATTGTTGCAAAAATGGCACAACTTACCTCACAGCCGTTAGATGCAGATCTAATGGTCAGAAACGACGGATGGCAGACACACCACCATCAGCAACTGAGTCTTTTATAGGAGTATATATATTTCTCACGCTGTTTGGATGAGGTGAGGGAGGGATGTAGTTGCTTTCAAGATAACAAGGGGTTTTCTTTAAATTGGAGAAGAGAAGTGATACGTCCATTTTGCATCATGCTTATATGTTGATATTTATTGCATTATGGGCTGTTCCTACATGTTTTGTCATAATACTTACGCCTTTCTCTCTTATTTTACAAGGTTTACATGAAGAGGGAGAATGCCGGCAGCTGGAATTCTGGGCTGGAAAAGGAGCAAACTCTGGAAACCTATTCTGCACAACTCCAAAAGCCCTGAAACTCAACAGAACATTGTTTCGGAAAATATAGAAAATATCTGGTGAAAGAAACCCATGAGGGGGGCCACCGGCTGTCCTCGAGGATGGGGGGCGCGTCCCCCTTCCCAAGACGCGCCCCCCTGCCTCGTGGGCCAGCCGGCAGGCCCCCGGTGCCCATCTTCTCCTATATGAGGTGTTTTAACCTGGAAAAAATCATAAGGAGGATTTCGGGACCAGACGCCACCGTCTCGAGGCGGAACCGAGGCGGAAACCAATCTAGGGCTCCGGCAGAGCTGTTCTGCTGGGGATACTTCCCTTCGGGAGGGGGAAATCGTCACCACCGTCATCACCAACAACTCTCCCATCTTGGGGAGGGCTATCTTTATCAACATCTTCACCAGCACCATCTCCTCTCAAACCCTAGTTCATCTCTTGTATCCAATCTTTGTACCCAAATCTCAGATTGGTACCTGTGGGTTGCTAGTAGTGTTGATTACTCCCTGTAGTTGATGCTAGTTGGTTTATTTAGTGGAAGATCATATGTTCAGATCCATTATGCATATTAATACCCCTCTAATCATGAACAATATTATTTCTTGTGAGTAGTTACTTTTGTTCCCGAGGACATGGGAGAAGTCTTGGTATTAGTAGTCATGTGAGTTTGGTCTTCGTTTGATATTCTGATGAGATGTATGTTGTCTCTTCTCTAGTGGTGTCATGTGAACGTCGACTACATGACACTTCACCATTATTTGGGCCTAGAGGAAGGAATTGGTAAGTACTAAGTAGATGATGGGTTGCTAGAGTGACAGAAGCTTAAACACTAGTTTATGCGTTGCTTCGTAAGGGGCTGATTTGGATCCATATGTTTCAGGCTATGGTTAGGTTTACCTTAATACTTATTTTGTAGTTGCGGATGCTTGCATTAGAGGTTAATCATAAGTGGGAGGCTTGTCCAAGTAAGGGCAGCACCCAAGCACCGGTCCACCCACATACCAAATTATCAAAGTACCGAACGCGAATCAGACGATCGTGATGAAAACTAGCTTGACGATAATTCCCATGTGTCCTCGGGAGCGCTTTCCTTTATATAAGAGTTTGTCCAGGCTTGTCCTTTGCTACAAAAAGGATTGGTCCACCTTGCTGCACCTTATTTACTTTTACCTTTTGTCACTTGCTACCAATTACCTTATCACAAAACTATCTGTTACCTATCATTTCAGTGCTTGCAGAAAATACCTTACTGAAAACCGCCTATCATTTCCTTATGCTCCTCGTTGGGTTCGACACTCTTACTTATCGAAAGGACTACAATAGATCCCCTACACTTGTGGGTCATCAAGACTCTTTTCTGGCGCAGTTGCCGGGGAGTGAAGCGCCTTTGGTAAGTGGAATTTGGTAAGGAAAAATTTATATTGTGTGCTGAAATTTATTATCACTTGTTATTATGGCTCAAAATCCTTTGAGGGGCTTGTTCAGGGTATCTTCACCCCAAGCAGAAGAGCAACGAGTTTCTCCTCAACCTACTGCACCTATTAAATATTTGCTTTGAGATTCCTTCGGGTATGATAGAGAAATTGCTTGAAAATCCCTATACAGGAGACGGAACACTTCACCCCGATTTACATCTTATCTATGTGGATGAAGTTTGTGGATTATTTAAGCTTTAAGGTATGCCCGAGGATGTTATCAAGAATAAGGTCTTCCCTTTATCTTTGAAGGGAGATGCATTGACATGGTATAGGCTATGCGATGATATGGGATCATGGGACTATAATCGTCTAAACTTGGAATTTCATCAGAAGTTCTACCCTATGCACCAGGTTCATCGTGATCGTAATTATATTTATAATTTCTGGCCTCGCGAAGGAGAAAGCATCGCTCAAGCTTGGGGGAGGCTTAAGTCAATGTTATATTCATGCCCCAATCATGAGCTCTCAAGAGAAATGATTATTCAAAATTTTTATGCTCGGCTTTCTCATAATAATCGCTCCATGCTCGATACTTCTTGCTCTGGCTCTTATATGATGAAGACTATTGACTTCAAATGGAATTTATTGGAAAGAATTAAATGCAACTCTGAATATTGGGATCTCGATGAAGGTAAGGAGTCAGGTATGACCCCTAAGTTTGATTGTGTTAAAGCTTTTATGGATACCGATGTTTTCCGTGAGTTTAGCACTAAATATGGACTTGACTCTGAGATAGTAGCTTCTTTCTGTGAATCTTTTGCTACTCATGTTGATCTCCCCAAGGAGAAGTGGTTTAAATACCATCCCCCTATTGAAGTAAAAGTAGTTGAACCTATTAAAGTTGAAGAAAAGACTATCACTTATAATGTTGATCCTATTTTACCTACTGCTTATATTGAGAAACCACCTTTCTCGGTTAGGATAAAGGATCATGCTCAAGCTTCAACTATAGTTCGTAAGAGTAATACTAGAACACCTACACCCTCTGAGCAAATTAAAGTTGAACCTAGTGTTTCTATGGTTAAAGATCTCTTGGTAGAAGATTTAGATGGACATGTTATTTACCTCCAAGAAGAGTCTGCTAGAATAGCCAAACCCAATGCTAGGAACAAACATAAGCCGGTTGTAGGCTTGCCTGTTATCTATGTCAAGATAGGAGATCATTGCTATCATGGTTTATGCGACGTAGATGCTAGTGCGAGTATTAGCCCTCTTGATTTATATAACAAAATTATGCATGATATTGCACCTGTTGAGTTAGAAGGGATTGATGTTACTATTAAGCTTGCTAATAGAGATACTATTTCACCAGTTGGGATTGTTAGAGATATTGAGGTCTTGTGTGGGAAGGTTAAATATTCTGCTGATTTTCTTGTTCTTAGTTCCCCACAAGATGCATTCTGCCCCATTATATTTGGTAGACCCTTCTTGAATACCATTAATGCCAAGATAGACTGCGTGAAAGACATTGTCACTGTTGGATTAGGGGATATGTCTCATGATTTTAACTTTGCTAAATTTCGTAGACAACCCCTTGAAAAGGCACCACCCAGTAAGGATGAAATTATTGGTTTTGCTTCTATTGCCGTGCCACCTAATGATCCTTTAGAACAATACTTGCTAGACCATGAAAATGATATGCATATGAATGAGAGATGGGAAATAGATGAAATATTCTTTAAACAGGGACCCTATTGAAAAACAACTTGCCTGTTGAAATTCTAGGTTATCCTCCTCCACCCAAGGGTGATCCCGTGTTTGAAATTAAACCTTTGCCTGATAATCTTAAGTATCTTTATCTTGATTAAAAGAAGATGTATCCTGTTATTATTAGTGCTAACCTTTCAAAGCAGGAAGAAGAAAAAATATTGAAAACTCTGAAGAAGCACCGTGCTGCTATTGGATATACTCTAGATGATCTTAAGGGCATTAGTCCCACTATATGCCAACACAAGATAAAATTGGAAGAAAATGCTAAACCAGTTATTGACCATCAGCGATGGATAAACCCTAAGATGAAAGAAGTGGTACAAAAGGAAATACTAAAGCTTCTAGAGGCAGGTATTATCTATCCAGTTGTTGATAGCCAGTGGGTAAGTCATGTCCATTGTGTTCCTAAGAAAGGAGGTATGACTATTGTCCCTAATGATAAAGATGAATTGATCCCACAAAGAATAGTTACAGGTTATAGGATGGTAATTGATTTCCGTAAGTTAAATAAAGCTACTAAAAAAGATCATTACCCCTTGCCATTTATTGATCAAATGCTAGAAAGGTTATCCAAACATACTCATTTTTGCTTTCTAGATGGTTATTCTGGTTTCTCTCAAATGCCTATGTCAAAAGGGGATCAGGAAAAGACCACTTTTACTTGTCCTTTCGGTACCTTTGCTTATAGACGTATGCCTTTTGGTTTATGTAATGCTCCTGCTACCTTTCAATGATGCATGATGGCTATATTCTCTGATTTTTGTGAAAAGATTGTTGAGGTGTTCATGGATGATTTCTCCGTTTACGGGACTTCTTTTGATGATTGTTTAAGCAACCTTGACCGAGTTTTGCAGAGATGTGAAGACACTAACCTTATCTTGAATTGGGAGAAGTGCCACTTTATGGTTAATGAAGGCATTGTCTTGGGACATTAAATTTCTAAAAGAGGTATTGAAGTTGACAAAGCTAAAGTTGATGCTATTGAAAAGATGCCATGCCTAAAGGACATCAAAGGTATACAAAGTTTCCTTGGTCATGCTGGGTTTTATAGGAGGTTCATAAAGGACTTCTCCAAAATCTCCAGGCCTTTGACTAATATCTTACAAAAAGATATTCCTTTTGTCTTTGATGATGATTGTCTAGAAGCATTTGAAATACTTAAGAAAGCATTGATCTCTGCACCTATTGTCCAGCCTCCTGACTGGAATTTACCCTTTCAGATTATGTGCGATGCTAATGATTATGCTGTAGGTGCTGTTCTAGGGCAAAGAGTTGATAATAAATTGAATGTTATCCAGTATGTTAGTAAGACTCTAGATAGTTCCCAAAGAAATTATGCTACCACTGAGAAAGAATTTTTAGCAGTTGTATTTGCTTGTGATAAGTTTAGACCCTATAGCGTTGATTCTAAAGTAACTATTCACACTGATCATGCTGCTATCAAATACCTTATGGAAAAGAAAGATGCTAAACCTAGACTTATTAGATGGGTTCTCTTGCTGCAAGAATTTGACTTGCATATTATTGATAGAAAGGGAGCTGAGAACCCCATAGCAGATAACTTGTCTAGGTTAGAGAATATAGTTGATGAACCACAACCTATTGATGATAGCTTTCTTGATGAACAACTAGCTGTCATAAGTACTTCTCATACTGCTCCATGGTATGCTGATTATGCTAATTATATTGTTGCTAAGTTTATACCTCCTAGCATCACATACCAGCAAAAGAAAAAGTTCTTCTATGATTTGAGACATTACTTTTGGGATGACCCACATCTTTATAAAGAAGGAGTAGATGGTATTATTAGACGTTGTGTACCTGAGCATGAACAGGAACAAATCCTATGCAAGTGCCACTCCGAAGTCTATGGAGGACACCATGCGGGAGACAGAACTGCACCCAAGGTATTGCAATCCGGTTTTTATTGGCCTACTCTCTTCAAGGATGGCCGTAAGTTTGTCTTATCTTGTGATGAATGTCAAAGAATTGGTAATATTAGTAGACGACAACAAATGCCTATGAATTATTCACTCGTTATTGAACCATTTGATGTTTGAGGCTTTGATTATATGGGACCTTTTCCTGCCTCTAATGGGCACACACATATTTTAGTTGCTGTTGATTACGGTACTAAGTGGGTAGAAGCTATTCCAACTAGTAGTGCTCATCATAACACCTCTATTAAGATGCTTAAAGAAGTTATATTTTTGAGGTTTGGAGTCCCTAGATATCTAATGACAGATGGTGGTTCACACTTTATTCATGGTGCTTTCCATAAGATTCTTGCTAAATATGATGTCAACCATAGAATTGCATCACCTTATCACCCACAGACTAGTGGTCAAGTAGAACTTAGTAATAGGGAGTTGAAATTAATCTTGCAAAAGACAGTTAATAGGTCTAGAAAGAATTGGTCCAAGAAACTAGATAATGCATTATGGGCCTATAGAACTGCATACAAAAATCTTATGGGTATGTCTCCATATAAGATGGTATATGGAAAAGCATGTCACTTACCTCTTGAGCTAGAACATAAGGCATATAGGGCTATTAAGGAGCTCAACCATGATTTCAAAATTGCCGGTGAGAAGAGGTTATTTGACATTAGCTGTCTCGATGAGTGGAGAACCCAGGCTTATGAGAATGCCAAGCTGTTTAAAGAAAGAGTTAAAAGATGGCATGACAAGAGGATACAAAAGCGTGAGTTTAACGTAGGTGATTATGTCTTGCTATTCAACTCTTGTTTAAGATTTTTTGCAGGAAAACTTCTCTCTAAGTGGGAAGGACCTTACATTATCGAGGGGGTCTATATTCCGGTGCCATAAAAATCAACAACTTCGAAGGCACAAATCCGAAGGTGGTGAATGGTCAAAGAATCAAACACTACATCTCAGGTAATCCTATAAATGTTGAAACTAATGTTATTGAAACCATATCCCCGGAGGAATACATAAGGGACACTTTCCAGAACGATTCAGCCTCCAAAAAGGAAGAGGTACGTGATACGGTAAGTAAACCGACTCCAAAACAGTTCTAAAGGCAATTTTCTCCGTTTTGGAATATTTAGAAAAATAGAAAAATAAACCGTAGTCCGGAAGAGACATGAGGCGTCTCGAGGGTGGAGGGCGCGCCCCCCTTCCTAGGGTTTGGAAAAAATTCATTATATATACTCCTGAAGGTTTTGACCTCTGTATCACGCAAAAATCCTCTGTTCTTGTTTCGAGTTGTTCCTGTCGTAGATAAAGCAGCATGTCTTCCCAGGATTCAGAGGGAGAAAGCTATGTGGCTGATTCCCTTGCTAACCCTAAAGTCTATGGGGATTGGGAGCATTATGGTTGGACCACGGAAGAAGAAGAAGATCATGATGCAAAGAAGAAGGACTGTACTAGCTTAGATGAAGACAAAGTCCCACTACCTCAACCTGGAGACATGCACGTGGAGTTCAAAAATTCAAGCCTCCCAGATAGAGTAAAGAAACCTAAGATCAAATTTACCCCTTTTAACCTCTTGCAGGAGAACAAGCAGGCACTATGCAAGAAGATATTATATCTTGAGCTAGAGATCAATGATCTAAAAGAGCAAAATTCTGCCCTTAAGCGTACGCTGGGGAAGAAGTCTCCATCATCACCACCCCCGAAGAAGGAGACATAATCATGGGCACTCCCCTTGGCAACTGCCAAGCTTGGGGGAGTGACCCCGGTACCGTATCACCATCACTCCTATCTTTACCGTTTTACTTAGTTCAATCCTTTTGGTAGTATCTTGATCTATTAGAATAAAGTTAGCATGATCTAGTTGTGAGCTTTTTCTTCGTGAGCTTTATCCTTTGTAATCGAGTCTGTGAGCTATATAATAAAGATTAGTGTTGAGTCAAGGGCTTGATTTACTCACTTGGGTCATGATAAAAAGAAAGAAAACATAGAGAGTATCAAAGAGATCATATCGATCTTATGGGAAGTAATGACTTCACATACAAGAGTATGATAAATAAAAGTTGTTGGGAGGTGACAAACGTAGTTTTTGTCATCGTTGCAATTAATAGGAAGTAATAAAAGAAGAGAGGCTTCACATACAAATATACTATCTTGGACATCTTTTATGATTGTGAGCACTCATTAAAGTATGACATGCTAAAGAGTTGATGTTGAACAAGGAAGACAACATAATGGGATATGTCTTCTTATATCCGAAATAAAGTATGTTGTCATGGATCATCCAACATGTTGAGCTTGCCTTTCCCCCTCGTGCTAGCCAAAACTCCTTGCACTAAGTAGAGATACTACTTGTGCTTCCATATATCCTTAAACCTAGTTTTTCCATGAGAATCCACCATACCTACCTATGGATTGAGAAAGATCCTTCCAAGTAAGTTTTTATGTTGCAAATCCGCTAAAATATGTATGATTTATTAGTGTGGGAGAAATTAGCTTTATACGATCTTGTGATATGGAAGTAATAAAAGTGACCGACAGCATAATAAAGGTCCTTATCACAAGTGGCAATATAAAGCGAAGTTCTTCTATGCTAAGACTTTGTGTATCCAACCATAAAAACACATGACGACCTCTGCTTCCCTCTGTGAAGGGCCTATCTTTTATTCTTTTCTTATAAGTGTCAAGGTGAAACCCACCTTTCCCTTTTACATTTTATCCTTTGGCAAGCACATTGTGTTGGAAAGATCCAGACATATATACCCACTTGGATGTAAGTTTTCATGATCTATTACTGTTGACATTACCCTTGAGGTAAAAGGTTGGGAGGCAACACCATAAGCCCCTATCTTTCTGTGTGTCCGATTAAAACTCCATAAACATAAGTATTGCGTGAATGTGAGCAATTGTGAAAGACTATATGATAGTTGAGTATGTAGGCTTGCTGAAAAGCTCTTATATTGACTCTTCTCGATATTACGATAAATTGCAATTGCTTCAATGACCGAGACCAAAGTTTGTTAGTTTCCAATGAAGTTTATGATGCATACTTGATATTGTGGATGTAGCATAAGAATCATATGACTACAATTACTTAAGTTGCTGTTATGAGAATGATCATGATGCACTCATGTCCGTATTTTGTATTTATCGACACCTCTATCTCTAAACATGTGGACACATTTTTCGATATCGGCTTTCGCTTGAGGACAAGCGAGGTCTAAGCTTAGGGGAGTTGATACGTCCATTTTGCATCATGCTTATATGTTGATATTTATTGCATTATGGGCTGTTCCTACATGTTTTGTCACAATACTTATGCCTTTTCTCTCTTATTTTACAAGGTTTACATGAAGAGGGAGAATGCCGGCAGCTGGAATTCTGGGCTGGAAAAGGAGCAAACTCTGGAAACCTATTCTACACAACTCCAAAAGCCCTAAAACTCAACAAAACATCGTTTCGGAAAATATAAAAAATATCTGGCGAAAGAAACCCATGAGGGGGGCCCATCTTCTCCTATATGAGGTGTTTTGACTTGGAAAAAAATCATAAGGAGGCTTTCGGGACCAGATGCCGCTGTCTCGCGGGGGAACCGAGGCGGAAACCAATCTAGGGCTCCGGCAGAGCTGTTCTGCCCGAGATACTTCCCTCTGGGAGGGGGGAACCGTCACCACCATCATCACCAACAATTCTCCCATCTTGGGGAGGGCTATATTCATCAACATATTCACCAGCACCATCTCTTCTCAAACCCTAGTTCATCTCTTGTATCCAATCTTTGTACCCAAACCTCAGATTGGTACGTGTGGGTTGCTAGTAGTGTTGATTACTCCTTGTAGTTGATGCTAGTTGGTTTATTTGGTGGAAGATCATATGTTCAGATCCATTATGCATATTAATACCCCTATGATCATGAACAATATTATGTCTTGTGAGTAGTTACTTTTGTTCCTAAGGACATGGGGGAAGTCTTGCTATTAGTAGTCATGTGAGTTTGGTCTTCGTTCGATATTTTGATGAGATGTATGTTGTCTCTCCTCTAGTGGTGTCATGTGAACGTCGACTACATGACACTTCACCATTATTTGGGCCTAGAGGAAGGCATTGGTAAGTAATAAGTAGATGACGGGTTGCTAGAGTGATAGAAGCTTAAACCCTAGTTTATGTGTTGCTTTGTAAGGGGCTGATTTGGATCCATATGTTTTAGGCTATGGTTAGGTTTACCTTAATACTTATTTTGTATTTGCGGATGCTTGCATTAGAGGTTAATCATAAGTGGGAGGCTTGTCCAAGTAAGGGCAGCACCCAAGCACCGGTCCTCCCACATACCAAATTATCAAAGTACCGAACGCGAATCAGACGATCGTGATGAAAACTAGCTTGACGATAATTCCCATGTGTCCTCGGGAGCGCTTTCCTTTATATAAGAGTTTGTCCAGGCTTGTCCTTTGCTACAAAAAGGATTGGGCCACCTTTCTGCACCTTATTTACTTTTACCTTTTGTCACTTGCTACCAATTACCTTATCACAAAACTATTTGTTACCTATCATTTCAGTGGTTGCAGAAAATACCTTACTGAAAACTGCCTATCATTTCCTTCTGCTCCTCGTTGGGTTCGACACTCTTACTTGTCGAAAGGACTACGATAGATCCCCTACACTTGTGGGTCATCAAGAAGTTGGCTATTGTTGCAAAGATGCCACAACTTACCTCACAGCCGTTAGATGCAGATCTAATGGTCAGAAACGACAGATGGCAGACACACCACCATCACCAACTGAGTCTTTTATAGGAGTATATATATATATTTCTCAGTCTTTTTTGATGAGGTGAGGGAGGGATGTGGTTGCTTTCAAGATAATAAAGGGTTTTCTGCAAATTGGAGCAGAGAAGTGGGCTATTGTTGAAAAAATGCCACAACTTACCTCACAGCCATTAGATGCAGATCTAATTGTCAGAAACGACGGATGGAAGACACACCACCATCACCAGCTGAGTCTTTTATAGGAGTATATATATTGCTCAGGCTGTTTTCATGAGGTGAGGGAGGGATGTGGTTGCTTTCAAGATAATAAGGGGTTTTCTGCAAATTGGAGCAGAGAAGTGGGCTATTGTTGCAAAAATGCTACAACTTACCTCACAGCCATTAGATGCAGATCTAATGGTCAGAAACGACGGATGGCAGCCACACCACCATCACCAACTGAGTTTTTTATAGGAGTATATATATATATATATATAGAAACATGTATAAATTGTAACATTTTGGTTCTGCTCCTTCACACGATCGATAGGTAGAAATAACGATTGGAAACGCTAGGGCGGGGCTATTTCCGTCAGATAAGCAGGATACATAGTAGCTAGGTTGGCGCATCGTCGGTTTGTTCACACGCGGTCCGACATGTTCTAGTGTTTCTAGCGAGATGCCCGCGCGTTGCACAAAGTTGATAGAAAAGGTAAGCACAACTTATAAATTGACGGATGGAGTACTAGTTACAGTGATGCATATAATTAAGCAAAGGGATCGCACATGTCCGTATTGACTGGAACGAGAATGCAACAACATAATAAGAATTAAGGCCACGATGATGCTGTGATCGCAGTGGTGGTTACAGAAGGCAAGAATAAAGATGCCTCCATAAACGTACGACCTCCTCCTCCTCAACTTAGTGCGACGGGCCACCGACCGGTGGCTAAGGAGTGGCGGCTTTTGTGGCGAGGTTGTGGTGCTTCTCAGCAAAGGCATCCAAGGCTTCCAGCCGGTTGAGGAAAGCCAACGTCATAGCATCCTCACTGGCCTTATAGATACCTATGTACACGATTTTCTCGTACACGTGGATGTGTAGGTTGACAAATTCTTGCAGGGCGAGGCGCCTCGCGGCGAGCGCGACCTCCAGGTGGACATTCTTCGTGGCGTTGGCGGGTAGTCGCAGGGCCACCAGTGCTTCAAAGATGTTCCGGCCATGGAGGCCGATTAGGGTGGCAGGCAATGAGGAGCCCGGGCGCGCGGGCTGGAGGAGTACGGCGATGTCGTCCGTGAGCTTCTTCATGACAGTGAACTTGTTGGTGGTGGCAACGATCATCTGGTCCAACTGAGAGTTGTAGTTGGCGTCGATGGTGGCCATCCACCAGCCGGTCTCCAACACCGTCTGGAGACGATCCTCGACGCCATGTCGCAGGCCAACGTCGTGGACCATCTGGCACAGCCGCTGGCCGCTCACGCGCATCGCCGCCATGGGTCTGGAGTGAGCTCTTTTGCGCTTAGTGTAGGTGCTTAGGAAAATGCTTAGGTGCGTACGATGTGGTAGATGCATTGGAATGGAGGGACGCCTTTATATGAGGGCAAACTGTGTTGCATTCACATCGTGCAACCTCTTTTCCCGGTCCTCCTCCCATCACTTCCCTCATGCATTAATTGAAGGAGGATGCATTGACCATTCAACATTTCGGGAACCACTACTCCCTCCCTCGTCTGCAGTAAAGCCGTATCCGGAACTGCACCGCCCGCTGTCAAATCGAATAGTACTGCGCCGCCCGCTGCATGCCCGGCTGAACATGCCTCCTCGCATCCATCAAACCCTCCGTTAAACCCGCATGCAAACCGAGAAACCTACTCCGGCCACACGTCCGTTCATGAGCAGGCCGGAATTAAACGCAACACTGGCCGAGCTCCTCCCGTCCTCCCTCGGTTTAAACAGGGCCAGACGCCGGCCAAGCTCCTACTGTCCGCCCTCTATTTACACGAGGCTAGAAAGACAGCGGGCAAGAGTCGCACCCCTCCGCCGCTCCCCCATCTCCTCCTTCACCATTTTCTCCACTCTTCCGATGGCTTTAGAGGAGCCGTTCTCTGGCATATTACCCGGCTGGGTGGCCCGCCGAGCCCTCCGGATACGGGCGAGGCTGCCCGGTGCTTTACCAACCTCGCTTGGCCTGACGGAGCCAGTTGCCGCCCCAAGCAGGCGCGTGGTTCAGCAACTCGCTGCTCCAGTTAAGCTCGATGAGGAGTGGCGAGTTGCTCCACGCCGGTATGGGTGTCGTCGCTGCCGTATCATACCACGCCACCAGTGTCCTCAGTGTCGCGCCTCCCGTGTCTGTGGGCATGCCTCCCGTGCCTGCGGCAGCGCCATGCAGGCAGAGACAAAGGCCGGGTGCGTGGAGAGCGACGAGTCGGCCGCCATCATCGAGGAGAAGTAGAACACAAGAGGCCGCCGCCACTTGGGTCCCATGAAGGCCACCGCCGAGGCGACGACTGCACATTCAGGTGGTTTCTTTGCTTCTTCACGTCTCCCGAGGAACTTCGTCGACCCCGCAAAGTGTCTGCCCTACATGAGGAAGGGATCCGCGGGCAGACATTTAGATTATGCACTCCCTCTCCAGCTGGTGGGAAATTTATGTTCTAAGAATGGATAAATTGTATGTATCTATAACTAAAATAAGTCTAGATACATCCATTTCTAGGACAAGTATTTCCGGACGGAGGGAGTATTAATTATACCAAGAGAGCCGGATTCGCGCCGCTTAGTTCATGTAAATGTAATGAAATCCATCATGTTTATATGAAGATCCGGCTTTTTTATACGAAATCCTTCATGCTTATATGCAATCAGTCAGTGTTTGGACAAATTTCATTTGGTTGGTTAGAGTTGTGAAAATGTATGCTGCTGGCGTTTGATGTCGTCCTCCGCGGAAGGAAGCGGGAGAAAATTTGTCGGCTGCTGTTGGAGATGCTCTTATGCTGGAAATAATAGAGTGACATCCAATCCATTTGAGTTTATTGCGTGCATGATTGTCCCTCTATAAAAGTTAATTGCATGTACAGTGTACACGTGACTTGCACGGTGGTTACAACTTCGTACAAAAAGTTAAAAAGAAACAAGTCCATCCTTAATCTTGTATTCTAAGTACTATGTGGGTTCCACTGTCAGTATAGTAGCGAAAGAAGTATATATGAAATAAGTAATATATAATATAAAAATCTAAAGTTAAAGACATAATTCGAACTCATGTCATCGCGTTGCGAGCATCCGACGCTAACCAGTCCAGCACATTTTTGTTGTAGACCATGCTGGAGATATATCTCCATGTCTACTCTTATACTCCATCCGTTCCTAAATATTTGTCTTTTTCAGATTTCGAATGGACTACCACATATGGATGTTTATGTAGACATATTTTAGAGTGTAGATTCACTCATTTTGCTCCATATGTAGTCACTTTTTGAAATCTCTAAAAAGATAAATATTTAGGAACGGAGGGAGTAGAAAACAGAGTTGGTGATGATGGTGTGTGTGCCATCCTGCAATATAGGCCGTCGGATTTATATCTAACGGATAGGAAGAAAACTATGGCAATTTTGCAAAAATATACCCACACCCCTCTCCACATTCGCAAATACGACCTTCCCTCCTTCATCCTTTTCTCTCACAAGATAAACTACTCATACAAATGCATCTTGATGTTCCGTGCAACGCACGGGCATCTAGCTAGTTTCTTTTAAAATAGTTACTGCGATAATTGGGTTGAAGTGATATATTTTATGTCTGCCCCGAATGATTTCAGATTCACTAGTAGTAAAAAAGAAAAGGTTGCCTTCTTAATTAACAGAAAACAGGGTGAAAACTATCACATGATGCCGATACAAACGAGGCACACTGGGTTGAGCGTCATCGTCACTACAGTTGTGCGTGCGCGAGAAGTCTACATATCGAGGGGGCTACTGAGCGAGGCACAGAGACACAATGTTCGAGAGAGAAACCAATTGACAAATTACGATTAGATCGAGTTGTCACCCTTCTGCTGTCATTGTTGG
>LR738712.1:183399422-183424319 GCA_902687465.1 Secale cereale | reverse complement strand
TTGCATATCCCTACTCTTATAAAAAACAGAGTTGGTGATGATGGTGTTCCTGCCATCCTGCAATATAGGCCATCCGATTTATACCCGACGGATAGGAAGGAAACTGTGGCAATTTTGCAAAAAGATACCCACACCCCTCTCCGAATTTGCAAATAAGGCATTCCCTCGTTCATCCTTTTCTCCCACAAGATAAACTACTCATACAAATGCATCTTGATGTTCGGTGCAACGCATGGGCATCTTGCTAGTAGGGAGAAGGAGTTTGCGTGACACATATCTAGATATATTAAGGGATAGGTAAATAGCATTTGTGCGAGGCATACTTAAAGGATCACGAGGGTAAACAAAAGTGTGTGCATGCAAGTGCCGGAAAAAATGAAGCGAGAAACAATGTGTGTGTGTGTGTGTGTGCGCGCGCGCGTGTGTGTGTGTGTGAGGGAGGGAGAGAGAGAGAGCGAGGGAGAGAGAGAGAGAGAGAGAGAGAGAGAGAGAGAGAGAGCGAAATCTCAAAATAAAAGGTGCTCTGTTGGAATCCCATTGTATGTATTCATATGGTTCCGGAACTCGAGTTAACCTTAGGCATATGTGTGAGAGACATTATTATACTTTGAGACATTAGTGGCTGTGGGTGAGCGGAATTAAAGGGGTGGGCGTGTTCGATAGAGAGAGCGTGTGTGTTTCAGTGTGAGAGACTTGTAGGACGGCGTAGAAAGACGAATTCTAACCTTGACGAAGGGAGAGAAATACACGAAGTGGGCATGTGTGATTCCGATGCCCACAGGGAAATTAGATATGTATGCGTGTGAGAGAGATTGCACCATTCATTCACGTATCACTATCTAGCGATCGTGGACGTGCATCGCTTGAACATAAATCAATATCTACTTCGTATCGTGGCCAAAGGTACAATATCGATTCAACGGTATAAAGATTGGACACTCACATATCACATTTTTTTCTATTTAAATAAACCTTTTCAGTTGTGCATGCCAAAGTTACGGTGATGTTTCTTCAAACAACCAATGTAGCTATCATGTACATGCACCATTGTTACTATTGCATTCAAAATCATTAGTCTTGGATGATTTAAGGTTCTATTATTAAGTAATATATGTAATATTCATATATGAATTCAACGGGTACACATTTTATGAAATGGAGGCTATGTAATCATATAAGGTAACACTTTAAGTAGCGGACTACAATATCCATTTCTTTTTGTGCGCCTCTACACTAACACGTCAATGCATTATGTTTAAAGTAAATAACCAATTGCACTAAATTATCTATTTACACGAGAAATACATAGGATGAGCGTTTGATCCATTTTTTGTGAACGCGCCACTACACCCGTACGATTGGCCACGCCCGTGTGAACGTCGAAGTTATCGGCGCATCATCCCGAGTTATTGTCTTTTTTTCTGGGGTGGACTTCACACCAGTTATTAACTGCTGACGCGTGCCCCGTGTACATAGTCTCGCATGACCTTCCCGCTAGCACGGTCCAAAATTAGTTGAAACTGGATACGAACGATCCCGCGGGTGGCAAAATCTCCCGCCTCCTTCTAAAATTTCCGCCACCTTAGTATTTAGCATGCGAAATTCCCCTTTTGTCCTTGGTGCACGGAGACCAACAGCTACAATACCGCCCTCATCTTCATAATAGGTCGGGGCTGCTTTGGTAACTTCCGGTTCCCCCCACTACACGGCACCCCCATTTCCCCTCCCCTCCCTAAAAAACGATGAACTCCACAGCACCAGAGCATCTCACATCACGCCATATGTACTTCATCGGACTTTCTCCCCTCCCCTCTCAAAACCCTAGACTGCTCATCCACCGGCGTACCAGAGCCCATTCACTGCCAGTGGCGTCCACCTCGCGGATCTACTTCCGCGGCCGCATCTACCCCTCCCACCTCCCCTAGAAACAAGTAGACTGCTCATCCACCACTGTCCCACAACCCATTCAGTGCCGACCTTGTCCACGGCGCCGGATCTGCTTCGCCGGTACTCTCGTCAACCGCAGCGCATCTGCAGCGGCTCATTCATACTCCCCACCGGAGACGCTTCGTCCACACCCCCCGGAGCCGCCCCACCGACGCCCCGGTCGACGGCCTCTGATCCTCTTCGTCGACACCTTCCTCAACCCTACCGGAGCCGCTTCACCGACACCATTGTCAACCCCACCGAAGTAGCTTCGCCTATACCATTTTCAACCCTACCGGGGCCGCTTTTCCAACTCACAAGTCCACGGCCTCAGATTTGCTTCCTCACACCCTCATCCAACCTACCGGAGCAGCTTCTGACGCCCCGTCCACGGCCACAGATCCGCATCATCGACCCCATCCTTAACCCAACCACCGGAGCATCTTCACCTATGCCCTCGTCCACGGCCACAGATCCGCTTCACCCACACCGTAGTCCACCCTACCGGAGCCGATCCATAAACACTCTACTCGACGGTTCTAGATCTCCTTACCGGACCCTGACAGCCAGCGTAGCGTCATCACCCTTGACGTTTATAACCTGATACCCACCGTCTGGCAAGATGCCAAGCACCCGCCACGGCCTAGGTACTTGTCACCTTTAAACCCGTCCAGCATCACCTGCCCAATGTACTTCAAATATACTAACAGGTCGCTGTTACCTGTTATGCAGCTAGCAAAAACTACAAGGACGATGTTTCTTCTGGAGCTAACAGCTTGGCCAACCAAGATCCTGGACCGAGGCATTGCTATGATCTTGTAAGCGTGACTCTCTCTCTCTCTTGTATTGTTTTGTTCCTGCCAGCGCGCTTTGCTAGGATTTTCAACCAGTAATCCCTTTGTGCAGACAATGATTTCTACTACTAGCTGCTAAATTAGATATGTAGATGTCATACATGATACTACCTCGTACCTCCGTTCCTAAATATAAGTCTTTCTAGAGATTCCACTATAGGCTACATACGGAGCAAAATGAGTGAATCTACAATCGAAAATGCATCTATATACATCTGTATGTGGTCCATACTGGAATCTCTACATAGACATATATTTAGGAACGGAGGAAGTACATTACACAAAATCGTAGGTGGCATGTAGGAATTCCAGTACACTACATTAGGCTCCCTTAGAGTGCCTGCTAGTCCAGCACAGAGAGTCATGGCTAGTTTATGCTACACACACAATCATTAATTGGTGGTTTAAATATGCGCAAGGGATATGCAATGTATTATCATGTAGAGATGTCTGAAAATAGCCGTGTCAACTTGCAGATAGGGTTACACAATGAAAAAGTACAAGATGTTGCTACCTCTTGAGCTTGAGTTGTATTCCCTCAAAGAGGAAAGGGAGATGCAGCACAGTAGCGTAAGTATTTCCCTCAGTTTTGGAGAACCAAGGTATCAATCCAGTAGGAGACCACGCGCGAGTCCCTCGCACCTGCACAAACAAATAAGAACTTCGTAGCCAACGCGATAAGGGGGTGTCAATCCCTTTACGGTCACTTACGAGAGTGAGATCTGATAGAGATGATAGTTTATATTTTTGGTATTTTTAGTTAAATAAAATAGGAAATAAAAGCGGTAAAAGTAAAGTAGATGTAGATTGATATGTTGAGAATAGACCCGGGGGCCATAGTTTTCTCTAGTGGCTTCTTTCATGATAGCGATATTCTATGACGGGTAAACAAATTACTGTCGAGCAATTGATAGAAAAGAGAATAATTATGACACTATCTAGGCATGATCATTGTATATAGGCATCACGTCCGAGACAAGTAGACCGACTCCTGCTTGCATCTACTACTATTACTCCACACATCGACCGCTATCCAGCATGCATCTAGTGTATTGAGTTCGTACGAACAGAGTAACGCCTTAAGCAAGATGACATGATGTAGAGGGATAAACTCAAACAATATGATGTAAACCCCATCTTTTTATCTTCGATGGCAACAATACAATACATGCCTTGCTGCCCGTACTGTCACTGGGAAAGGACACCGCAAGATTGAACCCAAAGCCAAGCACTTCTCCCATTGCAAGAACTATAGATCTAGTAGGCCAAACCAAACCAATAATTAGAAGAGACTTGCAAGGATATTATGAGCACACATAAAAAGTTCAGAGAAGAACCAAATATCTTTCATAGATAACCTTGATCATAAACTCACAATTCATCGGATCTCGACAACCACACCGCAAAAAGAGATTACATCGAATAAATCTCCTCGAAGACCGAGGAGAACTTTGTATTGAGATCCAGAGAGAGAGAAGAAGCCATCTAGATACTAGCTATGGACCCGAAGGTCTGTGGTAAACTACTCACAACTCATGGTGAGGGCGATGATGATGATGACGAAGGCCTCCGTGATGGATCCCCCTCCGATGGAGCTCGGAAACAGGCTGCAAGATGGTATCTCCACGGGAACAGAAGCTACGACAGTGGAATTAGAGTTTTTTCTCTATTCACGGAGTTTCTGGGGTACATGGACTTATATAGGAAAAAGGAGGGCACCGGGGGCCACTCGAGGAGGCCTCGAGGCAGGGAGGCATGCTCACCACCCTCGAGGGCGGCTCCTCGATCCTCTGACGTGGTTCTCAAGATTCCTGGGCGTGATTTTCTCTAAAAATATCTCTCGCGAAGGTTTCATTCCGTTTGGACTCTGTTTGATATTCTTTTTCTGCAAAACCCTGAAATAGGCAAAAAATAGCAATCTGGACTGGACCTTTGGGTTAGTAGGTTAGTCCCAAAAATGATATACAAGTGAATGATAAATCACATTAAACAACCAAGACTTCATAAATAATAGCATGGAACAATCAAAAATTATAGATACGTTGGAGACGTATCAAGCATCCCCAAGCTTAATTCCTGCTCGTCCTCGAGTAGGTAAATGATAAAGAAAGAATTTTTGATGTGGAATGCTAACCAATATAGTTTTTCAATGTAATTCTCTTAATTGTGGCATGAATGTTCAGATCTGAAAGATTCAAGATAAAAGTCTATATTGACATAAGAAATAATAATACTTCAAGCAATACTAACAAAGCAATCATGTCTTCTCAAAATACTATGGCTAAAGAAAGTTATCCCTACAAAATCATATAGTGTTGGCTATGCTCCCTCGTTATCACACAAAAATATTCATATCATGCACAACCCCGATTTCAGCCAAGCATTTGTTTTCATACTCTATCTTTTCAAACCTTTCAACTTTCACGCAATACATGAGCGTGAGCCATGGATATAGCACTATTGGTGGAATAGAGGTGGTTGTGGAGAAGACAAAAAGGTGGGAGATAGTCTCACATCGACTAGGCGTATCAACGGGCTATGAAGATGCCCATCAATAGATATCAATGTGAGTGAGTAGGGATTGCCATGCAACGGATGCACTAGAGCTAAATATGAATGAAAGCTCAACAAAAGAAACTAGTGGGTGTGCATCCAACTTGCTTGCTCACAAAGACCTAGGGCATTTGAGGAAGCCCATCGTTGGAATATACAAGCCAAGTTCTATAACGAAAAATTCTCACTAGCATATGAAAGTGACTAAGCATGGGACTCTCTACAATGAAGAACATGGTGCTACTTTGAAGCACAAGTGTGGAAAAAGATAGTAGCAATTGTCCCTTTTTTTTCTTTTTCTTTTTTTTTTCTCTTTTTTATTCCTTTTTTGGGCCTTTTTTTTCTTCGGCCTTTTTTTTTGTGGAGGGGCTTTATAGATTCAGCCTTTCCTCCCATGGGACAATGCTCTAATAATGATAGACATCACACTTTCATTACAACACGATATTACAACTCGATCAACAAAGTATGACTCTATATGAATGCCTCCGGCGGTGTACCGGTATGTGCAATGAAACAAGGGTGACATGTATAAAAAGTTATGAATGGTGGCCTTGCCACAAATACGATGTCAACTACATGATCATGCAATGGCAATATGACAATATGATGCGTGTCATATGAACGGAACAGTGGAAAGAGCATGGCAATATATCTCGGAATGGCTATGGAAATGCCATGATAGGTAGGTATGGTGGCTGTTTTGAGGAAGAATATGGTGGCTGTTTTGAGGAAGGATATATAGTGGGTTTATGGCACCGGCGAAGGTTGCGCGGTATAAGAGAGGCTAGCAATGGTGGAAGGGTGAGAGTGCGTATAATCCATGGACTCAACATTAGTCATAAGAACTCCTATACTTATTACAAAAATCTACGAGTCATCAAAACAAAGCAATCAACGCATGCTCCTAGGGGGGAGGTTGGTAGGAGTTAACCATCGCGCGCCCCCGACCTCCACACAAAGGTTGACACTCTACAAATACCTCTTGCTCTAACATAGTCACACAACGGTTCACCATACATGCATCCTACGGGAATCACTAACCTTAACACAAGTATTTCTCAATTTCATAATAACTCCACTAGCATGGCTCTAATATCACTATCCTCATATCTCAAAACAATTATCAAGCATCCAACATCTCATTCTATTCAATGCACTTGGTGTGAATTTTTCTACTACATTGATATTGGATGTCTATCATGTGAAGACTAGTTTCTTTAGCCTAAACACATTACCATGCTGTTTTAATAGACTTTCAAATACATATAAGTGTAGCATGAGAGTTCAACAATCTCTACAAAATATTACGGCCACCGTGCTCTAAAAGATATAAGTGAAGCACTAGAGCAAAACTATTCAACTCAAAAGATATAAGTGAAGCACATAGAGTGTTCTAATAATTTCTAGGCCATATTTAACTCTCTCAAATAGGTGTGTCCAGCGAGGATGATTGTGTCAAACTAACAAGCAAAGACTCAAATTATACAAGACGCTCCAAGCAAAACACATATCATGTTGCGAATAAAAATATAGCTCCAAGTATAGTTACCGATGGACAAAGACGAAAGAGGGGATGCCTTCCCGGGGCATCCCCAAGCTTAGGCTTTTGATTATATTGAATTTACTTCGGGTGCCATGGGCATCCCCAAGCTTAGGCCTTTGCTACTCCTTGTTCCATGGTCCATCAAAGCAATACTCAAAACTTGAAAACTTCACAACACAAAACTTAGACAAAAATTCTCGTGAGCTCCGTTAGTATAAGGAAGCAAACCGCTACTCAAAGGTATAGCAATGAATTCATTCTTTTTTTATATTGGTGTTAAACCTACTGTACTCCAACTTCTCTATGGTTCATATTCTCCAATACTACTCATAGATGCATCGGAATAAGCAAACAACACACGGAAAAGAGAATGTGTCAAAGACAGAACAGTCTGTAGTAATCTGCAGGGTTCGCCTACTTCTGGAACTCCAAAAAATTAAAACTAAATTGGTAAATTTGTGGAATTTTTCTACCAACCATCTGCCAAAAGAATCAACTAAAAAGCACGCTCCAGTAAAATCTCACGACTACTTTAGCAAGCGCTAACGATTATGTTTTTCACAGCAAGATCACATAAACTTCACACAAGTCTTCCCAAAGGTTATACTTGGCACAAACACTAAACAAAACATGAAACCACATCTAATCATAGGCTAGATGCAATACTTATTCCCTAACAGCAACAAAAATAAAAAAAAAGTTGGGTTGCCTCCCAACAAGCGCTATCGTTTATAGCCATTAAGATAGGCTTGATAATTCAATGATGCTCTCATGAAAGACAAGTATTGAAGCACAAAGAGAGCATCATAAAACATGTGACAAACAAAATCTAAGTCTAACATACTTCCTATGCATATGCATTTTATAAGCAAACAAATTATCATAGCAAGCAAGATCTAGCATAGGCAAGGAAGCGGAAAGAAACAGGATCAATCTCAACATGAAGAGAGGTAATTTAGTAACATGAAGATTTCTACAACCATATTTTCCTCTCTCATAATAATTGCAAGTAGGATCATAAGCAAATTCAACAAAATAGCTATCACATAACATATTCTCAACACGATCCACATGCATGCAAAGTTGACACTCTTCCAAAATAGTGGGATTATCATTAACTAAAGTCATGACCTCTCCAAACCCACTTTTAATATTATGGCAAATATTATTATCAATCTTATATTCATCATGGGGATTAAATAAATTTTCAAGATCATAAGAAGAATCACCCCAATAATGATCATTGTAACAAGTAGTAGACATAGCAAAACTAGCATCCCCAAGCTTAGGGTTTTGCATATTATTAGCACAATTGACATCAATAGAATTTATAGTAACATCACTGCAATCATGCTTTTTATTTAACAAGCTATCATGAATCACTTTTTGTTTTAACAATTCCTCACAATTTTCAGATTCATAAATTTCAAGCAAAACCCCATAAAGATAATCTAGTGCACGTAGCTCACTAGCAATAGGATCAACATAATTGGATCTCTTAAAGATATTAGCAAGTGGATGAGGATCCATACTTTAGCAAGCGAAGATGCAAGCTAATTGAGGGCACATAGCACACAAGCAAACAAGAGGCAAGCGGACGATAAACACAGGGCGGATGAAGGGCAAATAAAACGGCAAGGGTGAAGTGGGGGAGAGGAAAACGAGAGGCAAAAAAATGTAATGCGAAGGATAAGGGTTTGTGATAGGTACTTGGTATATGACTTTTGCGTAAGTCTCCCCGGCAACGGTGCCAGAAATTCTTCTAGCTACCTCTTGAGCTTGCATTGTATTCCCTCGAAGAGGAAAGAGAGATGCAACACAGTAGCGTAAGTAATTCCCTTAGTTTTTGAAAACCAAGGTATCAATCCAGTAGGAGACCACGCACGAGTCCCTCGCACCTGCACAAACAAATAGGAACTTTGCAGCCAACACGATAAGGGGTCGTCAATCCCTTTACGGTCACTTACGAGAGTGAGATCTGATAGAGACGATAGTTTATATTTTTGGTATTTTTAGTTTAATAAAACAGCAAATAAAAGCGGTAAAAGTAAAGTAGATGTAGATTGATATGTTGAGAATAGACCCAGGGCCATAGTTTTCTCTAGTGGCTTCTCTCATGATAGCGATATTCTACGGCGGGTAAACAAATTACTGTCGAACAATTGATAGAAAAGCGAATAATTATGAGACTATCTAGGCATGATCATTGTATATAGGCATCATGTCCGAGACAAGTAGACCGACTCCTGCCTGCATCTACTAGTATTACTCCACACATCGACCGCTATCCATCATGCATCTAGTGTATTGAGTTCAAACGAACAGAGTAACGCCTTAAGTAAGATGACATGATGTAGAGGGATAAACTCAAGCAATATGATTTAAACCCCATATTTTTATCCTCGATGGCAACAATACAATACGTGCCTTGCTGCCCCTACTGTCACTGGGAAAGGACACCGCAAGATTGAACCCAAAGCCAAGCACTTCTCCCATTGCAAGAACTATAGATCTTGTAGGCCAAACCAAACCAATAATTCGAAAAGACTTGCAAGGATATTATGAGCACACATAAAAAGTTCAGAGAAGAACCAAATATCTTTCATAGATAACCTTGATCATAAACTCACAATTCATCGGATCTCGACAAACACACCGCAAAAAGAGATTACATCGAATAGATCTCCTCGAAGACCAAGGAGAACTTTGTATTGAGATCCAGAGAGAGAGAAGAAGCCATCTAGATACTAGCTATGGACCCGAAGGTCTATGGTAAACTACTCACAACTCATGGTGAGGGCGATGATGATGATGGTGAAGGCCTCTGTGATGGACCCCCCTTCGGTGGAGCTCCGGAATAGGCTCCAAGCTGGGATCTCCACGGGAACAGAAGCTACAACGGTGGAATTAGGGTTTTTTCTCTGTTCACAGAGTTTCTGGGGTACGTCGACTTATATAGGAAGAAGGAGGGCATCGAGGGCCACTCGAGGAGGCCTCGAGGTAGGGGGGCACGCCCTGGGAAGGGGGGTGCGCCCCTCACCCTCAAGGGCGGCTCCTCGATCCTCTGACGTGGTTCTCAAGCTTCCTGGGCGTGATTTTCTCCAAAAATATCTCTCGCGAAGGTTTCATTCCGTTTGGACTCCGTTTGATATTCTTTTTCTGCAAAACCCTGAAATAGGCAAAAAAAACAACAATGTGGACTGGGCCTTTGGGTTAGTAGGTTAGTCCCAACAATGATATAAAAGTGAATTATAAAGCCCATTAAACATCCAAGACTTCATAAATAATAGCATGGAACAATAAAAAATTATAGATACGTTAGAGACGTATCAGATGTATGTGGCAATTTCATGGAACATCGCAAAAAAAGGAGAGCCAGCGATGAGCCTATACAGTGTGCTATGGTACGTCACTCCTCCATTTCAATCATCGTGACATGTTATTTGTATGTCCGTTCTATTGGCCAAGTTTCTTAGGGACAGTTATTACGAGTTATCATAAGAAAATAAGCACCTGTGAATATAAGCTCCATGTAATATGCAACCAGTTCTTTTCATTACGTTTTCAGCTTATCTTTGGTATGATCAGTGAAAAGTCTAGATTGCATTATATTTTTTCATTTTGCTGCCCATATGAAAATTAATTTGACTTGAAAACATCACAAATTGAACCCAGTGCAGTAATTAATATGATAGGAAAACAGACAATCACTATTTGCTAAAAATGCAAATACAAAGATACCATCTAGTTGGCACAATCTACTTTGGTCAATGTTTTCCATAAAGACCCCATTGCCTAATTTAAATAAAAACGCATGACCATCATTGTTTGCTTTGATTACTTGCTGTTCTTGACCTAACACTCTAACAAATCTTGTCAACGATTTAAACACTAATGGCTGTTGTAGTGGGGCCTTTTCTAACTCATAGGTGACATAAAGGTTTGGTTGTACACTAAAGTAGGCTCTCCAAGAGTACCTGGAGATCCAGTTCGAAGGTATGCCTAGTTTTTACATAGTGCGGACATAGTAAATGCTCATTTCATTGTGTGCAAGTGCAAGAGATGTGGCATGTTTCATTATGTGGTGTTGTTTTGTTATAATCTCATCCTTTTGTGTTCACAGACTGGAATGTATGCATATTTATCTTCCAATGAGACGAGTAACTAGTTTGTGTCACCTTGCGGAGGGGGTGCAATGAAGATAAGATTGAGGATTTCCAAGTACAAGATGTTAGGAAGGAGGCTTGCAAGAGAAGTAGAGCTGCGCTGAGCCTCTTCAACCTGTTAAGGTAAGTTACTGTATCCAACTCAACAGTTCAATTCCTTGTATGTTTCAGGCATAGTTAATTTGCTCTTTTCAATTGCTTTATTTGTCCACAGTTAATGAGATGCCCAAAGAATGATGCCTGATGTTGGGTACTTGTATAACTATTAGTTGACATAATTAAAGGCCTTACCATTTAATTACTGTGCCAAAGTGTGCTTGAAGCTTTGAAGTCTATTAACCACCTATTATTGAATGAGGCTCACAATCTATTTTATACTAGGCTAATGATTGCATAGTTTTGCTTGCTGTTGTATGTTTGTATGAAATCCTCTGCTGTTCATTATGCTCCCTAAGACTTTAATTGAGCTACAGAATGGCCAACTGCTTGCTTACTTCTACGCAACATGCTGTCTAAATTTGTAACTTGTCTGTGTTTTGGATTGGGCCCCAACATCATGCTCCTCTGGTGAGCTAAGAGAGATTTCTGTATGCAGGCTGCACAGACTACCTTTTTTATAATTTTTAAAATATCGCCTGCTTATGCTTCATGACGTGTAACATTATTGTTAGTCCTGTTTTGCCATGTACAAAATAGTCTGTCTTGCTCGCTTCACTGTTGTAACTATATTTTTGCCCTAGTCATGTGTACTTACAGGAATATTTCAGGATGAAGTGACATCAACACAAAGATCTGCGAGCTGTGCGGCATGGCCGTTACCGAATGATTATGGATTGGAATTGGAATGTGCTGATGTTCTCGAGCATCAACTAGAGGTGGCAAGACAATATTTACATGATTCTGAACGTACAATCAACAAGTTGAAACTGGACATGCAGGTATTAGATGCAGGAGTCAAAAAATGAAACAAGACACTGAGGTAACAGTGAAGGAATTGGAGATTTTGCAGACTAAAATTTGTGCTATCTAAATCCGACCAATCCTATTTTCTGAAGAGATTATAGTTCAAATGGTAAGTTATGTTGATGCGCGTCCATGATGTATGAGCTATATTTGCCCAGTGTATGTAATTTGATGTTTGTGTATGCTTTATTATCACTGGTGCCGAACCATAATGCCCAGTGGGTATAATCAGCTGTAATATCTTTATTGTATAGTGTAGGATTATTTTACATTTCTATGCCTTAGTCTCTTTATTGTATAGTGTATGTTTTTTAGAGGTGATAGTATAGAGTAGGATAATTCTTTGAATATGCTATATCGTTCAAACGGGGGCCAACACGCCCAAACGTTGTAGTGACCATGGCCCTCAACAGGCCATACGATCCATGGGCCATCTACGGGATGGACGATCCATGGCCTTCTATGGCCGTCGGATTCGTGGGCCTTCTATGGGCTGTCGGATCCGTGGGCCTTCTATCGGCTGTCGGATCGATGGGCCTTCTATGGGCCGTCGGGTCAATGGGCCTTCTACGCCCCATAGGATCCATGGGCCTTCTACGGGCCATCTCATCTATGGGCCTTGTACGGGCCGTATAAGGGGCCATAAACGGACTAGAGTGGAAATCGTACGTTTTATGGGCTGGCCATAATGGGCCGTTAATAGGCCGTATTTTGATGATGCTATGAAAATGGCCCAACGTATTAACGGGCCCCAAACGGGCCTACTGTAACCACGGGCTGAATTTGGCCCACAAGCAGGAAATAATAGTAACGGGCCGAAAGTAAATGAATGCTCGAAATGAGCCCAAGAATAAATGGGCCCTGAGAAGGCCGAAAGATAACATGGGCTGGAAACGGCCGAACGGAATAATGGGCCATTAATGGGTATAAAGTGATACACTGTTCACTACGGGCCAGTTTTACCATGGGCCGTTAATGGGGCGAGTGTTACTAAGGGCCTCATATGGGCGAAAAGACATCATGGGCCATACATGGGCCGAAAGTTAAAACGGGCTTGAATTATATTGGATGGCCCAGATGATGCTACTAGGCCTAATTCGGATAGGCCGTAAACGGGCCCTGAGTTAGCGGGCTATAAATGGGCTATACGCGAACGGCCGTTAACGGGCTTGTCGTGGGCCGGCCCGCCACCTTTTGACCAAGTCAAACTAGCCGGCTGATACGTCTCCAACGTATCTATAATTTTTGATTGTTCCATGCTATTATTTATGAAGTCATGGATGTTTAATGGGCTTTATCATTCACTTTTATATCATTTTTGGGACTAACCTACTAACCCAAAGGCCCAGTCCAGATTGCTGTTTTTTTTGCCTATTTCAGGGTTTTGCAGAAACGGAATATCAAACGGGGTCCAAACGGAATGAAACCTTCGCGAGATATTTTTGGAGAAAATCACGCTCGGGAAACGTCAGGACCAAGTCAGGGGACAGCTGGGCTGCCTTCGAGGGTGGGGGGCGCGCCCCCTACCTCGAGGCTGGCCCCTGTGGCCCACGGTGCCCTCCTTCTTCCTATATATACCTACGTACCCCAGAAACTCCATACACAGAGAGAAAACCGTAATTCCACCGCCGTAGCTTCTGTTCCCGTGGAGATCCCATCTTGGAGCCTGTTCCGGGAGGGGGATCCATCACGGGGGCCTTCATCATCATCATCATTGCCCTCACCATGAGTTGTGAGTAGTTTATCTCAGACCTTCGGGTCCATAGCTAGTATCTAGATGGCTTCTTCTCTCTCTCCGGATCTCAATACAAAGTTCTCCTCGGTCTTCGAGGAGATCTATTCGATGTAATCTCTTTTTGCGGTGTGTTTGTCGAGATCCGATGAATTGTGAGTTTATGATCAAGGTTATCTTTGAAAGATATTTGGTTCTTCTCTGAACTTTTTATGTGTGCTCATAATTTCCTTGCAACTCTCTTCGAATTATCGGTTTGGTTTGGCCTACTAGATCTATAGTTCTTGCAATGGGATAAGTGCTTGGCTTTGGGTTCAATCTTGCGGTGTCCTTTCCCAATGACAGTAGGGGCAGCAAGGCACGTATTGTAATGTTGCCATCGAGGATAAAAATATGGGGTTTTCATCATATTGCTTTAGTTTATCCCTCTACATCATGTCATCTTGCTTAAGGCGTTACTCTATTCGTATGAACTCAATACACTAGATGCATGCTGTATAGCGGTCGATGTGTGGAATAATAGTAGTAGATGCAGGCAGGAGTCAGTCTACTTGTCTCGGATGTGATGCCTATATACAATGATCATGCCTAGATAGTCTCATAATTATTCGCTTTTCTATCAATTGCTCGACAGTAATTTGTTTACCCGCCGTAGAATATCGCTATCATGAGAGAAGCCACTAGAGAAAACTATGGCCCCCGGGTCTATTCTCAACATATCAATCTACATCTACTTTACTTTTCTTGCTTTTATTTGCTGTTTTATTAAACAAAAAATACTAAAAATATAAACTATCATCTCTATCAGATCTCACTCTCGTAAGTGACCGTAAAGGGATTGACAACCCCTTATCGCGTTGGCTGCGAAGTTCTTATTTGTTTGTGCAGGTGCGAGGGACTCGCACGTGGCCTCCTACTGGATTGATACCTTCTAAAAAACTGAGGGAAATACTTACGCTACTGTGCTGCATCTCCCTTTCCTCTTCGAGGGAATACAACGCAAGCTCAAGAGGTAGCAACAAGAATTTCTGGCACCATTGTCGGGGAGATTTACACAAAAGTCATATACCAAGTACCTATCACAAACCCTTATCCTTCGCATTACATTTATTTGCCTCTCGTTTTCCTCTCCCCCATTTCACCCTTGCCATTTTATTTACCCTTCTTCCGTCGTGTGTTTATCGTTCGCTTGCCTCCTGTTTGCTTGTGTGCTATGTGCCCTCAATTAGCTTGCATCTTCGCTTGCTAAAGTATGGATCCTCATCCACTTGCTAATCTCTTTAAGAGATCCAATTATGTTGAACCTATTGCTACTGAGTTGTGTGCACTAGATTATCTTTATGGGGTTTTGCTTGAAATTAGTGAATATGAAAATTGTGAGGAATTGTTAAAAGAAAAAGTGATTCATGATAGCTTGTTAAATAATAAGCATGATTGCAATGATGTCATTGTAAATTCTATTAATGTCAATTGTGCTAATGATATGCAAAACCCTAAGCTTGGGGATACTTATTTTGCTATGCCCACTACTTGTTGCAATGATTATGATTGGGGTGATTCTTCTTACGATCTTGAAAATTTATTTAATCCCCATGATGAATATGAGATTGATAATAATGTTTGCCATGATATTGAAAGTGGGTCTGTAAGAATGTCAACTTTTGGTCCCACGACTTTGGATATTGATCAATCTTATGAAATTTTTGATAAAAGTGGGCTTGGAGAAGTAATGTCTTTGTTCCATGTTAATCCCACTATTTTAAATGAGAGTAAACTTTGCATACATATGGATCATGTAGAGAGTAATTTATGTGATCGCTATATTGTTGAATTTGCTTATGATCCTACATGCAATTATTATGAGAGAGGAAAATATGGTTGTAGAACTTTTCATGTTACTGAATTACCTCTCCTTATGTTGAGATTGCTATTGTTTCTTTCTTCTTCTTTGCATATGCTAGAAATTGCTTGTCTTGCTAATTTGTTTTCCTATAAAATGCCTATGCATAGGAAGTATGTTAGACTTAGATGTGTTTGTGACATCTTTTATGATGCTCTCTTTGTGCTTCAATTCTTATCTTTCATGTGAGCATCTTTTGAAATCTTCGTGCCTAGCTAGGGGCGTAAAATGATAGCGCTTGTTGGGAGGCAACCCAATCTTATGTTTTTTTTTGTTGCTGTTAGGGAATAAATATTGCATCTAGCCTCCGATTATCTGTGTTTTCATGTTTTGTTTAGTGTTTGTGCCAAGTAGAACCTTTGGTAAGACTTGTGTGAAGTTTATTTGATCTTGCTGTGAAAAACAGAATCATTAGCGCTCGCTAAAGTAGTCGTGGTATTTTAATGGTGCGTGATTTTTAGTTGATTCCTTTTGCTGATGATTGGTAGGCAAATTGCGAAAATTTACCAATTTAGTTTGATTTTTTTGGAGTTCCATAAGTAGGCGAACCCTGCAGATTACTACAGACTATTCTGTCTTTGACAGATTCTGTTTTTCGTGTGTTGTTTGCTTATTCCGATGCATCTATGAGTAATATTGGAGGATATGAACCATAGAGAACTTGGAGTACAGTAGGTTTAACACCAATATAAAGAAAGAACGAATTCATTGCTGTACCATTGAGTAGTGGTTTGCTTTCTCTTACTAACGGAGCTCACGAGAATTTTTTTCTAAGTTTTGTGTTGTGAAGTTTTCAAGTTTTGAGTATTGCTTTGATGGACCATGGAACAAGGAGTAGCAAAGGCCTAAGATTGGGGATTCCCATGGCACCCCAAGTAAATTCAAGATAATCAAAAGCCTAAGCTTGGGGATGCCCCGGGAAGGCATCCCCTCTTTCGTCTTCATCCATCGGTAACTATACTTGGAGCTATATTTTTATTCGCAACATGTTATGTGTTTTGCTTGGAGCGTCTTGTATCATTTGATTCTTTGCTTGTTAGTTTTCCACAATCATCCTTGCTGGACACACCTATTTGAGAGAGTTAAATATGGCCTATAAATTGTTAGAACACTATATGTGCTTCACTTATATCTTTTGAGTTGAATAGTTTTCCTCTAGTGCTTCACTTATATCTTTTAGAGCACGGTGGTGATAATATTTTGTAGAAATTGTTGAACTCTCATGCTTCACTTAGATCTATTTGAGAGTCTATTAAAACAGCATGGTAATGTGTTTAGGCTAAAGAAACTAGTTTTCACATGATAGACATCTAATGTCAATGCAGTAAAAAAATTCACACCAAGTGCATTGAATAGAAAGAGATGTTGGATGCTTGATAATTGTTTTGAGACATGAGGATAGCGATATTAGAGTCGTGCTAGTGGAGTTATTATGAAATTGAGAAATACTTGTGTTAAGGTTAGTGATTCCCGCAGCATGCACGTATGGTGAACCGTTGTGTGACTAAGTTAAAGCATGAGGTATTTGTAGAGTGCCAACCTTTGTGTGGAGGTCGGGGGCGCGCGATGGTTAACTTCTACCACCCTCCCCCCTAGGAGCATGCATTGATTGCTTTGTTTTGATGATTCGTAAATTTTTGCAATAAGTATATGAGTTCTTATGACTAATGTTGAGTCCATGGATTATACACACTCTCACCCTTCCACCATTGCTAGCCTCTCTTGTACCGCGCAACTTTCGCCGGTACCATAAACCCACTATATATCCTTCCTCAAAACAGCCACCATATTGTTCCTCAAAACATCCACCATACCTACCTATCATGGCATTTACATAACCATTCTGAGATATATTGCCATGCAACTTTCCACCGTTCCGTTTATATGACATGCATCATATTGTCATATTGCCATGCATGATCATGTAGTTGACATCGTATTTGTGGCAAAGCCACCATGCATAATTCTTTCACACATGTCACTCTTGTTTCATTGCACATACCGGTACACCGCCGGAGGCATTCATATATAGTCATACTTTGTTGTTGTAGTATCGAGTTGTAATTTCGTGTTGTAATGAAAGTGTGATGATCATCATTTTTAGAGCATTGTCCCATGGGAGGAAAGGCTGAATCTATAAAGCCCCTCCGCAAAAGAAAAAGGCCAAAGAAAAAAAAGGAAAGGCCCAAAAACAAGAGAAAAAAGAAAAGAAAAGAAAAAGGGACAATTGCTACTATCTTTTTCCACACTTGTGCTTCAAAGTAGCACCATGTTCTTCATTGTAGAGAGTCTCATGTTTAGTCACTTTCATATACTAGTGGGGATTTTCATTATAGAACTTGGCTTGTATATTCCAACGATGGGCTTCCTCAAATGCCCTAGGTCTTCGTGAGCAAGGAAGTTGGATGCACACCCACTAGTTTCTTTTGTTGAGCTTTCATTCATATTTAGCTCTAGTGCATCCGTTGCATGGCAATCCCTACTCACTCACATTGATATCTATTGATGGGCATCTCCATAGCCCGTTGATACGCCTAGTCGATGTGAGACTATCTCCCTCTTTTTGTCTTCTCCACAACCACCTCTATTCCACCCATAGTGCTATATTCATGGCTCACGCCCATGTATTGCGTGAAAGTTGAAAGGTTTGAAAAGATAAAGCATGAAAGCAAATGCTTGGCTAAAATCGGGGTTGTGCATGATATGAATATTTTTGTGTGATAATAAGCGAGCATAGCCAACACTATATGATTTTGTAGGGATAACTTTCTTTAGCCATAGTATTTTGAGAAGACATGATTGCTTTGTTAGTATTGCTTGAAGTATTGTTATTTCTTATGTCAATATAGACTTTTGTATTGAATCTTTCAGATCTGAACATTCATGCCACAATTAAGAGAATTACATTGAAAACTATATTGGTTAGCATTCCACATCAAAAATTCTTTCTTTATCATTTACCTACTCGAGGACGAGCGGGAATTAAGCTTGGGGATGCTTGATACGTTTCCAACTTATCTATAATTTTTGATTGTTCCATGCTATTATTTATGAAGTCTTGGATGTTTAATGGGCTTTATCATTCACTTTTATATCATTTTTGGGACTAACCTACTAACCCAAAGGGCCAGTCCAGATTGCTAATTTTTGCCTATTTCAGGGTTTTGCAGAAAAGGAATATCAAACGAAGTCCAAATGGAATGAAACCTTCGTGAGAGATATTTTTGGAGAAAAACACGCTCGGGAAATGTCAGGACCAAGTCAGGGGACAGCTGGGCTGCCCTCGAGGGTGGGGGGTGCGCCCCCTTCCCAAGGCGCGCCCCTTGCCTCGAGGCTGGCCCTTGTGGCCCCCGGTGCCCTCCTTCTTCCTATATATACCTACGTACCCCAGAAACTCCATACGCAGAGAGAAAACCCTAATTCCATCGCCGTAGCTCTGTTCCCGTGGAGATCCCATCTTGGAGCCTGTTCCGAGAGGGGGATCCATCACGGGGGCCTTCATCATCATCATCATCTCCCTCACCATGAGTTGTGAGTAGTTTACCTCAGACCTTCGGGTCCATAGCTAGTATCTAGATGGCTTCTTCTCTCTCTTCGGATCTCAATACAAAGTTCTCCTCGGTCTTCGAGGAGATCTATTCGATGTAATCTATTTTTTTCGGTGTGTTTGTCGAGATCCGATGAATTGTGAGTTTATGATCAAGGTTATCTATGAAAGATATTTGGTTCTTCTCTGAACTTTTTATGTGTGCTCATAATATCCTTGCAAGTCTCTTCGAATTATCGGTTTGGTTTGGCTTACTAGATCTATAGTTCTTGCAATGGGATAAGTGCTTGGCTTTGGGTTCAATCTTGCGGTGTCCTTTCCCAGTGACAGTAGGGGCAGCAAGGCACGCTTTGTATTGTTGCCATCGAGGATAAAAAGATGGGGTTTTCATCATATTGCTTTAGTTTATCCCTCTACATCATGTCATCTTGCTTAAGGTGTTACTATGTTCGTATGAACTCAATACACTAGATGCATGCTGGATAGCGGTCGATGTGTGGAGTAATAGTAGTAGATGCAGGCAGGAGTCGTTCTACTTGTCTCGGATGTGATGCCTATATACAATGATCATGCCTAGATAGTCTCATAATTATTCGCTTTTCTATCAATTGCTCGACAGTAATTTGTTTACCCGCCGTAGAATATCGCTATCATGAGAGAAGCCACTAGAGAAAACTATGGTCCCCGGGTCTATTCTCAACATATCAATCTACATCTACTTTACTTTTCTTGCTTTTATTTGCTATTTTATTAAACCAAAAATACCAAAAATATAAACTATCATCTCTATCAGATCTCACTCTCGTAAGGACCTTAAAGGGATTGACAACCCCTTATCGCGTTGGCTGCAAAGTTCTTATTTGTTTGTGCAGGTGCGAGGGACTCGTGCGTGGTCTCCTATTATATTGATACCTTGGTTCTAAAAAACTGAGGGAAATACTTACGCTATTGTGCTGCATCTCCCTTTCCTCTTCGAGGGAATACAACGCAAGCTCAAGAGGTAGCACCGGCCTTTTCACAAGATTGGGCCACTACTAGAAAAAGGGCTATAGATGGGATTGACACTAATGGCGCACCAGACAAGCGGTGCGCCATTAGTATATACTAATGGCGCACCACCTTATGGTACGCCATTAGAGTTGAAACTACTAATGGCGCACCTGGCCCAGGGTGCGCCATTAGTATCAATTTTTTTCCTTTTCCAAACATACTAATGGCGCATCCAGACATAATGCACCATTACTAGTTGTAACTAATAATGGCGCACCAGTCGGAAAGTGCGCCACTACTATTGTTTTTATTATATTTTTTATTCTTTTTTTGCAAAACTACTAATGGTATGTTTTTTTATTTTTTTATTTTGCAAAACTACTAATGGCGCACCACCTGAAGGTGCGCCATTAGTAACCTGGATTACTAATGGCGCATTTTGAGGTGGTGCGCCATTAGTAAGTGGGCACCAACAAGATATTTTGGACATCCACTCCTACCCACACTCACTTTCTCCCCACTTCATTCTCTCCACCTCCTCCTTGTCTCGGGTGCCTCCTCTTTTCCACCTCATTTCCACCATGGATTCATTCAAATTAAGTGGTTAAATTACCTTGTTTTGATAGGTAAGTAAGGGGGGAAGCTATATTTATGTTGTTCTCCCTACAACAATGTGCACATGCACTTTTTATGGCCTAGCTAGATCTATGTATGTTCGTGGTGTTTCATATGTTTGTGGTGTTGCATATGTGTTTGTGTTTGGAGGTGTACCGGTATTTGAAATGCGATAGTTGCCAATATTTTGCCAGAATGTTGATTCATTTCCATTTCAGCGAGAATTTTGGCATTAAGCATTCTTTTTGGTCCTATTTTTAGGGAAAGTCATGCCAAAATTTTTCTTGGTTCTAAAATATCGTTTTGCTCTACCCCGCAGGCGACCATGGTCCGCACGATGACCGAAGGCATCATGAATAGGTTTTTGAGCTCCGCGAAGGCCGAGATGCTTCAAAAGAACGAGACGGAGATAAGATGTCCGTGTCGAAGATGCAAGCTGAAGAGCCATATTGCGGAGCCGGATTCCGGGCAGGTGTGGGACCACCTGCTCTTGTGTGGTTTCATGGATGGCTATCAGTGGCAAGGTGATGAAGATGACTACGAAGTCCTCCATGGGGGCCGGGCAAGAAATGAGGAAGGGCAGCAAGACAACCACCGCGGCTCGGGCGGGCGAGAAGACGAAGAATCCCCAGGAGATGATCACGACGGTGATGCTGTACACAGTCATCATGTAGAAGATGCAGGACATGATGATGAGGAAGATGCCGAAGTAGACGACGGGCATGATCATGAAGATGATGATGCCGACGGAGCTGAGGACGCTAGACCATCGATGGGCTGGGTGTAGGACCCTCATATTCAAGAGCTGCTTCTCAAGCAGACGGATAACGCAAGAGCTGCCGCCCGAGAGAAAGCCAAGATGGATCAACTTGAGTTAGACGCGGTTACTCCATTGTATGAAGGATGCAGGCCCGAGGATACCCGCCTGAAAGTAACGCTCATGGCTCTGGAGATGAAGGTAAAACACAAAATGACCGATGCATGCTTCGACGAGAACATGTCATTCTGGCACGAACGTATTCCCAAGGGGAACAAGTGCCCGACCAGTTTCGAGGAGGCGAAGAAAATCTTGTGTCCTCTGGATTTACCGCACGTGAAATACCATGTGTGCATGAACAATTGCATCATTTATCGGGACGATCACGCGGAGTCTACCATATGTCCGGTGTGCGGCGTCACTCGATACAAGAAGAGGAAGAAAGCTCCTCGAAAAGTGGTGTGGTACTTTCCGATCACTCCTCGTCTGCAGCGGTATTTCGCGGACCCTAAGGTAGCAAAGCTCCTGCGTTGGCACGCGGATAGGGAGGAGAAGAAGCGAGAAGATGACGCAAATGATCCGGAGATAGATAAAAAAGACGAGATGATGAGTCACCCTAAGGATGAGAGCCAGTGGCAAGCGTTGAACTTTGAAGACCTAGAATTTGGGAACGATCCAAGTAACATCGTGCTGGGCGCGAGCACCGATGGAGTCAATCCGTTTGGCAGCCAGAGAAGCACACATAGCACCTGGCCTGTGTTTGTGTGGATGTACAACCTTCCCCCCTGGTTGTGCATGAAGAGGAAGTACATTCACATGAGTATGCTAATTGAAGGACCGAAACAACCAGGGAACGACATCAATCTGTATCTGGGGCTGCTGAAAGAGGAGCTTGACACGCTATGGAAAACGCCAGCCAATACGTGGGGCGCCGCAGAGCAAGAATATTTCCCTATGAGAGTCGCGCTGCTCACGACGGTGCACGACTATCTCGGTTACGGATATGTCGCGGGGCAGGTGGTCCACGGATTTTCTGGATGTGTCAGGTGCATGGATGACACAACGTATCGCCAGATAGATAGAGATCTCGGGTCTTCGAAAACCGTGTTCATGGGACATCAAAGGTGGCTTTGCGACGATGACCTGTGGAGAAAACGCAAGGATCTGTTCGATGGTGAAACCGAACCCCGAGGACGCCCGCGTACGAGGAGCGGCGAGGAAATAGACGAGCTGTTGAAAAATTGGAAAGATTGCCCACTACCGGGAAAGAAGCAAAAGGCGCCAGAGCCGGGAAAGAAGCGAAAGGCGCCAGAGCCACTGCTGAAGGTATGGAAAACGAGGTCTGTTTTCTGGGACTTGCCATACTGGAAGATCCACCGTGTGCCTTACAGCCTTGATGTCATGCATATCACGAAGAACGTGTGCGAGAGTCTGCTTGGTACCCTGCTCAACATGCCAGAGAGGACCAAAGATGGGCCGAAAGCAAGGGCAGACTTGAAATCAATGGGCATCAGGCAGGAGCTTCACGCTATATATGATGATGATGATGAGGCGAAGCAGGACACGGAAAGTCGTCGCAAAGGCAAAAAGGCCAAGAAGACCGGAAATGACTACCCTCCCGCGTGCTTCACTCTAAGTCAGGAGGAGATCGAGCAATTTTTCACCTGCCTCGTAGGAGTAAAAGTTCCTTATGGTTACGCGGGGAAGATAAGTAGATACCTAGACCCAGCAAAGCTGAAGTTCAGCGGGATGAAGTCTCACGACTGTCACGTGCTGATGACGCAGATACTTCCAGTTGCAATCCGTGGGATCATGGACGCGCACGTCCGTGAAACCCTATTTGGCCTATGCAACTTTTTCGACGTCATCTCTCGGAAGTCGGTTGGCGTGAGGCAACTCAGAAGGCTACAGGAAGAGATCGCGGTGATACTATGCGAGCTTGAGATGTAATTCCCGCCCGCATTCTTCGACATTATGGTGCATCTGCTGGTCCATATCGTGGACGATATCATCCAACTCGGGCCGACGTTCCTGCATAGCATGATGCCGTTCGAAAGGATGAATGGTGTCATCAAAGGATACATTCGCAACATGTCACGTCCAGAGGGAAGCATAGCCAAGGGCTTTCTGACCGAAGAGTGCATCTCCTACTGCACAAATTATCTAGGCATCGAGAACCCCGTTGGTCTGCCCGTCAACAGGCACCTCGGCAGGCTCGCTGGATGGGGTCACCGTGAGGGTCGCCGCGAAATGCATGTCGACTTCGAGGGTCGACTCGCCGACTTTGAAAGATCAAACCTAGTCGCGCTACAACACATAGACATGGTCGATCCTTGGGTGGTAGAGCACAAAACCTTTATCGAGAAGACGTACAGTGACCGAGGCCAACAGAGGACGGACGGAGATATAATCAAAGAGCACAACTCATGTTTCACGCGTTGGTTCAAGCATAAGCTTCTGTCGTACCCTTTACATGAGGATTCTTCCGCGGAAGAACAAATCATATTCGCCTTGTCACAGGGCGCCGAGCACAACCTGATGACCTATGAGGCGTACGATATCAACGGCTACACATTCTACACCGAGGCCAAGGACATGAAGAGCGATTGTTATCAGAACTCCGGGGTAACGATGGAATCCTACATCGGTAATGACAAGGACAGATACTACGGAAGGATCGAGGAGATCTGGGAGCTGAGCTACGCCGGAGAGAAGGTCCCGATGTTCTGTGTCAGATGGGCCAAGAGCGTCCTAAAAGAAGACCGGTATTTCACCACCATGGTTATACCCGAAGCCAAATCCAAGACCGCGGGCGCAAACGTCACCGCGAAAAATGAGCCATGGGTACTGGCTTCCCAATTTGACCAATGCTTCTTCATTACCGACCCGTCAAAGCCCAGTCGTGTTGTCGTGAGGAGAGGCAAAAGGAAGATCATCTGAATGGATGGAGTAGCCAATGAGCAAGACTTCGACAAGTACGGCGACCCGAGGATCGAACATGACGACGATGATGAAGTAGCAGCATACACCACAAGAAGAAGCAGGACCACCCTACCTAAAGGACGTCCGTTCCACACAAGAACTCCATTTGCGAAAAAGAAGGGCAAGAAGATTGTGAACAGATAGCTAGCTAAGATCGATTGTATTTAAATCGTAGCCTTCATTTCTCGATTGTATTTCATGGGCACTTTTTGAACTATCATGAATACTTTTAAATTTCATGGGCAGTTTTTGAATTCATGAGAACACTCGATCTCGATCCCCCTCCATCTCGATCGTTATCCCCCCCTCGCCAGATTCCCCTTGCCAGATCCCCCTCGCCGCCGAGCACCCCCCGCACCCTCCCCC
>LR738712.1:183373497-183398664 GCA_902687465.1 Secale cereale | reverse complement strand
CCCCTCCCCTACCCCAGCTCGATCTAGATACCGGATAGAGGAGCCGAGGCCAGCAGGAACTCCCCTCATCTAGTGGTATCCCCTCCTCCAGCAGGAACTCCTCATCTGGTGAGATCCCCCCCCATTGCAAGCACCTCTTTGATGTTGTTCTGCCCATTTAAATTCCACATGTTAGGTCAGTGGTACAGCCACATGGATTAGCAATATGTATTTCAACTTGTGTTTAAGGGGCAGTCTGGTGATATGAGAATTTGTACAAACTATCTAGGACCTCAAGTTCACATGGGTGTGCTTATTTACGTACTAACTACAGATGACACCCAGTAGATCAATTAGTGCCATCTCCAGATTTCTATCATCATGTTACTGCATCTACAATAGTGCTAAATGCTACTGCTCCTTGCTTGCTGCTCTAGTTTACATTCTAGCACTATTTTAGATAGCAAATTGCTCTTTGGAAAAGTATCTCTTAGGCCCTGTTTGATAGCAAAGTATTTTCTAAGTATTCTAAAAATACTACAATTTTTTGAGATACCATAGTTTTATTTACCGTGACCTGTTTGGTTAGCACTAAATACTGTGTTATTAAAACTAGAGTATTCTCAAAACTGTAGTAATTTCTCTGCATAAAAAAAAGAACCCTGGACCTCTTTTTTAAAAACAGAGCAAGCTAAAGAAACAAGCCAGTCGCTAGCTATTTACAACAAGCTCGTCTCGCTCTCACACCATCGCCTCCGCCGCCGACGCTGCGGCCGTCTCTGTAGATTCTCCATCGGCTACCTTCAGTTTCTGCATGCTCCTGTTCTTATGCACACATATGGTAATACCTAGCTAGCTGCCGAGAATAATGTACCATAAATTGTAAAGAAGCCAGCTACGCGTGTGTGCCCTGCTAATGGTAAGGTATATGCTAGCTAGCTGCATCTGCATGGCCGATTAGTTGATTTCACCGGCTAGTTAGGTGCGAGTGTTTGGAGTGCTAACAGCTGATGGTGCTGCCGAGGATGCCACCACTGATGGTGCCGCCGAGGATGCCACCACTGATGATGGCGGCGCACGCATAGATGGTAGCCAACCGAAGAGGCAACGGAAGGACCGGCGCCCGACCGTGCTCCGCACCCTCAAGGAGGAATTTACCGAAGTGGACTCCGACGGGAATCCAACGGCACCCGAATGAATAATCAAGGGGTACTTGGTTCAGCTCGGGTGCATTCTCCGAGGCACCGTCTCGATCAACACCGAGAACCTGAGGCATCCTGACCGAGGGGATTTTCGCAACCTCCTCTTCACGAAGCTGCACGAACGATACAAGTTCCCCGCTGAATTTGAAAACACAAGCCTCAAAGGGAATAAAGTGAACATACCGCCCTCACGAAGATGAGCACGGCCCTGTCTACTTGGAAAAGCAATGTGAAGAGAATGATCGAGAAAGGTGAGAGTTATGAGAAGATCAAGGAGAAAAATCCTTCGATCACCGAAGATGACTACAACGACTTCAAGATCAAGTGCTCGAGCACCGCAACCTCCGAATCAAGTCAGTGGGGGAAAGAAATGCGGGAGCTGAACTTAGGGGAACACACACTCGGTCCCGGCGGTTACAGAGTGGCGGAGCCTATATGGGACAAGGAGGAGGCGGACCGTGCCGAGCAAGGCCTACCACCCCTCTTTGATAAATACGGTGACAAGCAGACCAGTAACTTTGTCAGGGCCCGGTACAAGGACCCAAAAACAAAGGAGCTTACCACGGATCCGAAGACCAGGGCGCTTGAGCTTGTTCTGGTAAGGAATACACCCCCGCGTAATTAGCTCCATATGGTTGCATTCTAATTAATGAAGCCAAATTTCTAAATGGTTCACATTCCTTCCGCAGGCAACTGAAAGCAGTAGCGCGGGGTCGACTAAGAGCAACCCTTAGGACACCACTCTAAATAGGGCGTTGAATGTAATGAGGAAAAAGGATAAGCTCAGTAAGCCGACGTCAGCTGGTCGTGTGGCCGGCAAAGGCTTGTCGACAAAATGGTCGTCATACTATAACGCTGGTGGGTGAAAGGAGAAAAAGACCAGCTCGGAAAGCCAGGCGCACGAGGTTCAAGAACTCAAGGCACAGGTGGTGCGGATTCTGGAGATTGTCCAAGAGCAAGTGCAACAACAACCGGAGCGACGATCACCGCCATTGTGCCTACCTTGATCGAGGGGTTGCACTCGTGGATTGCGGGCGGCCAACAGGGCCGCCCCTGATTCCTAGCTTCACGGCCAGCAACTCGCAGAACGCGATGGCGGGGCCATTGTTGTCTCCGGCGGAGGCGGCATTGGTGTCTCCGACGCCGGCACGGGAGCTTAATGCACCCGGGTGTACGACGGCTGGCACCTCTGGAGCAAGCGGCCCCTCCGTCAACTGCACGCCCGCCGTTGGCGGTGCCTCGACATTAGCCGAGCTCGACGCCATATCACGGTAACTAATTAAGCATGTCTCGGCCGAGGACTTCATCTCCTTGCCTTTGACTGGGCATCCCTGACGCCCTACATGTTTTCGCAGGCCGCCGCCGACGTTCCGTGCACTCTCCTGCACTTCGTGAACAACGAGTTGGTCGATGTCGCCAAGGGCAAAATCGTTCAACCGGGCAACCCCGTGTTCCACGGTACCCAGATGCCACCCAACTTGTTTAGGGTTCAACTGGTTCGGGTGCTGCCAGGATGCGACGAGTTGTTACCTCCGATTCGACCCGTCGGGGCCGACGATGATGGCGTGATGACCCTCAGCGCCTGCCTGAGCTGGCCCCTGCTTTGGCCGAAGAGCCAGATTCGTTTGGGGGCGGGGGACACCACCCCAAAGACAACACCGCCAGTCGTGCCGGCGCCAAGTCGGCCCCATGGCAAGACCGCCGCAACGGTGCCGGACATCCCTATGCCACTGGATCCAAACATGCATATGGCACAGGATCAGAACGACGAAGACGACGATACATTTGCCAACGTCAATTAGTACTTTGCCGATCATGGGTACGGTGGCGACTTCATGGGGCCTCCTTCTCAAGAACCCAACCCTACAAAAGACGTGCGCCATCTAGCTGGTACCGCGAAGAAACCAAGTTGCAATAGGCGTCGTCCGCCGTTCAGTTCTCAGGAGACGCCTCCAGCTGCCGACTTCATCGAGCCTCAGATAGGCGAGGTGCGAAATATTATCAGCCCCAACACACTCAAGAAGGCGGTCCGTGAGCAGAACTCGGTCCCATTACAGGAGAAGAAGAAGGCACGCAAAAGAAAGACTAACAAGGGTGCGAGCCAGCCGGCACCAAGTACGATCCGTGCTCAGGACGGGCCACCTTCACCTGAGGATGTAATGAGGAGGGTGCATGTGGCGGGTAGGCCGATGCTACCGAGAAATATGCTCGATGCTGCAACCGGTGCTATGCGGAGTCTGCATGACAGTGTTCTTTCTTTGGAGAAGCGGCGTCTCAGAGAGAAGGATGTGGCAAACCCGGTTTTCGCGGCCAAGGTGCCAGAGGGCAAGGGCTTTGTGGATAACTCCATCGGGGGTACGATCGTCCTGCAGTTTGATGACATCTACGCTATGTTGAACCTTCATCCGCTGCACTACACCTTCGTTCGGCTATTTTCGCTGAGTATGGAGATGCGGATCATTCGCGACAAGACCCCGGACATCGTGATAGTCGACCCCTTCTACATGCGTGCCAAGATCTTGGGCAGCGCTGGGCACCGGCAAGTCGCGAGTTCTTACCTCGAAGGCGTCATTCTGGCAAACCGAGATAAGGATAACTTCCTCGTGCCTTACTTTCCCAAGTAAGTCCTCCCCTCAACCGCCCCGTAACATATGAATTCTTAGATTTCGATCGTTTTTCTTCTAACATTTCGTGTTTTCTGCATTGACACACATTGCACGCTCATCCTCCTAAGCCCCAAATATTCCATGGCCACGTATTTCGACTCGGACCGTCAGTCGAACGTATACTACGCAAATGTCAAGAAGGTTCTTGATGATGTTCTCCCCGGCTACGCCAAATCTGGAGGCACCTTCACCAGGCCTATTCGTAAGACCGGCAAGCACGTGTTCTCCCACAATACGACGTTCTGCGGCGTCAAGCAGCCGCCTGGCGGTCGGAAGGGTGCCTACTACGCCATCCATCACATGCGGGCGATCGTACGGGACCATCATCAACTTCTGCTACCGAGTAAACTCAAAGATTGGGCCGCGAGCGTGTCGGCAATCCAGGACACGGACATCAGACAAGAATTCTTTCGCATCCAGTCGGAGTTTGCAGAAATCATCCATCAAGATGTCCTTCGTACCTCGGGGCAGTTCTACCTCAGAAATCAACCGTCCAACAGTGACATCGACACAATGCTACAAATGCAGGCTGACAACGCCCGCGATTTCATGACTCCCACTATAGACGGCTTCATCCACGCTCCGGTCCCTTGAGTCGAGTCGAAAGTAGTGATGCTATGTCTAGTTCTAAAACATCGATTGGCTCATGTTGTAATTAAACTTTAATGAACTTGTAGTATGTCTCTTTGGTTTCGACTGTCGTTCAACTGAGATGTAATCGATGCTATTAATGTCTTTCTTTTCTCTTCCGATCGTTCTGTTGCATACTTATATATTGCTTATGTATTGTCTGTAAATTGGTACTCACGTTTCGTTTGGCTAGTGCATAGCGATGCCGTCGTATGTCGTGTACAAGGGTAAGGTTCCCGGAGTCGACGACGACTGGGAGGAGTATCGGAGACAGGTTCACAGATTCAGCGGTAACAGTTACAAAGGGTACACCACTAGGGCCGAGGCGGAATCTAGATACGCCCGCTATATAGCGGGAGAGGGGAGGGAGCGTTGGAGGAACCGGATGAAGACGAGTTTCATCGTGATGACCGCAGCTCTCTTCTATGTGATGGTAGTTTAGATGATCGATATCGACTTGTAATGTGAAGACAAACTCGCTACTCGCGGTCTCGAGACTTGTAATATAATGTTCTATCTTTGTTCGGTCTTTTCAATTCGGAGACTAATATGATGAATTGTATTCGGAGACTAATATGATGAATTGTATTCAGAGACTAATCTTCTATTGTATTCGATGAATCTGTTGTTGATGTGTGCTGTCTATATTCTGTCCAATAATACATTTTGTAACCTGTGCAAAAAACAGAAAATTTAAAAATAAATAAAAAACCTAATATTCATACTAATGGCGCATCACATCACAGTACGCCATAAGTATGCCAAATGATACTAATGGCGCATCATTAAACAGTGCGCCATTAGTATGCCAAAGTTACTAATGGCGCATCATTAAGCAGTGCGCCATTAGTATGCCAAAGCACCTGGGTATATATGGCCCCCTGGGAGGCATACTAAGGCGCACCGTGGTATATACTAATGGCGCATCTGAGGTGCGCCGTTAGTAAAATATACTAATGGCATGGCACTAATGGTGCACCACTAATGCGCCATTAATGGCCAAAATAGGTGCGCCATTAGTAGGCCTTTTCCTAGTAGTGGGCCTCTCTTGGGCCGTCCCACGTGTCGACGTATCATAGGCGCTTTGGGTCCAATGAGTAGATGACACTACTGGTCCTAATTCGGATAGGCCGTAAATGGGCCCTGGGTTAGCGGGCTTTAAATGGGCTATATGCGAACAAGCCGTTAACAGGCTTGCCGTGGGCCGGCCCGCCACTTTTTGACCAAGTCAAACGGGCCGGCCTTTTCACAGGAATGAGCCTCTGTTGGGCCGTGCCACGTGTCGACGTATCATAGGTGCTTTGTGTCCAATGAGTGGATGACATCTGTCCCAACGGTGAGCGGACACGTGTTTCCTCCAGCCAATCATGATTTTACACGTGGAAAATCCCCATTTGTCGGGGCTGTTAACGGGTTATCGGATCCAAAACCGGACCCGATAGCTTAACAATGTTCCATTACAGTGGATGCCACGTGTCGGTCACCCTTGACGAAAGCACTTCCGTGACGCGTAATTTATCGTCATGGAAGTGGACACTTCTGTGATGATAATTTTGGTAATGTCATGGAACACTTCTACGACAACACATGTATGACTATCTTGATTCTGTCATAAAATTGTCATGGATGTACATGCATAACAGAAAACGTGACCTATTGTGACAAACACGTATCATCACGGAAGTGTATTTTTCTTCTAGTGCTATGTATTGGAGGGCAAGAGTGACTGAAGCTTCAACCTAGCATAGAAATTGATGCATATGGGATTGAAGGGGGACAAGTATATCTTAATGCTATGGTTGGGTTTTACCTTAATGAATGTTAGTAGTTGCGGATGCTTGCTAATAGTTCCAATCATAAGTGCATAGAATTCCAAGTCAGGGATGACATGCTAGAAGTGGCCTCTCCCACATAAAACTTGCTATCAGTCTAGTAACATAGTCAATTGCTTAGGGACAATTTCGCAACTCCTACCACCACTTCTCCACACTCGCTATACTAATTTATTGCTTATTTACCTAAACAACCCCTGGTTTATATTTATGTGTTCTTTATTATCTTGCGAACCTATCCCGATACACCTACAAAGTACTTCTAGTTTCATACTTGATCTAGGTAAAGCGAACGTCAAGCGTGCGTAGAGTTGTATCGGTGGTCGATGGAACTTGAGGGAATAGGTTCTACATTTAGCTCCTCGCTGGGTTCGACACTCTTACTTATCGAAATAGGCTACAACTGATCCCCTACACTTGTGGGTTATCAGGTGCCATTGCGATGATGCGAGAGTTTGTAAGGCACAAAAGGGTGATAAACCACAAGTATAGGGGATCACAATAGTTATCGAGAGTAGAGTATTCAACTCAAATTTATTGATTGGACACAAAGGGAGCCAAAGAATATTCACAAGTATGAGCAGTTGAGTTTTCAATTCAACCACACCTAGAAGACTTACTATCTGTAGTAAGTTGATCCGTAGCAAAGTAGTACGGTACTTCGATAGTAAGGGTAACAGTAACAATAGTAACAGTAGCAGAAACAGTAGCAATTTTGTAGTGATTGTAATAGCAGCAACGACGAAAGTAACTTAGCAAAGATCAATATATGAAAAGCGTAGGCATTGGTGGACAATTGTGTTGGGTGGCATTCAACATATAACAGTTATAACCTAGAGTGACACAAAACTAGCTCCAATCCAACAATGTAATGTAGGCATGTATTACATATATAGTCATACATGCTTATGGAAAAGAACTTGCATGATATCTTTTGTCCTACCCTCCCGTGGCAGCGGGGTTCATAAGGAAACTAAGGGATATTAAGGCCTCCTTTTAATCGAGAATCAGAATAAAGCATTAGCACCTAGTGAATACATGAACTCCTCAAACTATGAGAATTGTTAGGACCGAGAGTATATCGACCAGAGGGGGTGAATAGGAGATTCAAAAAATTCTTACGAATGTTTTGAACTGATCCCGATCACAACAGCGGAAATAAGGTTCAGTAGATAAGAACTCAATCATGCACGTTAAGGAGGAACATAAGAATCAATGTAGTATGCAATGATATCACGAATATAATATATCATAGGCTTGACAATAACGATGGTAACACAACAAGCTATCAAGAACATTATCATGAGTGAAAAGAAGGTATCAGATACAAAGAGAAATAATGAAGAAGTACTATGACGAAACGAAAGAAATTAACGCAGTGAAAGGTACGACAGTCTAACTATGATCAGAATGAAGAATACATGAATGTCTGGTACCACCAGACTAAGTGATGAGATTAATACAGGGTGAATAACGAACAACGACAGTTTGGACGCAGAAATTATAATACTTAATGATATGCAACAAACAAAGAATGACCAGGTAAACCATCGTCACGGAGCACGGAAGTGAACTGTAGAAAGTAAAGTAGTAATATAGATTGAACGAGTAGTGCTCGATGATGACAGGTGGATTTGGTAGACCAGTTCGCCCTTCTGCCAAAGGACTACATCTGGTTGGAGGGTTTGTGACTTAACACGGAAGATAAACTCTATTTGCCCTATTCTCCTTCAACTCAGCGCTAATCGGACTCCGGTTGATTTCACTTGTGGTAGATACTTGTCGGCGATCTCCAAACCTTCGGCCGACCTTCACAGACCACATTCACTCTTGGTTGTTGAAGATCTAGCTAAGTGAAGACAATAACTCTTCAACAGTCGAGCCGACATAGAGTGCACAACTCTCAAGAGTAATAGGTACAAGAACTCTAACTCAGAACTGCTATGATGTTCTACCGTTGTCTATGTTTGGGCTCTTGTTTTTTCTCTCTAGGTGGATCTTAAACTCAAATCACTCGAAGAGGTGATGCTCAGTCAATCTTCTTAGAAATCTTAAGCGGAGCAGCCAACGGACAACGTTGGAGCAGGGTGGCTATTTATAGCCGCAGCCTTCCCTAAAGGGAAATGACCAAATTGGACATGTGAATCAGCCAATGGCCGAATGACACGAGTCCAACGGTCGGAAATTGAGCACAACGGTAACATTACTTGCGACGCAAGTAAAGCTAACTCCTCAGTTCGAAAGATTATCTCCTACAACACGAAGAACATATCTACTGCTGCTAGGTAATCATTCAGAGCATAACGAGATTTCCCTTGCATCTTTCATAGGATTTGGGCTAAGCATCATAGCGGATCTAAGATTCGAGAACTTATACCCCTCTCAATAGTATGGAGGTCTTATGACTCAAATAAATGAAATAAGAAAAATGAATGAATACCATGTCTTCACTTTATCTTTGATTTCCATTCACTGCAGTCAATATTCTTCAAACAGAATCTCTAAACCAATTGCTTCATGTCAGTAATAAAATTTGGGGGGTTAATTCCTTCACATCAATCTTCTCGCCTACATGTCTTCAACATATATAGCTCATTCTTCTCTGCAATGCGATGTTCTTTGGTGAAGTTCCTCAAATTTATCACCGAAGACAACATTCTCTTCGGTGCAACGTGGACTATTTCTCTCTGTGTGCACTAGCAAACAAATCAGTCCATGCTTATTTCTGTCAACAATCTCCAAAACATAGGAGGGCAATTGCACCAACAATCTCCCCCCTTTTTGCACGATTGTTGACAAAATAGAACACATCGAAAGATAGATAATGGAATGAATTGGAATGCGAAGGAAAATGAAAGACGAGAGATAATTATGAAGATAAAGCACGCTCCCCCTGAAGGTATGCATCATTTGAGTGCATATGAGGTAAAGTGGAAGGTAGCGAGATGAATCTTCATATGAGTGGTATTGACATATAATCTTATTCATAGCCTCTTTCAATTCACTCAACAATGACTGAGATATTTTCCTATCACAAACTCTAAGAAGATACGTTAGAATACTTTGAAATGATTTGTGACGAAGGATAAACCAAAAGAATTTGCTCAGATCACGGTCCGAATCCACATGAGATATAAGTTCCCTGCAAGTTAGATACTCGATGAGAATCAGAGCAAGGGAAACATAGGTATGTTACTCGGAGTAGATATGCTTTAGACAAGGTTTTCCTGTAACTAGGATGATATGAAAGAGATATGCAGGGAAAAACAACTTAATAGTTAGATAGAGAGAATTTGCTTTTGAATCTCAAGAAATTTTACTCTGAAGCTGACTTCTCCCGTAGGGTTAGATAACGAGAGATAATCATTATAGAATATCTAACCATCAGGCCCAAATTCTTTCAAGGAGTAGGATATCTCCTTTTTAGAGAATCACGATTTTTAATCCTCCCTGAAATTCTTTTACTTTCCCTGCACGATAGATAAATATCGAGGATAAAAAATTGCAAGGAGATAAACTTTCGATGCACCTGCAAATAGATAACTGGAAAAGCATAACATTGCAGGAGGGTTATTAATGGTACATGGCGACCAAGTATTTCAACACCACATGCGGTTCTTTGAGTTCTAGAAGCAAATTGTTCAAACGAAAACCAAATAGTTCGAGGGAGAAACAAATGGAAAATGGAAACACCCTGCAAAATAACCCACAGATCTATATCTCGATGTTTTTCTCCTCCTTTTTGTCAACAAGTGTCAAAAAGGAAAGAGAATGCAGAGCGAGGAACTACTCGTTCAAAGAATCCTCATCAGAGCTTGAACTATTCGATGAAGCAGAGAGAGCGATGGTTGAGGCCGAAGCAGGCTTGGAGATGCACATCGGATTTCGGGTTCAGCTTCAGGAGTAGAAGTGTGAGGTGCATTATGCTTGTAAATGAAGGTCCCAAATGTGTCTTCAAGAATATGATCAGGTTCGACAAACAGCAGATCTGCGGAGGCAGAGCTTCGTGGAAGCATAGGAGTTTGCCTTCGGATGCGTGGAACTTCAAATAACTCAAGATGATCATATTCCTTCTCGATACCCTTTGCAGATAGTTGTTTTCGAGAATAGTGCTGGTGCAGAAGTGTCCAGGAGCATTTCTTCTGTTCCTTTTCATACAGGAGGGCTTGGCGAGCATAATTGTGAAGCAAATTGATCTCGGATATCATTTCCACCTTTACTTTTCTATCGAGCTTGATATGGCTTTCGAGGGCTTGCTTAGTGTGAAGACAAATCTCATATAATGAGGGATTTTCATCACGAGGGATTTCAACTTTTTCCTTCTTGGTCATTGGTGCTCTAGAGGAAGCAGACATAGAGGCATCCATTGGCATCTTCCCTTTGCCAATATCTTTCACAATCCTGAGTGTGTCACGGACTGGTGGCATATAAACTTTCAGAATATATGGGCAAAAAAACTTCTCCGCAATGAGCTATTCAATTGTGTACATGATCCATGGAGCATATGGCTTCAAAGCTTGAGGAGTATTAGCTGCACAGGAGAAGTCACGAATGAAAAGATTTGGGATATCCAAGAGAATACCCTGAGCAATGGCAAGCAGTGCATTTCCCACGATGGAATTGATGGTTTCTGGCCTGTTTGTTGGAGTGAGGGACTTGCACAGGATGTACGATAGTACTCTGTTCTCATATGCCAGATTCTTTGGATTTATCTCTATGCATTCATCGCCAACAAGCTTGGGGTCCATTTGCATATGTAGTTGAGCTTCGGCTACTTCCCAGTAGTGTAGTCTGTGTTCTCGATTAGCATCAAATTCGCACCGAGGAAGATTCAACAATGCTAGGAAATGGTCTGCCGAGCATTTGATCCTTTCCTCTCCTGTCATCCATTCGAGAATCCATGTAGAGCTATCTCCAAGTTCTTCTGAGATATACAGAGTTGCATAGAATTGATGAATTACTTCACGATTCCAGCCATGATTGAAAGGGAGGAAACTCATCAGGAAGACAAGTTCAATTTTCTCGATGGTGTGATGGAGACATGGTAAACATTCGAGCTCAGCGAAGTCTAGTATCTTGTGCTTGAATATGCAATTTTTCTCATATAGAATACAAGCATAATACATAGTCTATTCCTTTGTCCAGAATCTGACTGACAGTGAGATCCTTTCTCCTTCATACGGGCTGGTTCCAAAGAATGCAAGTTTCAAAAGATGAATCTGCTCATTAAAGCATGACCTTTTGGGCCATCTTCAGCTAGGAACAAGGGAAATGTTTCCAAAGGATTTTTCAAATGGTCTTCACTCATATTTCGAATCTCAATTGGCTTCAAAGGAGGAGGATACTTCCTCGAATTTTCTTGTGCTGACTACTTCGAGGATCTTAACTGTTTTTCATTCTTGTTCGCAGGAACTCCTTCAGTGACTATATGACTTTCGGGCACCAGGGCATTTTCTTTCGTTGTATTTTCTTCAGCTGGGGCACAACAACTTCTTTCTCGGAGTCTTGGGACACAATCGGGGGTACAATTATTTCATGAGCCATGGTCTCTTCAGATTTATTATGTTCCTCTTCCAAATGCAAGGTAGTGGAACGAGGAGCAGGATAAACATCCATCTGGGTTGGGGCACCAGATGATGTGACCAGGATGGTATTGTCTTGGGGAGCGTTTAGCTTCCCCTTAATCTTGTCACTCTCCTCGTTAGATCCGGAGGGCTCAACTAGCATTTTCTTCAAAGGTTGTGGGTCTGCCTTCTCAACCTCAATCTTTCAACAGTTTTATCATTAGTGGCCTGCTGCTCAGGCAGAGCACCTTCTTCACTAGACTTGTTCAAAAATATATCAACGACATCAGGTTATTGGGCAGCTAGAGTAGGAATGGCAACTTCCACCTGACTAACTTGCCGCATGGGTTCATCTTTGATACATCCATTTTGCATCATGCTTTTATGTTGATATTTATTGCATTATAGACTGTTATTTCACATTATTATACAATACTTATGTGTTTCTTCCTTATTTTACAAGATTTACGTGAAGAGGGAGAATGCTGACAACTGGAATTTTGGACCGGAAAGGAGCAAATCTAAGAGGCCTATTCTGCACAACTCCAAAAGTCCTGAAAATCTACGAAGAATTATTTTGGAATATATAAAAAATACTGGGCAAAGAAAATCTAGAGGGGGCCCCAGCAGGTGGCCACAAGCATGGGGGGGGGGGGGGGCGCCGTACGCCCCAAGGCTTGTGGGCCCCCCGGCAGGTCCCCCATGCCCATCTTCTGCTATATTGAGGGTTTTAACCTGGGAAAAAAATCAGAGGAGAGCTTCCGGGATGAAACACCGCCGTCTCGAGGCGGAACTTGGGCGGAACCAATCTAGGGCTCCTGTAGAGCTGCTCTACCGGGGAAACTTCCATCCGAGAGGGGGAAATCGAAGCCATCGTCATCACCAATGATCCTCTCATCGCGGGAGGGTTAATCTCCATCAACATCTTCACCAGCACCATCTCCTCTCAAATCCTAGTTCATCTCTTGTATTCAAAATTTGCCTCAAAACCTTAGATTGGTACATGTGGGTTGCTAGTAGTGTTGATTACTCCTTGTAGTTGATGCTAGTTGGTTTACCTGGTGCAAGATCACATGTTCAGATCCTTGATACTATTAAATACTCCTCTAATTATGAACCTGAATATGCTCTGTGATTAGTTACGTTTGTTCCTCAGGACATGGGAGAAGTCTTGTTATAAGTAATCATGCGAATTTGGTATTCATTCGGTATTTTGATGAGATGTATGTTGTCTTTCCTCTAGTGGTGTTATGTGAACTTGACTACATGACACTTCACCATTATTTGGGCCTAGGGGAAGGCATTGGGAAGTAATAAGTAGATGATGGGTTGCTAGAGTGACAGAAGCTTAAACCCTAGTTTATGCGTTGCTTCGTAAGGGGTTATTTGGATCCACATGTTTCATGCTATGGTTAGATTTATCTTAATTCTTATTTTGTACTTGCTGATTCTTGCGAGAGGGGTTAATCATAAGTGGGAGTCTTGTCCAAGTAAGCACAACACCAAAGCACCGGTCCACCCACATATCAAATTATCAAACTAACGAACGTAAATCATATGATCATGATGAAAATGACTATTCAAGAATTCTCCCGATTAATCAGTTAACGGGCCAGTTAATCGCTACTCGTAGCGTGTCCGAATTGAATAACACCTATTCGCCGCGTTAACTTGTCAGGCCGATTAATTGGCCAGTTAGATCGATAAATATGTTGTCATGCCGATTAATCCTTGTTGGGCCATTAACAGATGGGCAAACAAAGCCCCAATTTTTGGCCTGTGACCCCTTCCAGCCCCATGCCGCTCCTTAATAGCTACAATTAATAATTTTACTTCCTCTCTATGCTTTTCATATATGTATGGCGACATGTTTTGGTAATACTATATGGCTGGGAGCATGAGATTATGGTATAATATATAAAAATATATAAATATATCTTGATAAGTTCCTATTCAATCTACCGACTAATGGTCGACCGATTAATCCAGTTAATAGGCCTATTCACCGATTAATCGCTACTCCTAAACCGAGCGAGCAGCTACCAGTTAACGATTTCTTGAACATTATAACTTGACAATAATTCCCATGTGTCCTCGGGAGCGCTTTGCTGTATATAAGAGTTCATCCAAGCTTGTCCTTTGATATTAAAAGGATTGGCCACCTTGCTGCACCTTTGTTACAGTTGTTACTTGTTACCCATTACGAATTATCTTATCACAAAACTATCTGTTACCGATAATTTTAGTGCTTGCAGAAAATACCTTATTGAAAACCGCTTGTCATTTCCTTCTACTCCTCGTTGGGTTCAACACTCTTTCTTATCGAAAGGAATACTATAGATCCCCTACACTTGTGGGTCATCAAGACTCTTTTAGGGCGCCGTTGCCGGGGAGTGAAGTGCCTTTGGTAAGGAAAAAAATATATTACATGCTGAAATTTACTGTCACTTGTCAGAATAGAAAACTATCCTTTGAGGGGTTTGTTTGGGGTATCTTCACCTCGACCGGATGAACAAAGAGTTGCCCCTCAACCTACTGAAATATTTATTACAAAATTCCTTCGGGTATGTTAGAGAAACTGCTAGCTAATCCTTATGAAGAAGATGGGACACTACATCCTGATATGCATCTAATCTATGTGGATGAAGTTCGTGGATTATTTAAGCTTGCAGATTTGCCCCAGGATGAGGTCAAGAAGAAAGTCTTTCCTTTATATTTGAAGGGAAAGGCATTGACATGGTATATGATATGTGATGATATTGGAGCTTGGGACTACAACCGATTGAAATTGGAATTTCATTAGAAGTTTTATCCTACGCATCTAGTTCATCATGATCAGAATTATATTTATAATTTTTGGCCTCGTGAAGGAGAAAGTATCGGTCAAGCTTGGGGGAGGCTTCAGTCAATGTTATATTCATGCCCCAATCATGAGCTCCCAAGAGAAATTATTATTCAAAAATGTTGATGTTCGTCTTTCTCGCAATGATCAATCCATTCTTGATACTTCTTGTACCGGTTCTTTTATGAAGAATACTATTGAATTTCTATGGGAACTTTTAGAAAGAATTAAACGCAACTCTGAAGATTGGGAAACCGACGAAGGTAAGAAGTCAGGTATGAACCTTGAGTTTGATTGTGTTAAATCTTCTATGAATACCGATGCTTTTCGTGAATTTAGCACAAAGTAATATTAAAATTTCTGGAAGCAGGTATAATGTACCCCATAGCTGGTAGTAAGAGGGTAAGACATGTTAATTGTGTCCCTAAGAAGGGACATATTACCGTTGTTCCTAATGATAGAAATGAATTGATTCCACACAGAGTTATTACAGGTTATAGAATGGTAATTGATTTCAGAAAATTAAACAAAGCCACTAGGGAAGATCATTATCCTCTACCATTCATTGATCAATTGCTAGAAATACTATCCAAACATACACACTTTTTCTTTCTAGATGGATATTCCGGTTTTTCCCAAATACCCATGTCACAAGAGGATCAAGAGAAAACTACTTTTTAATGCCTTTTTGGTACCTTTGCTTATAGACGTATGCCTTTTGGTTTATGTAATGCACCTGCTACCTTTCAAAGATGTATGTCAGCTAAATTCTCTAATTTTTGTGAAAAGATTGCTGAGGTTTTCATGGATGATTTTTCTGTTTACGAAACTTCTTTTGATGATTACTTAAGCAACCTTGATTAAGTTTTACAGAGATGTGAAGAAACTAATCTTGTATTGAATTGGGAGAAGTGCCACTTTATGTTAATGAAGGTATTGTCTTGGGACATAAAATCTATGAAATAGATATTGAAGTTGATAAAACTAAAGTTGATGCTATTAAAAAAATGATGTGTCCTGAAGATATGAAAGCTATACGAAGTTTCCTTGGTCAAGTTGGTTTCTATAAGAGATTTATAAAAGAATTCTCTAAAATTTCTAGGCCTCTTACTGATCTTTTGCAAAAATATGTTCCATTTATTTTTATGATGATTGTGTAGAAGCCTTTGAAATACTTAAGAAAGACTTAGTCCCTACACCTATTGTTCAACCGCTTGATTGGAACCTACCCTTTGAAATCATGTGTTATGCTAGTGATTATACTGTTGGTGCTGTTCTAGGACAAAGAGTTGATAAGAAATTGAATGTCATCCATTATGCTAATAAAACTCTAGACAATGCTCAGAGGAATTATGCTACTACTGAAAAATAATTTTTAGCAGGTGTGTTCGCTTGTGATAAATTTAGATCTTACATTGTAGATTCTAAAGTAGCTATTCACACTGACCATGCTGCTATTAAATATCTTATAGAAAAGAAAGACGCTAAACCGAGACTTATTAGGTGGGTCCTGTTGCTACAAGAATTTAATTTACATATCACTGATAGGAAAGGAGCTGAGAACCCAGTAGCAAACAACTTGTGTAGGTTAGAAAATATTCTTGATGACCCACTACCCATTGATGATAGGTTTCCAGATGAACAATTAGCGGTCATAAACACTTCTCATAGTACCCCATGTTATGCAGACTATGCTAATTATATTGTTGCTAAATTTATAGCACCTAGTTTCACATACCAACAAAAGAAAAAGGTTTTCTATGATTTAAGACATTACTTCTGGGATGACCCACACCTTTATAAAGAAGGAGTAGATGGTGTTATTAGATGTTGTGTACCTGATCATGAATAGGAACAAATCGTACGCAAGTGTCACTTCGAGGCCTATGGAGGACACCATGCGGGAGACAGAACTGCGCACAAGGTACTACAATTTTGTTTTTATTGGCCTACTCTTTTTAAAGATGCCCGTAAATTTATCTTGTCTTGTGATGAATGTCAAAGAATTGGTAATATTAGTAGACGTCGGGAAATGCCTATGAATTATTCACTTGTTATTGAACCATTTGATGTTTGGGGTTTTGATTTCATGGGACCTTTTCCATCCTCTAATGGATATACACATATCTTAGTTGCTGTTGATTACGTTACTAAGTGGGTAGAAGCTATTCCAACTAGTAGTGTTGATCATAACACCTCTATTAAAATGCTTAAAGAAATTGTTTTCCCGAGGTTTGGTGTCCCTAGATATTTAATGACTGATGGCGGTTCACACTTTATTCATGGTGCTTTCCGTAAATTGCTTGCTAAATATGATGTTAACCATAGAATTGCATCACCTTACCATCCTCAGTCTAGTGGTCAAGTAGAACAAAGCAATAGAGAAATAAAATTGATCTTGCAAAAGACTGTCAATAGATCTAGGAAGAATTGGTCTCAGAAACTTGATGATGCATTATGGGCTTATAGAACTGCTTACAAAAATCCTATTGGTATTTCTTCGTATAAAATGGTTTATGGAAAAGCGTGTCACTTACCTCTTGAAGTAGAACATAAAGCTTATTGGGCAATTAAAGAGATCAACTATGATTTCAAACTTGCTGGTGAAAATAGGTTATTTGACATTACCTCACTTGATGAGTGGAGAACCCAAGCGTATGAAAATGCCAAGTTATTTCAAGAAAAAGTTAAAAGGTGGCATGACAGAAGAATACAAAAGCGGGAATTTAATGTAGGTGACCAATTCTTGCTATACAATTCTCGTTTAAGGTTTTTTGCAGGAAAACTTCTCTCTAAATGGGAAGGACCTTACATTATTGAGGAAGTTTATTGTTCAGGTGCCATCAAGATTAACAACACCGTGGGCAATAACCCGAGAGTGGTAAACAGGCAAAGAATCAAACACTATATCTCAGGTACTCCCATAAATATTGAAACCAACATCATAGATACCATAACACCAAAGGAGTACCTAAGGAAAACTTTCCAACACGTTCTAGAACCCTGAAAAGGAGTAGGTATGTGGTACGGTAAGTAAACGGCTCCAAACACTTTCCAAAATCAATTTTTTATCCGTTTTGGAATATTAAAAAAAATAGGAAAATAAAAAGTAGTCTGAAAAGCGCACGAGGAGGCGACAAGCCATGGGGACGCGCCCTACCCCCCAGGGCGCGCCACCCTAGCTTGTGGTCACCTCGTGTGCCCTCCGGACTCTGTTTTCTCCCAGAATACTTGTTCTACATGGTAAAAAATCATTATATAATCTCTCGATGGTTTCGACCACCGTATCACGGCAATATCCTCTGTTCTGTTTCGAGCTGTTTTTCTGACAGATCTAGATCGCCTTGACGTCCCGAAGCTCCTCTAAGGACACACTACTAGGAAAAGGCCTACTAATGGCGCACCTAATTTGGCCATTAATGGCGCATTAGTGGTGCGCCATTACTAGCACGCCATTAGTATCTGGTATACTAATGGCGCACCGCAGATGCGCCATTAGTGTGCACAGTAGTGCGCCATTAGTATGCCTCCCAGGGGCCATGTGTACCCAGGTGCTTTGGCATACTAATGGCGCACTCAGGCAGGATGCGCCATTAGTAATGTCCGCATAGTAATGGCGCACTGGCTGATAATGCGCCATTAGTATGCTTTGGCATACTAATGGCGCACTGTGCTGTGATGCGCCATTAGTATGAATATTAGGTTTTTTTAATATTATTTTTCTGTTCTTTTGCACAGATTACAAAATGTATAATTGCACAGAATATAGACAGCACACATCAACAACAAATTCATCGAATACAATAGTAGATTAGTCTCTGAATACAATTTATCATATTAGTCTCCGAATACAATTCATCATATTAGTCTCCGAATTGAAAAGACCGAACAAAGATAGAACAATATATTACAAGTCTCGAGACCGCGAGTAGCGAGTTTGTCTTCACATTACAAGTCGATATCGATCATCTAAACTACCATGACATAGAAGAGAGCTGTGGTCATCACGATGAGCATCATCACGATGAAACTCGTCTTCATCCGGTTCCTCCAACGCTCCCTCCCCTCTCCCGCTAGATAGCGGGCGTATCTAGATTCGGCCTCGGCCCTAGTGGTGTACCCTTTGTAACTGTTACCGCTGAATCGTTGAACCTGTCTCCGACACTCCTCCCAGTCGTCGTAGACTCCGGGAACCTTACCCTTGTACACGACATACGACGGCATCGCTATGCACTAGCCAAACGAAACGTTAGTACTAATTCACAGACAATTCATAAGCAATATATAAGTATGCAACAGAACGATCGAAAGAGAAAAGCAAGACATTAATAGCATCGATTACATCTAAGTTGAACGACTCTCGAAACCAAAGAGACATACTACAAGTTCATTAAAGTTTAATTACAACATGAGCCAATCGATGTTTCAGAACTAGACACAGCATCACTGCTTTGGACTCGACTCAATGCACCGGAGCGTGGATGAAGCCGCCGTCTATCGTGGGAGTCATGAAATCACGGGCGTTGTCAGCCTGCATTTGTAGCATTGTGCCGATGTCACTGTTCGACGGTTGATTTCTGAGGTAGAACTGCCCCGAGGTACGAAGGACATCTTGATGGATGATTTCCGCAAACTCCGACTGGATGCGAAAGAAATGTTGTCTGATGTCCGCGTCTTGGATTGCCGACACGCGCGCGGACTAATATTTGAGCTTACTCGGTAGCAGAAGTTGATGATGGTCCCGTACGATCGCCCGCATGTGATGGATGGCGTAGTAGGCACCCTTCTGACCGCCAGGCGGCTGCTTGACGCAGCAGAACGTTGTGTTGTGGGAGAACACGTGCTTGCCGTACTTACGAGCTGTCCTGGTGAAGGTGCCTCCAGATTTGGCGTAGCCGGGGAGAACATCATCAAGAACCTTCTTGACATTTGTGTAGTCTACAGCCGACTGACGGTCCGGGTCGAAATACGTGGCCATGGAATATTTGGGGCTTAGTAGGATGAGCGTGCACTGTGTGTCACTACAGAAAACACGGAATGTTAAAAGAAGAACGATCGAAATCTAAGAATTCATATGTTACGGGGCGGTTGAGGCGGAGGACTTACTCGGGAAAGTAAGGCACGAGGAAGTTATCCTTATCTCGGTTTGCTAGAATGACGCCTTCGAGGTAAGAACTCGCGACTTGCCGGTCCCCAGCGCTGCCCAAGAACTTGGCACGCATGTAGAAGGGGTCGACTATCACGATGTCCGGGGTCTTGTCGCGAATGATCCGCATCTCCATACTCAGCGAAAATAGTCGAACGAAGGTGTAGTGCAGCGGAAGAAGGTTCAACATAGCGTGGATGTCATCAAACCACAGGACGATCGTACCCCCGATGGAGTTATCCACAAAGCCCTTGCCCTCCGGCACCTTGGCCGCGAAAACCGGGTATGCCACATCCTTCTCTCTGAGACGCCGCTTCTCCAAAGAAAGAACACTGTCATGCAGACTCCGCATAGCACCGGTTGCAGCATCGAGCATATTTGTCGGTAGCATCGGCCTACCCGCCACATGCACCCTCCTCATTACATCCTCAGGTGAAGGTGGCCCGTCCTGAGCACGGATCGTACTCGATGCCGGCTGGCTCGCACCCTTGTTAGTTTTTCTCTTGCGTGCCTTCTTCTTGATCTCCTGAATTGGGACCGAGTTCTGCTCAGAGACCGCCTTCTTTAGTGTGTTGGGGCTGATAATATTTCGCACCTCGCCTATCTGAGGCTCGGTGAAGTCGGCAGCTGGAGGCGTCTCCTGAGAGCTGAACGGCAGACGACGCCTGTTGCAACTTGGCTTCTCCGCGGTACCGGCTTGACCGCGCACGTCTTTTGTTGGGTTGGGTTCTTGAGAAGGAGCCCCCATGAAGTCGTCATCGTACCCATGATCGGCAAAGTACTGATCGACGTTGGCAAATGTATCGTCGTCGTCATCGTTCTGATCCTGTGCCATATGCATGTTTGGATCCAGTGGCATAGGGATTTCTGGCACCGTTGCGGCGGACTTGCCATGGGGACGACTTGGCGCCGGCACGACTGGCGGTGTTGTCTTTGGGGTGGTTTCCCCCGCCCCCAAACGAATCTGGCTCTTCGGCCAAAGCAGGAGCTAGCTCAGGCAGGCGCTGAGGGTCATGACGTCATCATCGTCGGCCCCGGCGGGTCGAATCGGAGGTAACACCTCGTCGCAGCCTGGCAGCACCCGAACCAGTTGAACCCTAAACAAGTTGGGTGGCATCTGGGTACCGTGGAACAAGGGCTGGCCCGGTTGAACGATTTTGCCCTTGGCGACATCGACCAACTCGTTGTTCACGAAGTGCAGGAGAGTGCACGGAACGTCGGCGGCGCCCTGCGAAAACATGTAGGGCGTCAGGGATGCCCAGTCAAAGGCAAGGAGATGAAGTCCTCGGCCAAGAGAGGCTTAATTAGTTACCGTGATGATGGCGTCGAGCTCGGCTAATGTCGAGGCACCGCCAACGGTGGGCGTGCAGTTGACGGAGGGGCCGCTTGCTGCAGAGGTGCCGGCCGGCGTACACCCGGGTGCATTAAGCTCCCGTGCCGGCGTCGGAGACACCAATGCCGCCTCCGCCGGAGACACCAATGGCCCCGCCATTGCGTTCTGCGAGTTGCTGGCCGTGAAGCTGGGAATCGGGGGCGGCCCCTGTTGGCCGCCCGCAATCCACGCCTGCAACCCCTCGATCAAGCTAGGCACAATGGCGGTGATCGTCGCTCCGAGCTGTTGTTGCACTTGCTCTTGGACAATCTCCAGAATCCGCGCCACCTGTGCCTTGAGTTCTTGAACCTCGCGCGCCTGGCTTTCCGAGCTGGTCTTTTTCTCCTTCCGCCCACCAGCGTTATAGTATGACAACCATTTTGTCGACAAGCCTTTGCCGGCCACACGACCAGCTGACGTCGGCTTCTCGAGCTTATCCTTGTTCTTCATTACATTCAACGCCCTATTTAGAGTCGTGTCCCAAGGGCCGCTCTTAGTCGACCCCGCGCTACTGCTTTCAGTCGCCTGCGGAAGGAATGTGAATCATTTAGAAATTTGGCTTCATTAATTAGAATGCAACCATATGGAGCTAATTACGCGGGGGTGTATTCCTTACCAGAACAGCCTCAAGCGCTCTGGTCTTCGGATCCGTGGTCAGCTCCTTTGTTTTCGGGTCCTTCTTGTACCGGGCCCTGATAAAGTTCTTGGTCTGCTTGTCACCGTATTTATCGAAGAGGGGCGGTAGGCCTTGCTCGGCACGGTCCGCCTCCTCCTTGTCCCATATAGGCTCCGCCACTCTGTAACCGCCGGGACCGAGTGTGTGTTCCCGTAAGTTGAGCTCCCGAATTTCTTTCCCCCACTGACTTGATTCGGAGTGTGCGGTGCTCGAGCAATTGATCTTGAAGTCGTTGTAGTCATCTTCGGTGATCGAAGGATGTTTCTCCTTGATCTTCTCATAACTCTCACCTTTCTCGATCATTCTCTTCACATTGGTTTTCCAAGTAGACAGGGCCTTGCTCATCTTCGTGAGGGCAGCACTGTTCACTTTATTCCCTTTGAGGCTTGTGTTATCAAATTGAGCGGGGAACTTGTACATTCGTGCAGCTTCGTGAAGAGGAGGTTGCGGTAATTCTCGTTGTCAGGATGCCTCAGGTTCTCGCTGTTGATTGAGACGGTGCTCCGGAGAATGCTCCCGAGCTGAAGCGAGTACCCCTTGACTATTCGTTCGGGCGCCGTTGGATTCCCGTCGGAGTCCACTTCAGTAACTTCCTCCTTGAGGGTGCGGAGCACGGTCGGGCGCCGGTCCTTCCGTTGCCTCTTCGGTTGGCTGCCATCTGTGCGTGCGCCGCCATCATCAGTGGTGGCATTCTCGGCGGCACCATCAGTGGTGGCATCAGTGGGGTCATCAGTGGTCTCAGGATCGGTGGGGAAGGCGGCGTCCTCATAGAAGTGAGGTTGTTCCTCCATCTCCTGGGACAGCTCCCAGAATGCCTTCCCGCTCGAACCGCCGGCCTCATCGTTGTTGGCCATGTTTCTCTCTAAATAGGAACAAAGTTTGGTCAAAAAGTTGGTTATTGTCAAGGAACAAGATCATGGTCTCATCATTTAGGGTTTGTCGACACCGAGGCATCCTAAAAGCTAAGTTTTTATAATTGAGGGTTTTTCGACGCCGAGGCACCCTAAAAGCCTAAGCTTTCATCATTTCGGTTTTTATCGACACCGAGGCACCCTAAAAGCCAAGGTTTCATAATTTATGGTTTGTCGACACCGAGGCATCCTAAAAGCTAAGCTAGGAAGGAGAATTCTAAGTTGGGCCTAATCACTTGGCTCTATTATTGCCGCCTATGGTTTAATGCAGCTAGAATAAAGGGGCACTTGATCCTACTTAATTAACTACTAAGATACCCCGGCCCATGCATTAGTCACAAGTACCCCATATGTCCTATTTTTTTAGCAAAGTCATGCTAAAATTCGCAGAAAATTTCAGCATGACCTTTGCTGAAAATAGGACATATGGAGTACCCGAATTTGCCGGAACGGAAGTTAATCGACATTCCAGCAAACTCAAGGGCCTCTCGGGGTACCTGCAAAACTATCACGACACGATGGTCGGAGACAAAACCCAGCAAAAATCTGGATGGAGTGCATCGGGCTTTCAACTCCACTTTAGACTATCCAAAAGATCACACTGAGCTCCAGCTGAGGGATCCATCAGCCATCATGCCAGCCAGCCAGCAAATTAAGCTGGCCTGGAGCAAATAAAAATACAATGCATACATACATACTAAAGCAGAAAGATAGATAGATAGATAAGCATGTTTAGTTTAGTTTACAAGAATGAGTGCATGCATGTCAAAAGTTGGCATCTACTACTTGCCTTTTCTTTTTCAGCCCATGTTCATGTAGATAGATAGATAAGCCCATTTTATTTAATTAACAAACTGAATTTAACACAGTGGTTAACTGAATTTTTACCCAGTAGTTAACTGAATTTAATTAACAAACTAGAAAACAGAAAAAACTAGACTGCATGGAGTAGTAACAAATTCAGTTAACAAACTATGCTGCATTTAATCTGAATAATACTCCAGCAATATACTCCATGATTATAAACTACATGTCTTTCTATTTACCAGTACAATAATGATGCTTCTGTTGTCATTCACTTTAGTTGTAAATTAATACTCTATTAATCAACATTGAATGAGTTTGGAGATTTGTGTATAACAAGCATGACTTCATTCATATAGCATTCATATAACAAGCATGACTTCATTCATATAGCATGATGGTGTCTTTATCCCTATTTTCTTGAAATGCTAAGGCGGCATGCTATTGGGACGAACCCTCTCAATTCTGTTAACTATGACCATTATCTGATATTTCGGTAGCCCATAATCAAGTTCCTACCAAAATGCATATTTTTCGACATCATTCACTAATCTGAAGACTAAGTTTTTTTTAGCACACGAGAGTGGTCCGAAGAACTCACATGATTCACCCCACCATCTAGTACCCGGACCAATAGAAGTAGTACTTATTAACAATGAAGAATCTGCTTTTTGTGCCTCAATTGAGATCATGCTACAAAGCGACCCTTTGTTTAATTCCGCACTAGGCAAGCACGCTTACAAACGCACGTTGTCACTGTCTAAACATTGTATTACATTGTGGTTAGTTTTGTTACCATGTACCATCATGCCATCCCATGCCTATTCGTTCGATGGAGACATGGAGAGGGGATATAGTATCACACTATCACTGCTACTACTACCACTACTCGATTAACCAGCTGCTATTTAGTGTAACCAGGCTAGCCCCCTTTCCTTTCAACGGGAACAACAGTTTCAGAAACTTACAGGGGGTAAGAAAGACAGGATAGCGAGTTCAGCACCCGCTAGGAAACCGATTTGCATTTGCTTGATATCGGAACGAGCACTATGGAGCGAAAACTAAGACATCATCATAGCAGACTAGCCCTATTACGAGCACTATGGAGCGAAAACTGAGATATCAAAAGAATGACATGCACGAGAGGGGTCAGTGTGCTATTACAGTTAATGGTTGATCTTGCCACAAAACTTAGAGCCCACATCTAGCTGGCCTTTTTGAAAGCCGCAAATGATTACTTATTATGTGCTGCTGTAATTTAGTCCTTCCATAATATAATACCATAACTGTCTCCGTGTTTCTGATGAAGTAAAGTTTCATTTCTGGAAATGCCATTGCTATGTAACATATTGATGATTAGCGCCTTTCAGTTACAAAATAACGGGATTTCCTGAACCCTAGAACTAGCAGTGAAAAATCATGTGCTGTACAGCTTAAAGAGCAATTCCCCATGGTTCATACAAGCAAGTTGAAATTTTAAGAGCAGTGTTCATATTTGTGAGGTGTTTCACATTTCCTTTTCACAGAGAAACTAAGGCCTTTT
>LR738712.1:183332419-183372812 GCA_902687465.1 Secale cereale | reverse complement strand
CGGCGGCGGTTGAGTAGGGGAATCGAGGGTGCGGGGGGTCGGCGGCGGCGGCCGGTGGACCGGGGGGTGCTCGGCGGCGAGGGGGGCCGGAATCTGGCGAGGTGGGATAGCGATCGAGATGGAGGGGGGGTCGAGATCGAGTGTCCATGAAATTTAAAAATATTCATGATAGTTCAAATAGTCCCCATGAAATACAATCGAGAAATGAAGACTACGATTTAAATACAATCGATCTTAGCTAGCTATCTGTTCACAATCTTCTTGCCCTTCTTTTTCGCAAATGGAGTTCTTCTGTGGAACGGACGTCCTTTAGGTAGGGTGGTCCTGCTTCTTCTTGTGGTGTATGCTGCTACTTCATCATCGTCGTCATGTTCGATCCTCGGGTCGCCGTACTTGTCGAAGTCTTGCTCATTGGCTACTCCATCCATTCCGATGATCTTCCTTTTGCCTCTCCTCACGACAACACGACTGGGCTTTGACGGGTCGGTAATGAAGAAGCATTGGTCAACTTGGGAAGCCAGTACCCATGGCTCATTTTTTGCGGTGACGTTTGCGCCCGCGGTCTTGGATTTGGCTTCGGGTATAACCATGGTGGTGAAATACCGGTCTTCTTTTAGGACGCTGTTGGCCCATCTGACACGGAACATCGGGACCTTCTCTCCAGCGTAGCTCAACTCCCAGATCTCCTCGATCCTTCCATAGTATCTGTCCTTGTCATTACCGGTGTAGGATTCCATCGTTACCCCGGAGTTCTGATAACCATCGCTCTTCATGTCCTTGGCCTCGGTGTATAATGTGTAGCTGTTGATATCGTATGCCTCTTAGGTCATCAGGTTGTGCTCGGCGCCCTGTGACAAGGCGAATATGAGTTGTTCTTCCGCGGAAGAATCATCATGTAAAGGGTACGACAGAAGCTTCTGCTTGAACCAACGCGTGAAACATGAGTTGTGCTCTTTGATTATATCTCCGTCCGTCCTCTGTTGGCCTCGGTCATTGTATGTCTTCTCAATAAAGGTTTTGTGCTGAACCACCCAAGGATCGACCACGTCTATGTGTTGTAGCGCGACTAGGTTTGCTCTTTCAAAGTCGGCGAGTCGACCCTCGAAGTCGACATGCATTTCGCGGCGACCCTCACGGTGACCCCATCCAGCGAGCCTGCCGAGGTGCCTGTTGACGGGCAGACCAACGGTGTTCTCGATGCCTAGATAATTCGTGTAGTAGGAGATGCACTCTTCGGTCAGAAAGCCCCTGGCTATGCTTCCCTCTGGACGTGACATGTTGCGAACGTATCCTTTGATGACACCATTCATCCTTTCGAACGGCATCATGCTGTGCAGGAACGTCGGCCCGAGTTGGATGATATCGTCCACGATATGGACCAGCAGATGCACCATAACGTCGAAGAATGCGGGCGGGAAGTAAATCTCAAGCTCGCATAGTATCACCACGATCTCTTCCTGTAGCCTTCTGAGTTGCCTCACGCCAACAGACTTCCGAGAGATGACGTCGAAAAAGTTGCATAGGCCAAATAGGGTTTCACGGACGTGCGCGTCCATGATACCACGGATTGCAACTGGAAGTATCTGCGTCATCAGCATGTGACAGTCGTGAGACTTCATCCCGCTGAACTTCAGCTTCGCCCGGTCTAGGTATCTACTTATCTTCCCCGCGTAACCGTAAGGAAGTTGTACTCCTACGAGGCAGGTGAAAAACTGCTCGATCTCCTCCTGACTTATTGTGAAGCACGCTGGAGGGTAGTCATTTCCGGTCTTCTTGGCCTTTTTGCCTTTGCGACGACTTTCCGTGTCCTGCTTCGCCTCATCATCATCATCATCATCATCATGATCATCATATATAGCGTGAAGCTCCTGCCTGATGCCCATTGATTTCAAGTCTGCCCTTGCTTTCGGCCCATCTTTGGTCTTCTCTGGCATGTTGAGCAGGGTACCAAGCAGACTCTCGCACACGTTCTTCGTGATATGCATTACATCAAGGCTGTGAGGCACACGGTGGATCTTCCAGTACGGCAAGTCCCAGAAAACAGACCTCGTTTTCCATACCTTCAGCAGCGGCTCTTGCGCCTTTCGCTTCTTTCCCGGCTCTGACGCCTTTTGCTTCTTTCCCGGCAGTGGGCAATCTTTCCAATTTTTCAACAGCTCGTCTATTTCCTCGCCGCTCCTCGTACGCGGGCGTCCTCGGGGTTTGGTTTCACCATCGAACAGATCCTTGCGTTTTCTCCACAGGTCATCGTCGCGAAGCCACCTTCGATGTCCCACGAACACGGTTTTCGAAGACCCGGGATTTCTATCTAGCTGGCGATACGTTGTGTCATCCATGCACCTGACGCATCCAGAAAATCCGTGGACCACCTGCCCCGCGACATATCCGTAACCGAGATAGTCGTGCACCGTCGTGAGCAGCGCGGCTCTCATAGGGAAATATTCTTTCTTTGCGGCGTCCCACGTATTGGCTGGCGTTTCCCACAGCGTGTCTAGCTCCTCTTTCAGCAGCCCCAGATACAGATTGATGTCGTTCCCTTGTTGTTTCGGTCCTTCAATTAGCATACTCATGTGAATGTACTTCCTCTTCATGCACAACCAGGGGGGAAGGTTGTACATCCACACAAACACAGGCCAGGTGCTATGTGTGCTTCTCTGGCTGCCAAACGGATTGACTCCATCGGTGCTCGCGCCCAGCACGATGTTCCTTGGATCGTTCCCAAATTCTAGGTCTTCGAAGTTCAACGCTTGCCACTGGCTCGCATCCTTAGGGTGACTCAGCATCTTGTCTTTTTTATCTATCTCCGGATCATTTGCGTCATCTTCTCGCTTCTCCTCCCTATCCGCGTGCCAACGCAGGAGCTTTGCTACCTTAGGGTCCGCGAAATACCGCTGCAGACGAGGAGTGATCGGAAAGTACCACACCACTTTTCGAGGAGCTTTCTTCCTCTTCTTGTATCGAGTGACGCCGCACACCGGACATATGGTAGACTCCGCGTGTTCGTCCCGATAAATGATGCAATTGTTCATGCACACATGGTATTTCACGTGCGGTAAATCCAGAGGACACACGATTTTCTTCGCCTCCTCCAAACTGGTGGGGCACTTGTTCCCCTTGGGAAGACGTTCGTGCCAGAATGACATGTTCTCGTCGAAGCATGCGTCGGTCATTTTGTGTTTTACCTTCATCTCCAGAGCCATGAGCGTTACTTTCAGGCGGGTATCCTCGGGCCTGCATCCTTCATACAATGGAGTAACCGCGTCTAACTCAAGTTGATCCATCTTGGCTTTCTCTCGGGCGGCAGCTCTTGCGTTATCGGTCTGCTTGAGAAGCAGCTCTTGAATATGAGGGTCCTACACCCAGCCCATCGATGGTTCAGCGTCGTCTGCTCCGCCGGCATCATCATCTTCATGATCATGCCCGTCGTCTGCCCCGGCATCTTCCTCATCATCATGTCCTGCATCTTCTACATGATGACTGTGTACAGCATCACCGTCGTGATCATCTCCTGGGGATTCTTCGTCTTCTCGCCCGCCCGAGCCGCGGTGGTTGTCTTGCTGCCCTTCCTCATTTCTTGCCCGGCCCCCATGGACGACTTCATATTCATCTTCATCACCTTGCCACCGATAGCCATCCATGAAACCACGCAAGAGCAGGTGGTCCCGCACCTGCCTGGAATCCGGGTCCGCAATAAGGCTCTTCAGCTTGCATCTTCGACACGGACATCTTATCTCCGTCTCGTTCTTTTGAAGCATCTCGGCCTTCGCGGACCTCAAAAACCTATTCACGATGCCTTCGGTCATCGTGCGCACCATGGTCGCCTGCGGGGTAGAGCAAAACGATATTTTAGAACCAAGAAAAAATTTGCCATGACTTTCCCTACAAATAGGATAAAAATGAATGCTTAATGCCAAAATTCTCACCGAAACGGAAATGAATCAACATTCCGGGAAAATATTGGCAACTATCGCATTTCAAATACCGGTACACCTCCAAACACAAACACATATGCAACACAACAAACATATGCAACACCACAAACATACATAGATCTAGCTAGGCCATAAAAAGTGCATGTGCACATTGTTGTATGGAGAACAACATAAATATAGCTTCCCCCCTTACTTACCTATCAAAACAAGGTAATTTAACCACTTAATTTGAATGAATAAATGGTGGAAATGAGGTGAAAAAGAGGAGGGACCCAAGAGGAGAGGAGGTGGAGAGAATGAAGAAGTGGGGGGGGGGAAGTGAGTGTGGTAGGAGAGGCTGTCCAAAATATCTTGTTGCTGCCCGCTTACTAATGGCGCACCAACTATAAATGCGCCATTAGTAATCAAGGTTACTAATGGCGCATTTAGAGTTGGTGCTCCATTACTAGTTTTGCAAAAAAAATTAACATACTAATGGCGCACTGTAGCGCAGTGCGCCATTACTGGTTTAAACTAGTAATGGCGCACTGTGGGACAGTGCGCCATTAGTAGTTTTGTAAAAAAAAAGAATAAAAAATATCATAAAAAAAGAGCATTAATGGCGCACTTTACTGCTGGTGCGCCATTACTAGTTACAACTAGTAATGGCACACTTTGTCTGGATGCGCCATTAGTATGTTTGGACAGGCACGCTAGTTCAAAAAAAAAAACTTCTTGATACTAATGGCGCACTCTGGGCCTGGTGCGCCATTAGTAGTTAGAACTCTAATGGCGTATCAGTTGCTGGTGCGCCATTACTATATACTAATGGCGCACTGCTTGTCTGGTGCGCCATTAGTATCAATTCCATCTATAGCCCTTTTCCTAGTAGTGACAATTTCTATGAGAAGGTAATCAGCCCCTACCTCTCGGAGGTGATGAAACACCCTCAAACCATGGAGCTACACGAGGGGGCGCTTCACATACGAGATGTTCAAGGGCCCAGGAGGACCGGAAGCGTGGAGGCTAGGCTTGAAGCGTTGGAACAGGAGGTTTTCAAGTTCCAAGGGATGGTAGAACACGGACTCAACGCCAAGCACATGATGATCACAGAATTTACCCATGACCACAAGCTGGACACCAAAGATGTTGGGAAGGCCATTTTCAAGCTTCATGAGAAAAACGAGCATCTCCAAGAACAAATCTATGACCTGTAAAACCCAAACTTTGAGTATGATATAAATTTAAGAGGATGAGTTTGGCTGTAGATTTGAGAATTCCGGAGACCCGTTCATCTTTCTACGATATGGAGCCTATGCCCTGGAAGACGGAGGACAAGCCTCCGACATCATCAACCTCATTATCACCACCACCAAAGAAGGAGACTTGATTACATGGGTATGGGCACTCCCCTTGGCTTGTGCCAAGCTTGGGGGAGGTGCCCCAGTATCGTATCACCATCACACCTTTACATTTATAGTTTATATTAGTTCGATCCTTTTGGTTATATCTTGATCTAGTACAATAAAAGTTTTAGTATGATCTAGCTTTTGAATTTTGCTTTGTGATCCATCTATGTAATAAAGTGTGAGAAGTTATATAATAAAGAGTAGTTTTGATTTGAGGGCTTTTCTTTCGTGCTTTGATCTTAGAAAAGAAAGAAAAGAAAAGAAAAGGAGATTATATAATAATCTTATGGGGAGTGATGAATTCACATATCAGGTATGTTACATGAAACTTGCTGAGAGTTGACAAACATAGTTTTGGTCATTGTTGCAATTAATATGAAGTAATAAATAAAGATAAATCTCACATGCAAATATTTTATCTTGGACATCTTATCTGATTGTGAGAACTCATTAAAATATTATATGCTAAAAGGTTGATGTTGGACAAGGAAGACAACGTAATGTGTTATGTTCCTTCATATCCAAATAGAAGTTATATTGGCATAGATCCAACATGTTGGGCTTGTTTTCCCTCTTATGCTAGCCAAAAATTTCTGCACTAATTAGAGATACTGCTTGTGCATCTGAAAACCTTCAACCTAGTTTTGCCATGAGAGTCCACTATATCTACCTGTGGATTGAGTAAGATCCTTAAAGTAAGTTTTCATTGGTGCAAGCAATAAAAATTGCTCTCTAAATATGTGATATCTTTTAGTGTGGGGAAAATAAACTTTGTACGATCTTGTGATTGGGAAGAAATAAAAGCGACAGACTGCATAATAAAGGTATCTATCAAAAGTGGCAATACAAAGTGACGTTCCTTGGCATTAAGATTTCGTGCATCCAACCAAAAAGCGCATGACAACCTCTGCTTCCCTCTGCGAAAGGCCTATCTTTTATTTTAATGTCTGCCTTAATACTAGAGTCCAGGTAATCCTCACCTTTCCCTTTTTTACTTTTATCTTTTGGCAAGCACAATATGTTGGAGAAAGATCTAGATTAATATATTCATACAGATGTAGAAGATCATAAACTATTATTGTTGACATTACCCTTGAGGTAAATCGTTGGGAGGCAAAACTATAAGCCCCTATCTTCCTATGTGTCCGATTGAAACTTTGATCTCATAAGTATTGCTTGAGTGTTAGCAATTATGAAAGAATAAGAGATGATTGAGTATGTTAACTTGCTATATAAAAGCTCTTACAATGACTCTTTTCGATGTTATGATAAATTTCAATTGCTTCAATGACTGAGATCATGGTTTGTTAGTTTTCAATAAGGTTTGTGATTCATACTTTACATTGTGAATGAATTATCGCTTTGATATAAGAAATTGTACGACAATATATTGTTGTTCTAAGGATGATCATGATGCCCTCATGTCCGTATTTTATTTTATTGACACCTCTATCTCTAAACATGTGGTCATGATTATCGATTTCGGCTTTCGCTTGAGGACAAACGAGGTCTAAGCTTGGGGGAGTTGATACGTCCATTTTGCATCATGCTTTTATGTTGATATTTATTGCATTATGGACTGTTATTTCACATTATGATACAATACTTATGCCTTTTATCCCTTATTTTACGGTATTTACATGAAGAGGGAGAATGCCTACAGCTGGAATTCTGGACCGAAAAGGAGAAAATTTGAGAGGCCTATTCTACACAACTCCAAAGGTCATGAAAATCTACGAAGAATATAAAAAATATTGGGCGAAGAAAATCCAGTGGGGGACCCACCAGGTGGCCACAAGCCCGGGGGGCGCGCCCTACCCCTCAGGGTGCACCCCAGGGCTTGTGGGCCCACTCGCAGATCCCGATGCCCATCTTTTGCTATATTGAGGGTTTTTGACCTGGAAAAAAAATCAGAGGAGAGCTTTTGGGACGAAACGCCACTGTCTCAAGGCGAAACTTGGGTAGAACCAATCTAGGGCTCCGGCGGAGCTGTTCTACCGAGGAAACTTCCCTCTGGGAGGGGGAAATCGAAGCCATCATCATCACCAACGATCCTCTCATCTAGGGAGGGTCAATATCCATCAGCATCTTCACCAGCACCATCTCCTCCCAAACCCTAGTTCATCTCTTGTATTGAATCTTTGCCTCAAAACCTCAGATTGGTACCTGTGGGTTGCTAGTAGTGTTGATTACTCCTTATAGTTGATGCTAGTTGGTTTATTTGGTGGAAGATCATATGTTCAGATCCTTGATACTATTAAATACTCCTCTGATTATGAACATTAATATGCTTTGTTATTAGTTATGTATGTTCCTGAGGACATGGGAGAAGTCTTGTTATAAGTAATCATGTGAATTTGGTATTCGTTTGGTATTTTGATGAGATGTATGTTGTCTTTCCTCTAGTGGTGTTATGTGAACATCGACTACATGACACTTCACCATTATTTGGGCCTAGGGGAAGGCATTGGGAAGTAACAAATAGATGATGGGTTGCTAGAGTGACAGAAGCTTAAACCCTAGTTTATGCGTTGCTTCGTAAGGGGCTGATTTGCATCCACATGTTTCATGCTACGGTTAGATTTATCTTAATTCTTCTTTCGTAGTTGCAGATGCTTGCATGAGGGGTTTATCATAAGTTGGAGGCTTGTCCAAGTAAGTACAACACCCAAGCACCAGTCCACCCACATATCAAATTATCAAAGTAACGAACGCGAATCATATGGGCATGATGAAAACTAACTTGACAATAATTCCCATGTGTCCTGGGAGCGCTTTGCTTTATATAAGAGTTTGTCCAGGCTTTTCCTTTGCTATAAAATGGATTGGGCCACTTTGTTGCACCTTTGTTACAGTTGTTACTTGTTACTCGTTTACGAATTATCTTATCACAAAAGTATCTATTACCGATAATTTCAGTGCTTGCAGAAAATACCTTGCTGAAAACAGCTTGTCATTTCCTTCTGCTCCTCGTTGGGTTTGACACTCTTACTTATCGAAAGGACTACAATAGATCCCCTACACTTGTGGCTCATTAGAGACTAATATTTTGCAGGATTCTATGGAAGAAGAAATTGATGACACTATGAGCTCATTAGATGAAAAAGATGAGGAGGAGAGCGAAGAACAAAAGGAGGAATAGAGGATTAATCACTCACTCCCACGTTCTAATGAGAGTAACTCGTTATCCCATACGTTGTTTAATTTCCCTTCATGCTTACCAAAGGATGAATGCTGTGATGATTTCTATGATCCCTTGGATTCGTTTGAATATCCCTTTTTGATGAACTTGATGCTTGTTATGCTTGTGGCCATGATGCCAATATGAATTTTGCTTATGGAGATGAACTTGCTATAGTTCCTTATGTGAAACATGAAATTGTTGCTATTGCACCCATGCATGATAGCCCCGTTATCTTTTTGAATTCTACCAACTACACTATATTAGAGAAGTTTGCGCTTATTAATGATTATATTGAGGGGGTGCATCCACTATTGCACATGATGATTTGGATAAATATAATAAGCATGTGCTTGCTGCTCCTACTTGCAATTATTATGAGAGAGGAACTACATCTCCGCCTCTGTATGTTTCCAATATGATAAAATTGTAAGAAACTGCTTATGTTATGTATCAATCTTTACTATGTGTGCATGAATTGTTCTTTTATGACATGCCTATGCATATGAAGAGAGTTAGACTTCACTGTTGCATGATATATGTTGCTTTGTGCTCAATACTAAATTACAAATCATTGTCAATTGAAATTGGCTTTGATACACCTTGGGATCCGGGTGGATCCATTACTTGAGCACTATATGCCTAGCTTAATGGATTTAAAGAAAGCGCTACTAGGGAGACAACCCGAAAGTTTTAGAGAGTCATTTATTTCTATTGAGTGCTTTTAAAAAGTTAAAAAAATAGAAGCGGGGAACCTAAAACTTTTTAAAAAGAAAAGTGAAAGTAAGAAAGACGAGCATCTCGTTGAAGTGGGGGAGCTCCTTGAACTTTGTTCATGCCCATGGAAACTTTGCAAATCTTGAATTATAGAAACTTTTCAACAAAAATAATTATCCCCTTGCACAAATCCATTGTATTGTAAAAGTAATGTGCCAAGATTTGCATTTAGGATGATTGGATTGTTTGTTTGGTATATGTAGTGGAAAAACAGAAACTTTGGCTGTAGTGCGTGAATTTACATTTTTTACTAGAAAGTTAAAAGTTTCTGAAATTTTTACACATATTTTTTAGAGTTACAGAAGTATGGTCAATGTTCATATTGCTACACATTGTCCTGTTTTTGACATATTATGTTTTTGATGCATTGTTTTGCTTGTTTTGATGAAACCTTGGATTGTATCTTTTCTATAAGACTTGGATGAGTTAGAATACAGTAGGGATAATGCACAAATAAAACATGAATGGGTTTGCAAAAGTACTTAAAGTGGTGATTTGCTTTATTATACTAATGGATCTCATGGGGTTTTGTTAAGTTTTGTGTGATTGAAGTTTTCAAGTTTTGGGTGAGATCATGATGGATGAAGGAATAAGTAGTGGCAAGAGCCTAAGCTTGGGGATGCCCGAGGCATCCCAATGTAATATTCAAGGACTCCCAAGCAACTAAGCTCGGGGATGCCCCAGAAGGCATCCTGATATGTCTCTAATGTATCTATAATTTTTGATTGTTCCATGCTGTTATATTATCATTCTTGGATGTTTTACAATAATTTTATGTAATTTGTTGGGACTAACCTATTGACATAATGCCCAGTGCCAGTTGATGTTTTTTTGCTTGTTTTTTACATCGTAGAAAATCAATACCAAATGGAGTCCAAATGCAACGAAACTTTTTGGAGAGTTTTTTGGACCAGAAGACATCCAGTGGGCCAGAGAAGTACTAGTGGGGTGCCTCGAGGGGGGCACAACCCACCTGGGCGCACCTGGGGGGCCAGGCGCGCCCTGGGGGGTTGTTCCCACCTCGGTGGCCTCCTGCACCGCCTCTTCGCTCTATAAATACCTAAATATTCCAGAAACCCTAGGGAAGTTGCTAAAATGTTGTTCCAGCCGCCGCCAATTCCAGAACCACGCGATCCAATCTAGAGGTCTTCTACGGCACTCCACCGGAGGGGGAAATTATCACTAGTGGCCATCTTCGTCATCCCAGCGGCCACCATGATGAGGAGGGAGTAGTTCACCCTTGGGGCTAACGGTTTGTACCAGTATCTATGTGTTTAATCTCTCTCTCTCTCTCTCTCTCTCTCTCTCTCTCTCTCTCTCTCTCATATTCTTGAGATAGCACGATCTTGATGTATCGCGGACTTTGTTAATATAGTCGGATCATATGGTGTTTTCCCACTCTCTATCTTGTTCTGATGAATGGAGTTTTCACTCTGATATTTCTTTGGATTGAATACTTTTATGGATTTGAGAACACTTGATGTATGTCTCGCTATGAATACCCATGGTGACAATGGGGTATCATATTGATTCACTTGATGTGCATTTTGGCTCTCAACTCGCGGATTCCCAAGGTGACATTGGGGTATTCTATTCATAGGGGTTTATGCACATTCTCATCTTTGTTTCTCTAGTAGAAATCTTGGGGCACCTTTTGGGGTTATTTGTGTTGGATTGAGTATTATGAATCTGAAATTGTTTGATGCATATCGTATAATCGACTCATGGATACTCGTAGTGACATTGGAGTATCTATGTGACATTAGAGTTGGTTGATGTGTATCATATGGTGTTATTTTAGTACGAACTCTTGGATAGATCGATCGGAAAGAATAGCTTGGTGTTATTTTAGTATGAACTCTAATATAGATTGATCGAAAAGAATAGCTTTGAGGTGGTTTCGTACCCCACAAACAATTTTTTCTTATGTTCTCCTCTAGATAGGAACTTTGGAGTGATTCTTCATTGCACGTTGAGGGATGGTTATGTGATCCAATTATATTAGCATTATTGAGAGATTGCACTAGCGAAAGTACGGACCCTAGGCCTCATTTTCAAGCATTGCAATACCGTTTGTGCTCACTTTTGTTACTTGCTACCTTGCTGTTATTTATTGTTACTATTACAAAAATCAATATCTACTATCCATATTACACTTGTATTCTTCGCCGAACTAGTGCACCTATACAATTTACCATTGTATTTCGTGTGTTAGGGACACAAGAGACTCTTTATTATTTGGTTGCAGGGTTATTTGAGAGAGACCACCTTCATCCTACACCTCCCACGGATTGATAAACCTTAGGTCACCCACTTGAGGGAAATTGCTACTATTCTACAAAACTCTGTGCTTGGAGGCCCAACACGAGTCTACAAGGATAAAGTTGCGTAGTAGACATCACATCCCCTCTTTCTTCTAACGACCATCGGTAATTTTACTTGGAGCTATATTTTATTCGTCACGTGATATGCGTAAATCTTGGAGCGTCGTGTGCTTTTTATTTTTATTTTAATAATGCACCATGCTGGTACGAGATAGTCCTTGGTTTACAATGCTCTTTGCACTTCCCTTATGTCTTTTGAGTATGGCTTTATATAATGCTCCATGTGCTTCACTTATATCATTTGAAGTTTGGATGCCTGTTTCTCTACATAGAAAAACCATTATTTGTAGAATGCTCTTTCGCTTCACTTATATTTGTTAGAGCTTGGGAAAATCTTTTGTAGAAAGAATTAAACTATCGTGCTTCACTTATATCTATTTAGAGAGTCAACAGGAATTGGTCATTCACATGGTTAGTCATAAAATCCTACATAAAACTTGTAGATCGCTGAATATGATATGTGTGATTCCTTGCAACAGTTTTGCGATATAGAGATTCTAATATGTGGCAGGTCCTAGTGAATGATTGTGGTTTAATAAGAATATTGGTGTTAAGGTTTGTGATTCCCGAAGCATGCACGTATGGTCTGCCGTTATGCTAGGAAGTTGGAGCACAATTTATCCTTGATTGTCTATCTTTGCATGAAAGTCAAGGGCGCGTGATGGTTAACTCCTACCAACCTCCCCCCTAGGAGCAGGCGTAGTAGTAATTTGCTTCGAGGGCTAATAAATTTTTGCCATAAGTATGTGAGTTCTTTATGACTAATGTGAGTCCATGGATATACGCACTCTCACCCTTCCACCAATGCTAGCCTCTCTCGTGCCACGCAACTTTTGCCGGTGCATAAAACCTTCCACCAAACCTACCTATTATGGCATTTCCATAGCCATTCCGAGTTATATTGCCATACAACTTCCATCATCATCATATACATGACTTGAGCGTTCATTTTCATATTGCTTTGCATGATCGTCAGACAACTAGCATGATATTTTCATGGCTTGTCCGTTTTTTGATATATTTGCTATGCTAGATCATTGCACATCCTCGTACACCGCCAGAGGCATTCATATAGTCATCATGTATTAGTTTTATCGACTTGTAATTTTGAGTTGTAAGTAAATAAAAGTGTGATGATCATCATTATTAGAACATTGTCCCATGTGAGGTTATAAAAAAGGGAGAAAAGAGAGAGGCTAGAAGAGTGTCCAAATAAAAAAATAAAAAAAGGAGAAAAGGAAAAAAAAAGAGAAAAAGAGAGAAGGGACAATGTTACTATCCTTTTCCACCATAGTGCTTAAAATTAGCACCATGTTTTCGTGATAAAGAGTCTCCTATTTTTACACTTTGATATATTACTAGTGGGAATTTCTCGTTATAGAACTTAGCTTGTATATTCCAACAATGGGCTTCCTCAAATTTCCCTAGGAATTCATGAGCAAGAAAGTTGGAGGCACACCCTCTTAGTTTTCTTTTGAGCTTCCATACACTTATAGCTCTTAGTGCATCCGGTGCATGGCAATCCCTACTCCTCGCATTGATATCGATTAATGGGCATCTTCATAGCACTGGTATGCGTCGGTGCTATACAAATGGTTTTTAACCCCTTTCCGCGACGGCATTTGGAACCGTCGTCAAGTGAGTGTGGGCGATAGGGAGTCCTTCCCACACGACCTAGAAATCATCGGGATAGGCCCTCCTGGGACCCAGGTTGGGGCCGTGTGCGATCGGGCGAGGCATCGAAACCCAATCATTTCCGTAGGTACGTACATCCCACAAGGTAATCCGAGAAAATCATTTTCGTAGGTATGTACATCCCACACGGTGAATCCTAGAAAAACATTTCCGTAAGTTTGTATATCACACACAGTCAATCCAATGAATACATTTCCGTTCTTATGTGCATCCCACACAGTCAATCCAGGGAAACCATTTCCGTTCGGACGTACATCCCACACAGTTTAATGTGTAGGCTCGTGTGTGAAAGGTGTAACTATCACACACGGTCTGCCTTGGTTAACTGTTTGCTTTTATCAATTATATCACACACGATTTGATGGAGAAAACTATGTGGCATTGGGTTATCCATCACAAGCGCTTTTACTGCTAGAACAGTTTGCAAAGGTCCATGACACATTTAGCAGGTTTATTAGTTTACAATTAATAATTCCAGTATTACGCAAATTAACATTTCATACCCACCAGCTGTTTGCCAATTTCATATGAGGCACATGATATATTATAACATCACAGTACGGTAGCTACATGAAAACAGCACAATACAACATATAGCTAGTTCAACTTCATAAGAACAATATATTCATTTCCCTAATCGAGATCATCCAGGCTCGTCTTATCCACCTCTACTTTCAGTTCAGTAAGAACCCGTTTTGCACGGGCCAACTGGGAAAGTGCATCTATAATGCCCAGGATGGGACTATACCTCCTACGTGTCGAGGCACGACTTAAAGGTGTTAGCCCATTCTGGAATGATCGCAAGTTTGGTATCTTTGCACGACTCATGTAAAAATAGGGATGAAATTGCAAAAGGATAGTTGGCTTACACACGCCACGTCACACAATTCATTACATAAGCAAATCATCATCCAAATAACATCACAACCCGACTACGGGTGAAGATCCAAATGAAAGATACCAAAATACATAAAGCCACAGGTCCGAATCGCCCCTAGTAGAAACCACTACTGATCATCGGGATAGTGCACATAGGATCGACTACGTTCTTCATCGTACTCCCAGTACAGCTCTGTGCCGTCACCTGAGTAGTTCACCATGGTACCTGCATCTGGTGTGGTGTAGAATCTATGAGCCACGGAGGACTCAGCAATCCCGTTCCCGGGTAGCAAAACTATCTAAGCCTTGGGTGTGGAACAAGGCTGAAGAAAGATAAAAGGTTGCAGCTGCACTAGCACTAGTTCACCGTGTTCACTTCCCGAACCCCTTTCGGAAAATGACCGTCACGGTTACTCACGCTGGTAGTGTATTCTGAACATGGTGTCATGTTTTCTACAACCGGATATTAACAAATTCCCATCTGCCACATAACAGCGGGCAAGGCTTTCAAAAGTTCAAAACCCTGCAAGGGTGTCCCAACTTAGCCCATGACAAGCTCACGATCTGCGGAGTCACAACTCCAAGGTGGGAAGACCCGAGTATTCTCGGAATCCCGTGCTCAAGATATACCGACATAGGTAAAACTAATCCAGCAAGACCTCCCGGCGTGCCGACACCCTGACAATAGCCGCGCGTATCTAGTCTCAAGCCACGATCGGATGGGACAGCCTACAGGAAAATACCAATCCTCGAGTTTCCTCGTGGTGGCCCCGCAGTCGGCCCGGTTGGACCAACACTCATGTGGAGCACTGGCCCGAGGGTTGTTAATTAAGAACTCGGGTTTGCAAAGCCCTATGCAAGTTTTAGTTGTTAGGCAAATGGAGTACCAATGTTGGGCCTTGCTGGAAAAGGTTTATCGCAAAGCGGGTTATCGAGGGGGTCCCATAACCCCAACCGTGTTAGGAACGCATAATCAAGGAACATAACACCGGTTTATACGGTTCCTAGGGCGGCATGAGTGGAACAAATCACCAAGCAAGAGGCTTAGCCTTCCACCCATTACCAATATATAGATGATTTAGTAAAGAGTTTATATAGTGTGATATCCCAACAAGCTTCAACATGAAGCAAGAATCTTCAAATCTTCTCCTGCAACTAGCAATGCTATAAGAGGGGCTGAGCGAAGCTTACTTAGCCGAACAAAGGTTTGCTAGGTTGGGTGGTTAGACAGATTCATGGTGACAATAGGTGGCTGACAAACAAACATGGGCATCGAGGCAATAAGCTAAAGAGCGAGACATCTAGGAATAGGCAAAGATAGTAATGATATCTGGGTCAGGTCATCTTGCGTGTCGAGTCGTCGATGGGATCGTAAGACGGCTCCTCGTTCTCAACCTCGGTATTAACTTCGTTCTCGTACTCGGTCTCGGCTTCCGGCTCTACTCAATACAAGAACACACGAGGCACGAAATCAAACAAGCTGCAATGCACAATCTATAGGATGCACGTATGGTGCACTAAGGATGCGCTGCAGATGCACTTAGGATGCATTTAATGACAACATAGGAAGCACACTGGAACAACACAAGAACAAGACAATATGATCAAGCAAGTAGGATGCAAGACAAGTCTATATAGGATGCAAAACATGGCAAGGTAGGAAGCACAGAGAAACAACATAAGAACAACAAGTTTAATGAGGCCGGAAACTACCTAAGACAAATCCGGTAAGTCCCCATATGCATAGTTTGAAAATTAGTCCAGATCTGAACAAACCTTAAGTTAAAGTTGTTAAACAGCAAGTTAACATGCACCAAGATAATCTACACGAAATTCTAGTCAAGTTTCATATAAAGTTTGTTTAAAACGGAGCTACGATCTAGAAGATATGATCAAAACAAGATAATCATGGCAACGGTGCAAGATGCACCCAAACATCAAGAAAACATACTCCAAACATGTTAACAAGATGATATTATGAATCTAAATGCAAAATCACACAAGTTTCATGTAGGGCACGCTCCAAACGGAGCAACGGATCAATACATACACTCGAAACAAGAAACAATGCAAAGCTGAGATTAACAACCACATAGCAACTTGGAAGCAAGATATATATACTCTACAGCACTCAAACATGGTGACAAGAAGCATGGACATGAAGTAGACATATCCTACAGCAAACAAGTCCATTGGAGCATCTCCATAGGAGGCATGGATCAATAGCAACAAGCTACAACATTTTGATCATGACGTTAAAAACCTGACAGGAATATTTTATAGCAACTTGGGAGCAAGAATTAAATTAGGTACAGCAAGCCAAATGAGCAAGTGAGGACATGGATGTATAGACAACAACATGTACAACAAGGAATGATCAATAGCCACCCCAAAACTAACATGGATTTTCCTAGGGCATCAAGCAAACATAGCATCAGGATATTACAGATTCCAGACATAGTGAAATTTCACTAAGTGTTAAAACAGTAACATTAGCATGGCATGTTTGCGAGCATGTTTAAGTCATCTTAAAGCATAACATGGCAAAAGGTTTGCACCACAGCAAAGAACGCATGATGGGGAATCTAAAACATATGAGCATGCGACATGGGGACAAACACATCAATAGCAACGAGCTCCTCAACTAGGCATCTCGCATCAAATTACAAAACCTAACAGCCACATGCACTTTTGCAACAGACATAAACATGGCAATATGACCTCTAACATGCATGCTATAGCAACCAACATGTAGAGCATCTCATGATGAACATTTTGACGTATCATTTGCTTAATTTGGATAAACATGCACCAAGTTATCACATCTGAAACATGGCATGAAAATAACTAGTAGCAGCAGTTTATATCAAGTAGCACTCTTGCAATGATGATTAAGACATCTATATGGACTCAAACAAGCATGACACAATGGAACAAAACATAGTACACATCACCACGATCATTTTGACATATCATATGCACAAATCGGACATGCACACAAAAATTTATCGCCATCACAATAAGCCATCAGACAACAATATCAACAAACGACTTAGGAAAAATCAACAGGGTCAACCTGCGGATCGGGTCAACACGAAGCGGGTCGGGTTGCGGTTGCGGAGCGGGTCCGCGGGTTGCGGGTCGCGGGACCCGTTAGGGTTCGAACCCACGGCGGCTCGGGCTGGATCGGACTCGGGCGCTCGACGGGGCGGCCGCGGTGGCTTCGATCCCGGCCGGTGAGACGACGCCGGCGGTAGCTCGCCGCGGCGATGGGGGCGGCCCTCGGCGGTCCGGCGACGAATGAGCGAGCCGCGGCGGCGGGGAGTTTCGGGCGGCGGCGCTGGAGTGGAGATCGGCGGCGGATGGCGGAGAAGGTCGCCGGAGGGCGCGACCGGCTAGGTTCTGCGGCGGCGGCGGCGAATCCCGGGCGGCGCGGCCCGGCGGTGGAAGGTACGAGGCACGGGCGGAGAGGCCCGTCCGGCGGCGGCGGCGGGCCCGCGTCGGGCCTCGCGGGTCGGCGCGGTGCGAATGGCGGCGGTGCCACGTGTCAGGCGCGGACCGGAGCGGAGGTCGCTGGACACGTCCGGCGGCGTACGGACGTGTCCGGCGCGGCGAAGGAGGAGCGGAGCTAGGGTTTTTTGGACGAAAATGGCAAGGGGGACGTTTTTATAGGCACAAGGAGCTAGGAGACTCCAAATGGGGAGCGGTTTTCGGCCACGCGATCACAATTCGACGACCGAGATGATGGGAAGGGTTGTGCTGGGTTGGTGGTCCGTTGTGGAGGGGGTCTTGGGCCTCAAAGAAGAGGTTCTTTTAGCCCACTAAGTTAACCGTTGGAGTGCCAAACGAACTCCAAACGCGACGAAACTTGGCAGGCGGCCTACACATTCCAAAACAATATCCCACGACAAGTCTCACGTCATTCCGGAAACGTTACACGGCCACACACAAAAGAAGCACTCGGGGATGCCACGGGCACGTGTGAGAGCATCGGAACTCGAAACGGACAATGGGAAGAGATGAGTGGGACCGGATGCAAGTGACAACACAAATGCAATGCAATGCACATGACAACATGACATGGATGAAATGCACACACGCACACGACAAAACGAAGAACCCGAAAAGACAGACGAGCCCGGAAGGAATTGATGAAGCCAAAGTTTATATATTGCCATATTGGGAAAGTGTTACATCTGTGGCATTACAAACTCTCCTCTACTACGAAAGGATCTCGTCCCGAGATCTAGGACTGGAAGAAGGAAGGATACTCGGAACGAAGGTGATCTTCTCGTTCCTACGTAGCTTCTCGGTCGGTATGGTGTGACCACTTAACTTTAAAGAACTTGATTAACTTGTTGCGGGTCTTGCGCTCGGTTTCTTCAAGAATAGCAACGGGGTGCTCACGATAGGACAAGTCTTGTTGAAGATCAATCTCCTCAAACGGAATGGTGCGTTCAGGTGTCTTGAAGCACTTGCGGAGTTGAGACATGTGAAACACATCATAAACATTAGCGAAGTTGGAAGGGAGCTCAAGTTGATAGGCTAGATCGCCTCTTTTGCCAAGGATCTTGAAAGGGCCCATGTATCTAGGAGCAAGCTTGCCTTTGATACCAAATCTTTGGGTGCCTTTCATAGGAGAAACACGGAGATAGACATGATCTCCAATGTTGAAAGCCAAATCACGATGCTTGCCGTCATAGTAGCTCTTCTGACGCGACTGAGCGGCCTTGAGATTCTCATGTATGACATTGCACATTTCTTCGGCTTCTGAGATCAAGTCATTGCCAAGAAGTTGATGTTCACCAGTCTCGGACCAGTTGAGAGGAGTACGGCACTTTCAGCCATAGAGGATTTCAAACGGAGCTTTGCCGGCACTTGCTTGGAAACTGTTGTTGTAAGAGAACTCGGCAAACGGAAGGCAATCTTCCCACTTCATGCCAAAAGAGATGACACAAATTCTGAGCATGTCTTCTAGGATCTGGTTCACTCTATCGACTTGACCACTAGTCTGAGGGTGAAATGCAGTGCTGAAACGGATCTTAGTGCCCATGGAAGACTGAAAGGAGTCTCCGAACTTGGATGTGAACAAACTTCCACGGTCTGAGGAGATAACTTGAGGAATGCCATGCAAGGACACAATTCTGGAAGTGTACAACTCTGCCAGTTGAGCTGCATTGATGGATTCTTTGACTAGAAGGAAGTGAGCTACTTTGGTAAGCTTGTCAATGACAACAAAGATAGAATCATTCCCCTTCTTGGACTTGGGAAAGCCAGTGACGAAATCCATTTCAATGTGGTCGAATTTCCACTCGGGGATAGGAAGAGGTTGGAGAAGACCGGCTGGACGTTGATGCTCTGCCTTCACTCTTCTGCAGACATCACATTCATTCATGAATTGGGCAATCTCCCTTTTCATGCGAGTCCACCAGTAAGATTGCTTGAGGTCTTGGTACATCTTGGAACTTCCAGGATGAATCAAGAGGAGGGAGTCATGTGCTTCGTTCATAATGAGCTTCCTGAGATCACCCTTGGGAACCACAAGTCTATCCTCAAAGAACAAGGTATCTCTCTCATCAACGCGATAGCACTTGTATTTGGGAGTACCCTTTGCAAGACCATGTTTCACTTTCTGCACCATAGCATCAATGAGTTGGGCCTCACAGATCTGATCTTCCAAGGTAGGAGCAACTTGAAGATTTGCAAGAAAGCCTTGCGGAACAACTTGGAGGTTGAGCTTCCTGAATGCTTCACAAAGCTCAGGCTGGAACGGCTTGATAAGGAGACTGTTGCAATATGCCTTTCTGCTCAAGGCATCTGTAATGGCATTGGCCTTGCTAGGTGTGTATTCGATGCTTGGATCATACTCTTGGATCATCTCAACCCAACGAGTCTGGCGAAGGTTCAGGTTCGGCTGTGTGAATATGTACTTCAAGCTCTTGTGATCAGTGAAGATGTCGACTTTCCTGCCCAACAGAAGGTGTCTCCACGTGATAAAGGTGTGTACCATAGCTGCTAGCTCAAGATCATGTGTGGGGTAGTTCTTCTCACTTGGCTTCAATTGACAAGAGGTGTATGCGACAATTTTCTTGTCTTGCATAAGCACACCACCAAGTCCTTGAAGAGAAGCATCACAGAATACTTCGTAGGGCTTGGACTCATCTGGAGGGGTAAGAACCAGAGCAGAGATGAGCTTTTCTTTGAGAGTTTTGAATGCCATATCACAATCCGGAGACCAGTTGTACTTGACATTCTTCTGCATCAAGTTGGAGAGAGGCTTGGCAATCTTGGAGAAGTTCTCAACGAACCTTCTGCAATAGCTAGCAAGACCAAGGAAGCTTCGGAGTTGCTTGACATTCCGAGGGGTTTCCCAGTTGACAATCGCTTCAACTTTCTCGGGGTTGATCGCAATACCGTCAGCGGAGATGATATGGCCTAGATACAAGACCTTATCGAGCCAGATTTCGCACTTGGAGAACTTGGCATAGAACTTATGTTCACGGAGTCTGTCGAGAACCAGACGGAGGTGCTTTTCATGATCCTCTTCATTCTTGGAGAATACCAAGATGTCATCCAGATACACAAGCACAAATTCGTTGGTGTAGGGGTTGAAAATGTAGTGCATCATTCTCGAGAAGGTGGGTGGAGCATTAGCGAGGCCAAAAGACATGACTGTATACTCATAGGAGCCGTAGCTTGTTCTGAATGCAGTCTTGTGAATATCTTCTTCACGGATGCGGATCTGGTGATAACCCATCCGAAGATCAAGCTTTGAGAACACTTAGCTCCTTTGAGCTGCTCGAACAATTCATTGATGTTGGGGAGCGGATACTTGTTCTGTATTGTCCTCTTGTTCAATGGTCGGTAATCAACGCAAAGGCGCTCCGTGCCATCCTTCTTCTTGACAAATAAGACACCACAACCCCAAGGAGAAGTGCTTGGCCTGATCAGACCCATACGCTCTTGCTGATCGAGCTGTTTCTTCAACTCCTTCAACTCTTCAGGGGAAAGCTTGTACGGACGCCGGCATGCTGGCTCAGTACCGGGCTCGAGTTCAATGACGAATTCAACTTGACGATGCGGAGGCATGCCTGGAAGATCTTCAGGGAAAACATCTTCATATTCATGGACCACCGGAATTTGAGAGATGGCATTAATCTCGCCCTTGTCATTGAGAGAGAATAGCCTGATTGTGTTATCTCGAGAGGCGAAGATAATCACGTCTTCGTTAGGATGAGTAATCTTGACTTCCTTATTTGCACAATCAATGTGAGCATCATGCTGAGAAAGCCAATCCATCCCAAGAATAAGATCGATGTCAGAGTTGCCGAGAACAACCGGAGAAGCTAGAAAGCGGTAATCACCCATGCGAATAGATACATCCGGAGCCTTTGAAGTGGAAATCATATGTTTACCCAGAGAAATAACAGATAACCTCTTTGGCAAGTCCACTGTGCCCACGTTATGCTTAGATGCAAATGGACATGACATAAAGGAAAGTGATGCACCAGAATCAAACAAGACCTTTGCAGGAATAGAGTTAACTGGAAGATTACCAATTATCACATCAGAAGAATTTTCTGCTTGAGCTGCACTCATCAGGTTCACTCTTGCATGCTTGGCATTGTGCTTGACAATAGCAGTACTGACAGGTGGAGGAGGCGGAAGGCGCCTCTGGTTGGTGCACTGGTTGGAATAATGACCCTTCAGACCACATTTGTAGAAAGTGACCTCAGAAAGTGGACGAGGAGGAGGAGCACTTGGTCTTGGAGCTTGGTACTATGACTTGGACTGATTGCCTTGGTTGTGTGGGTGGGAGAAACCACGGCCACCAGAATTCTTGTTGTTGTTGTTGGGAGGTCGGATCACTGGAGGAGGTGGAAGACAAAACTTCTGTTGCTTTGCGACCACTTGGGAAGAAGAGGAGGAGTGAACAGCGTCTCTGATCCTCTTTTTGGAAGCTTCCATCTTGAGCTGGGCTGCCTCTTGCTTAAGTGCCATGTTATAGAATTGATCAAACTCATCAGGCTCGAACAGGGTGAGAGCTAGTTGGAGTTCATCCTTCAGACCACCACGGAACTGATAGATCTTGCTCTTGGCATCTGGGATGTCTTGTTTGGCATAGCGGGCAAGGTTCTGGAACTTGACATTATATTGGTAGACAGACATGGAGCCTTGCTCCAGGTTGCAGAATTGCTCACGCATACCCTCGATGACACTTGTTGGAATATGGTGAGAACGAAAGTCCTTGCAGAAGTCATCCCAGGAGATTATGCGTCCCTCTCTGAAATCTTTGTACTGCTGCCACCAATCAGCGGCTTGGTCCTTGAGTTGGAAGGCTGCAAACTTCACATAGTCCTCGAGCCTGACGTTACTGCACTCGAAATGCTTCTTGATATCTGTTATCCAGTCTTCAGCATCTAGAGGGTCCACACAGTAACTGAATGCCTTTGGTTGGTTTGCCAAGAACTGGTTGAGCATAGCAAAGTGAGGTTGGTTGAACAAATTGCCTTGGCCTTGGTTCCCATGAGCACCCTGATTTGCTTGAATGTTCTGCATCATTTGCATAAGCATCTGAGTGTTCTGGTTCGTCGCTTGCATAATTGCTCTCCAGGCCTCAGACGGAGGAGGAGGGGAAGGAGGACGATCAGGAACCTCTTCACCCTCTGGTTTAGCGTTGGGAACCTTTTTAGGAGCCCTCCTGAATGAGATGACAACTATTAGCCATTGATTGAAAGAAAATATATATGCTGAATCAACAGCTAGAAATTGCAACATAAGTCTTCACAAGAACATTCGAACGAGAATGAACGAATGTAATCCATAGTTTAAGAGTAACAACAATCTTCTCGAGAAGCCACTTGGGAGAACAAAAGGTAAATAAAACAACAAGGAGCAGATAGAACAAATACAAGATAGAAGCTTCGTTCGACATATTTGTGCTGAAAGCTTATGGAACGTGTTACAAAAGGGTTTTGCAATCCCCGGACCAGCATAGCCAAGGACCCTTTAAGATGCAACTCCCGATCGTAACAACGGCCATAAAACTACTTCACTCAATGTAGAACCCCGAACTCCATATCATGCATTCATTGGAAGAATGCCTATGAGCTACTAGATGAACCCGCCTATTAATTTCCGAAAGTTTCCAGTTATGCAATCAGGTGTTGGGGATACAGGGGAAGCATCGCGCACTCAACTCTAATCCTACATCCAGCTGTATCCATCCTTCAACACATAACCAGTTATTTCCGGAAACCGTCTACCTCGGACCTTCGAAACGCATCTACTATACAAGCTATGGCAATACTCCCGAACTACCTCCCCAGTACTGGGTGATGTCGGGGTTATCTTGCCACTAACCGCATAGGAGAGTTTTCGATGTCGGCTGTCTTAAGTATTCCAGAACTGATGCGATATATTTGGGATGACAACACCTCAGAGCTCAACTCCCCGGGACACTGCCACAACCCCTAAATGACAGGAGGCATCGAGAACAATGTTCTCGTCACAAAGTCATCGGAACAATCCAAACAATACTCGCGAGATTCCTAAAAAACAATTTGGGTGAATTTTGAGAGTAGAAGAGACAAGAGTAATCGTCAGGAGTCCTCACCAGAGTGAAAAGAGATGAGGAGCAGAAGAAATCCTACTCTCCGATATATATAGGACACAAAACATTTTAAGTGTGTGCCTAGACTCCACCGTCAACGATTCGATCAATCAGTGGGGGCTTCTAGGTCGGATAAAGCTCTGATACCAACTTGTAATGCCCAGGATGGGACTATACCTCCTACGTGTCGAGGCACGACTTAAAGGTATAAGCCCATTCTGGAATGATCGCAAGTTTGGTATCTTTCCACGACTCATGTAAAAATAGGGATGAAATTGCAAAAGGATAGTTGGCTTACACACGCCACGTCACACAATTCATTACATAAGCAAATCATCATCCAAATAACATCACAACCTGACTACGGGTGAAGATCCAAATGAAAGATACCAAAATACATAAAGCCACAGGTCCGAATCGCCCCTAGTAGAAACCACTACTGATCATCGGGATAGTGCACATAGTATCGACTACGTTCTTCGTCGTACTCCCTGTACAGCTCCGTGCCGTCACCTGAGTAGTTCACCATGGTACCTGCATCTGGTGTGGTGTAGAATCTGTGAGCCACGGAGGACTCAGCAATCCCGTTCCCGGGTAGCAAAACTATCTAAGCCTAGGGTGTGGAACAAGGCTGAAGAAAGATAAAAGGTTGCAGCTGCACTAGCACTAGTTTACGTGTTAAGAGCGAGAAGAGAAGTGCCACGAGCGACAAGGTGATCACGAAGTGATCCTATCTAAACACGTCAAACATAACCCCACCGTGTTCACTTCCCGAACCCCTTTCGGAAAATGACCGTCACGGTTACTCACGCTGGTAGTGTATTCTGAACATGGTGTCATGTTTTCTACAACCGGATATTAACAAATTCACATCTGCCACATAACCGCGGGCACGGCTTTCGAAAGTTCAAAACCCTGCAGGGGTGTCCCAACTTAGCTCATGACAAGCGCACGATCTGCGGAGTCGCAACTCCAAGGTGGGAAGACCCGTGTATTCTCGGAATCCCGTGCTCAAGATATACCGACATAGGTAAAACTAATCCAGCAAGACCTCCCGGCATGCCGACACCCTGACAATAGCTGCGCGTATCTAGTCTCAGGCCACGACCGGATGGGACAACCTACAGGAAAGTACCAATCCTCGAGTTTCCTCGTGGTGGCCCCGCAGTCGGCCCGGTTGGACCAACACTCATGTGGAGCACTGGCCCGGGGGTTGTTAATTAAGAACTCGGGTTTGCAAAGCCCTATGCAAGTTTTAGTTGTTAGGCAAATGGAGTACCAATGTTGGGCCTTGCTGGAAAAAGTTTAGCGCTAAGCGGGTTATCGAGGGGGTCCCATAACCCCAGCCATGTTAGGAACGCATAATCAAGGAACATAACACCGGTTTATACGGTTCCTAGGGCGGCATGAGTGGAACAAATCACCAAGCAAGAGGCTTAGCCTTCCACCCATTACCAATATATAGATGATTTAGTTAAGAGTTTATATAGTATGATATCCCAACAAGTTTCAACATGAAGCAAGAATCTTCAAATCTTCTCCTGCAACTAGCAATGCTATAAGAGGGGCTGAGCGAAGCTTACTTAGCCAAACAATGGTTTGCTAGGTTGGGTGGTTAGACATATTCATGGTGACAATAGGAGGCTGACAAACAAACATGGGCATCGAGGAAATAAGCTAAAGAGCGAGACATCCAGCAATAGGCAAAGATAGTAATGATATCTGGGTCAGGTCATCTTGCCTGTCGATTCGTCGATGGGACCGTAAGAAGGATCCTCGTTCTCAACCTCGGTAGTAACCTCATTCTCGTACTCGGTCACGGCTTCCGGCTCTACTCAACACAAGAACACACGAGGCACGAAATCAAACAAGGTGCAATGCACAATCTATAGGATGCACGTATGATGCACTTAGGATGCATCGCAGATGCACTTAGGATGAATTTCATGACAACATAGGAAGCACACCAGAACAACACAAGAACAAGAAAATATGCTCAAGCAAGTAGGATGTAAGACAAGTCTATATAGGATGCAAAACATGCCAAGGTAGGAAGCATAGAGAAACAACATAAGAACAACAAGTTTATTGAGGCCGGAAACTACCTAAGACAAATCCGGTAAGTCCCCATATGCATAGTTTGAAAATTAGTCTAGATCTGAACAAACCTTAAGTTAAAGTTGTTAAACGGCAAGTTAACATGCACCAAGATAATCTACATGAAATTCTAGTCAAGTTACGGTCTAGAAGATATGATCAAAACAAGATAATCATGGCAACGGTGCAAGATGCACCCAAACATCAAGAAAACATACTCCAAACATGATAACAAGATGATATTATGAATATACATGCAAAATCACACAAGTTTCATGTAGGGCACGCTCCAAACGGCGCAACGGATCAATACATACACTCGAAACAAGAAACAATGCAAAGCTGAGATTAACAGCCACATAGCAACTTGGAAGCAAGATATATATACTCCACAGCACTCAAACATGGTGACAAGAAGCATGGGCAGGAATTAGACATATCCTACAGCAAACAACTCTATTGGAGCATCTCCATAGGAGGCATGGATCAATAGCAACAAGCTACAACATTTTGATCATGACGTTAAAAACCTGACAGGAATATTTTATAGCAACTTGGGAGCAAGAATTAAATAAGCTACAGCAACCCAAATGAGCAAGTGATGACATGGATGGATAGACAACAACATATACAACAAGGAATGATCAATAGCCACCCCAAAACTAACATGGATTTTCCTAGGGCATCAAGCAAACATAGCATCAGGATATTACAGATTCCAGACTTAGTGAAATTTCACTAAGTGTTAAAACAGTAACATTAGCATGGCATGTTTGCGAGCATGTTAAAGTCATCTTAAAGCATAACATGGCAAAAGGTTTGCACCACAGCAAAGAACACATGATGGGGAATCTAAAACATATGAGCATGCGTCATGGGGACAAACACATCAATAGCAACGAGCTCCTCAACTAGGCATCTCGTAACAAATTACAAAACCTAACAGCCACATTCACTTTTGCAACAGAGATAAACATGGCAATATGAACTCTAACATGCATGCTATAGCAACCACCATGTAGAGCATCTCATGATGAACATTTTGACATATCATTTGCTTCATTTGGATAAACATGCACCAAGTTATCACATCTCAAACATGGCATGAAAATAACTAGTAGCAGCAGTTTATATCAAGTAGCACTCTTGTCATGATGATTAAGACATCTGGATGGACTCAAACAATCATGACACAATGGAACAAAACGTAGTACACATCACCACGAACATTTTGACATATCATATGCACAAATCGGACATGCACACAAAAATTTATTGCCATCACAATAAGCCATCAGACAACAATATCAACAAACGACTTAGGAAAAATCAACTGGGTCAACCTGCGGATCGGGTCAACGCGAAGCGGGTCGGGTTGCGGTTGCGGAGCGGGTCCGCGGGTTGCGGGTCGTGGGACCCGTTAGGGTTCGAACCCACGGTGGCTCGGGCTGGATTGGACTCGGGCGCTCGACGGGGCGGCGGCGGTGGCTTCGATCCCGGCCGGTGAGACGACGCCGGCGGCCGGCGGTGGCTCACCGCGGCGATGGGGGCGGCCCTCGGCGGTCCGGCGACGGCGGAGCGAGCCGCGGCGGCGGGGAGTTTCGGGCGGCGGCGCTGGAGTGGAGATCGGCGGAGGACGGTGGAGAAGGTCGCCGGAGGGCACGGCCGGCGAGGTTCCGTTCGGCGGCGGCGGTGGGCCCGCGTCGGGACTCGCGGGCCGGCGCGGTGCGAACGGCGGCGGTGCCACGTGTCAGGCGCGGACTGGAGCGGAGGTCGCTGGACAAGTCCGGCGGAGTACGGACGTGTCCGGCGCGGCGAAGGAGGAGTGGAGCTCGGGTTTTTTGGACAAAAATGGCAAGGGGGACGTTTTTATAGGCACAAGGAGCTAGGAGACTCCAAATGGGGAGCGGTTTTCGGCCACGCGATCACAATTAGACGACCGAGATGATGGGAAGGGTTGTGCTGGGTTGCTGGGCTGTTGTGGAGGGGGTATTGGGCCTCAAAGAAGAGATTCTTTTAGCCCACTAAGTTAACCGTTGGAGTGCCAAACGAACTCCAAAAGCGACGAAACTTGGCAGGCGGCATACACGTACCAAAACAACATCGCACGACAAGTCTCACGTCATTCCGGAAACGTTACACGGCCACACACAAAAGAAGCACTCGGGGATGCCACGGGCACGTGTGAGAGCGTCGGAACTCAAAACGGACAACGGGAAGAGACGAGTGGGACCGGATGCAAGTGACAACACAAATGCAATGCAATGCACATGACAACATGACATGGATGAAATGCACACATGCACATGACAAAACGAAGAACCCGAAAAGACAGAAGATCCCGGAAGGAATTGATGAAGCCAAAGTTTATATATTGCCATATTGGGAAAGTGTTACATCTGGGGCATTACAGCCTCCTACTTCGCCAACACCATCTTAGCAAAGTCTGATTTAAAAATTCTAAGCTCATTCTCCACCTTCAACTTTTTATCCCGCATCTTGAAATATGCTTCAGCGTTGACAACAGTTTCTCTAAGCCTACGTGTGTTCTCTTCCTCATACATGCTCCATAGCTTCGTTAGGCACATCTTCAAAGACTGTGGCCACTCTTGATCAACCCACTCCAAGTAAGAACACTTCCGTTCATCCTATAATATTTAAAACTAGATCAGTAACAATTGTAGGGGAAATGGGTTTATAGCAACATAGAAAATCACCAATGCTTATTTTGAAAAAACTGAAGAAACATGTTAATTATGACATATCTTCTTAAAAAGATCAATGTCCAAATGAAATAATTGGTACTGAGACGACAACCAAATTCTGGAACATCAGAAGCTATAATTAACTACAACAACGCTACAAGTTCTTACTCATGTACAATAAATAACAAATTGAACATTTCATGAGGAAGGTAAATATAACTGCAACTGCATAGCGACAATGTTTGGATGACAGCCAGTTGATACTAACAGGTGTGTACATGCACAAATTTAGTAACATAGAACTAATAGCACTAAGGTCGTCCACTATGTATGCCAAAACTGGGGTAAAGACAACTGTTGCTACATCTCGCACCGGTGCCCTACACTGGCGAGCCGATGCACCAGAAAAAATAATCATGGACCCGGACTCCGGAGCACGTAGTTGCCCCGATGCCCAGTTCCTTCATGCCATAAAGATTTAGTACTTTACTACTTGGCTGCTGATGTCTACTACGCAACCTTCTTCCTGTAAACGTTGTTGGGCCTCCAAGTGCAGAGGTTTGTAGGACAGTAGCAAATTTCCCTCAAGTGGGTGACCTAAGGTTTATCAATTTGTGGGAGGTGTATGATGAAGATGGTCTCTCTCAAACAACCCTGCAACCAAATAACAAAGAGTCTCTTGTGTCCCCAACACACCCAATACAATGGAAAATTGTATAGGTGCACTAGTTCGGCGAAGAGATGGTGATACAAGTGCAATATGGATAGTAGATATAGGTTTTTGTAATATGAAAACATAAAAACAGCAAGGTAACTAATGATAAAAGTGATCATTGTGACGCCCCCGATTTGTCCGTACACTAATCATGCATGCAAATGTGTTCGACCAAGATCAGGGACTCACTTGAAGATATCACAACACAACTCTAGACACAAATTAAAATAATACAAGCTTTATATTACAAGCCAGGGGCCTCGAGGGCTCGAATACACAAGAGTCAGCGGAATCAATAATATCTGAGTACAGACATAAAGTTAAACAAGTTTGCCTTAAGAAGGCTAGCACAAATGTAGCAACGATCGAAAAGGCAAGGCCTCCTGCCTGTGACCTCCTAACTACTCCTCGAAGCCGAACTCCACACAGAAGCATCCTTGGGATCATCTGGCTCCTGGACTCGACCAATCTGGTTGTATCATCCGAGAAGAAGGAACAAAAGGGGGGGAAAAGGGGGAGCTAAGCAACTGTGAGTACTCATCGAAAGTACTCGCAAGCAAGGAGCTAAACTACATATGCAATGGTATCTGTGTAAAGGGGTAATATATGTGGGTTAAACTGCAGAATGCCATAATAAGAGGGGGATAGCTAATCCAATCGAAGACTATGCTTCTAGCCACCTCCATCTTGCAGCAGTAGAAGAGAGAAGATGGAAAAGTAACAAGTATCAAAGCTTCTGGCATCCTCCGTCTTGAGTAGCTGAAGAATTCACCAAGTAACATCGTATAGTATAATCCTACTCGGCGATCCTCCCGCACATCATCCTGTGAGAGAGCGACCACCGAGTTATATCTGGAACTTGTCTGGGTGTGTTTTATTAAGTATCCAGTTCTAGTTGTCATGAGGTCAGAGTACAACTCCGGGTCGTCCTTTTACCGAGGGACATGGCTATTCGAATAGATTAACTTCCCTGCAGGGGTGCACCACATAACCCAGCACGCTCGACCCCATTTGACCGGACACACTTTCCAGGGTCATGCCCGGCCTCGGAAGATCAAAACGTCGCAGCCCTAACTAAGCACAACAGAGAGGTCAGCACGCCGGTCTAAGTCCTAGGCGCGCAGGGGTCCGGGCCCATCGCCCAACGCACACCTGCACGTTGCGTACGCGGCCGGTGAGCAGACCTAGCAACCTCCATTACAAACGAAGTTGCGTTATGCGGTCCAACCCGGCGCGCACCGCTCAGTCGCTGACGTCAAGAAGGCTTCGGCTGATACCACGACGTCGAGTGCCCATAACTATTCCCACGTAGCTGGTTAGTGCGTATAGGCCAATGTCCAGACTCAGATCAAATATCCAAACTCGTTAAGCATGTTATTATGAAATAACTGCGGACAACGACCAGGGCCAGGCCACCTCTCCACTGGGTGTCTCAATCTGCCCTGTCGCTCCGCCACAAAGATCCACTCGGGGGGGGGGGGCGTCGGGAACTCAGGCCCATCACTACCTGAATGGAGCCACTGGTCCTTTCAGCCCCCTCATCGAATCACTTGCGGGAACTCAATGAGCCAACCGGACTTTAGTCACATCATGTGTCATGTAAAGTATGAGTATAGTATATACCCGTGATCACCACCCGAGGTGATCACGGCCCGATAGTATAGCATGGCAGACGGATAAGGATGTGGGGTCACTGATGGAATACTAGCATCCTATACTAAGCATTAGGATAACAGGTAAAGGTAACAACTATGGTAGCAACAATGACAGGCTATGCAGCAGAATAGGAGTTATCGAATCATCAATAGTAGCAAATCTAATGCAAGAATAAGAGAGAAAAGAATGGGCGATATCTGCTGATCAAGGGGGGTTGGCTTGCCTGGTTGCTCTGGCAAGAAGGGGTCGTCAACACCGTAGTCGAACTGGGGTCACCGGCAGTCTCGGGGTCTACCGGAAAGAAGTAATGGAGGGGAAACATAATAAATAACAGAGCAATCAAAGCATCACAAAGCGTAACATGGAAATACGCAGTGCTACGTGTGACCTAACGCAGTAGGAGGTGATACTGGCGAGGATGAAAAACATCCGTGAAAGTATTCCCGGTGTTTCGCGTTTTCGGGCAGATGAAACGGAGGGGAATATTGCACGTTCGGTATGATAGAGATGTGTGGCGGATGAACGGACCGCGTATTTGGATTCGTCTCGTCGTTCTGATCAACTTTCATATATAAATTATTTTCATCCGAGTTACAGATTATTTTATATGATTTTTCAAAGTTTTAAGAATATTCGGACATTATTATTAATTCGAAAATAATGATTAAATGCTAGGTGCACCGAGCTCTATGTATACAACAGTGTACACAGAGGATGATATGTGGGTCTAGGGGGTCCCAGTTGACCAGTCAACTATTGACTGGTCAACAGGGGGTGGGGCCCCTTGTCATTGTCATATTTGACTAACTAACACTAACTAACAGTTTTATTTATCTAAACTAGGTAATTAGCCTAATTAAAACAGATTAACATAATTAATTAAATAAATAATTTAATTATTGTTATTACTAAAACATATTTTATTTTTATTATTTATTATTATTATTATTATTATTATTATTATTATTATTATTATTATTATTATTATTATTATTATTATTAACTCAGGGCGCTAGGGCCCGTGTGTAAGTGGCCCGGGGGGGTTTGCGGGCGCTCGGTAAAACGGGCATCGGGGGCCTGGGCGTGGCTGGACCCGGCCGAGCGCTGCGGGGCGCCGGGGCAACGGCGCTGTCCTAGCAGCCGGCGCGGCGACCAGGCGGGGGAGAGCGCCGAGGCGGGCGCGGGCGACGCAAGCGAGCGGGGCAGGCGGAGAGTCAGGCGGGGGGCCGCGGGCGGTGAGCGTCGGCGCGGGGTGGACGTGGTGGCGCGGTCGGTGAGAGGAGCGGGCGTGGGGGGAGGCGTTAGTGGCCGGCGATGCAAGGCCAGGCGCGCGCAGGAGCGCGGCCCCGGGGTTGGCGAAGCCGTAGCTGGGCACCACCGGTCGCGGCCAGAGGCCCACGAGCGCGGCACGGGAGCGCGGCGAGCATGAGCTCCCGCACAAGAGCGCGGCGAGCACGGTGAGCATGGGCGCCCATTGGTGACGGCCTATGACGACGGGAGCGAGGAGGGAAATAGGAGGATCCGGAGGAGGGGCTCACCGCGAGTTCAATGAGGTGGTTAGGGCCGCCGGGGGTGGTCGGGATCGAGCGAATCAATGGCGGTGGCGCGAGGCTGTGGCGATGAAGAAGATGACTGTGATGTCACCTTGGGGCCTCCCGGTGCAGGCGGAGTAGCGGACGAGGACGAGCACGACGTGAAGGCCCTCCTAGGTAGCACGGGCTGGCAATTGGTGGCCGGTGGCCACGGCAAAGACGACGACGGAGCGGTCACCGCACGAGATTTTGAGCTCGATTGTGAGCAAACGGGGAGGGGGCGCGATGGGGAAAGAGATGGGGTCGAACGAGTGAGGGCTAGGGTTTCGTGGGGTGCTCTTCTAGGCCGAGGGGGCGTCGACGTGGTGGCCATCCGGCCATGGCGCCGTGGGATGGCTGCCACGCCATGGCTCCCCTCTGTAGTCTGTACAGAGGAAGGGGAAAAGGCCGTGGTGGGCTTGGGCTATCCCTGTAGCAATGGGCTGCAAGTGCACTGTAGTAGTCAGGCCTTTTCCTTTTTATGTTCTTTTATTTTCTGTTTTCATTTATTTTTCTTTTGTGTTTAAAATTTTGGAAACTAATTATTTTAGTTTTGTAAAATACTTCTCTAGCACCTGGATTAGCGTATCAATTTAGTCCACATCATAGAAAGTTTAGTGCCTAAATAAATTAGTTTAATATTTTAGTAAATATAAAAGGTATTTAAATAATTGTTTTTGGCTGCTGTTTCTATTATCTTAGTGCATCTAAACATACTATAAAGGTGTGGTTTCTCCTCCATAATTCCATATGCATTATCTGGTACCTCTAGAGCATTTTAGTTTTAAAGTTTGAAAACTTTGGTTGTTTTCTTTTAATTCAATTTTTAATTTGGATTGGTTTCGAAGTAACACGAGATTAGCAACAGTGATTATGGTGACGTGGCATCATTAGCGCGGAATTACTGTACCGTAATTATCCGGGCGTCACAATTCTCCTCCACTACAAGAAATCTCGTCCTAAGATTTAAGCGGTGGAGTCGGGGGGGTGCTGGTAGCGAAAACCTAACGAGTCTTCTCGATCTTGGCTGCCATTTCGAAGAGGTTTATCCCTTTCGTTGATGTCTTCATTTCTCTGCTTTCAAGGCATCGTGATCAAGTTGTCATCCTTTCTTCGGGAGCTCCATCGTCCTACGAATGCGACAAGGGGGGGGGGGAATCTCCGAAGAACACATCTTCACAATGTTGGGCATCTGACGGTGAAGTCAATGGGAAATACACGAGGTATCCCATGAGTTGTATTTCAGTGAATTCGTGGAGTGCAATGTACGATGGTAACAAGGTTTCAAATGGGTAGGCAATCATTCGATGCCTAGACAGAAGCTGGAATGGGGGCTTGAACAACGAGAATAATATGGTGTTTGATTTAAGGATGAAACATGGTAGAATTTAGCTCGTGAATTACACACGAAGCCAAGTGCAAAGAATACATTAGAATCAGGGTTGTACAGGAGAGTCAAGTTTCGATCCCGTGGACCTGTGGGTTATGGGCCCACCATGTAGGTTAAGAGTAGGAAGGGCTATGACATCTTGCACAGAAAGCAAGGCATGTCAGAGGATAGTCTGTTAGCTAAGTTGGCAACAATGTCGGTACCAAGGACGGGGAACGAAGAGAACCATTTTCTTGCACATTGTAACGAGGCGGACCAATAGGCAAGGTTCTCGTTCACCGGCAGTTAATGGAATGTTACAACAATAGTAACGGGGTCTTACTGACAGAGTTGTACAACAAGGTGTTTACATAAGGAGAGAATTATCACTGCTTAGATTATATGCAGATCAAAGAAAGGTTAAACAAACAAATGGAAAGGAAAATTGTGATTACACACAATTATTAAGAGTATATCCTTCCCATGGATAAGAAGAACATGGCATACAGGGTAGGAGAACAAGTACCCAACCATTCAGATAAAGAGGCAAGGGTTAATCATTAGGTTACCCATACAACGGTGTTTGGATAACTGACCAAGAAACATTTAGCATTGGGCTTCAAATGCTCTTGTTGAAAATCGGAGTACCACAGACATGCTTCGAGATAGCATCGGCATGGTCTGGAAGCAAAGGTCGGACTTGGATACACAAAGGATTTACCAGGAACAACTTATAGAAAAAGTCTTACCATTTCCTCCTGGAAGAATGGCTATCCTTGCAAAATAAATTATAATGATGGGTCCTCCAGCCAGGGGTGCTAGGCATGACATCAAATTACCGGGTCAGCAAAGGACCAACATTATAACTATTGGAAAGTTGTCCCAACCATCATATCTGACCGAGATTCAGAACCGATTGGTGTCATGATACCTCAGACCCGGGATGCTCGAGAAGAAAAGGTGCAACACAAATCAACGAAATGACATGGCAAGATTCTCGGGAAATGAACTATGGGAGTGGGTTCCCGAAACAATAGTTAATCATTAAACCAAGGAGAGGATGAGGAGGTGGCTGATGGGCTCAGCGACAATTCATCAAGAATTCCAAACGGATAGATTTCCACAATAATGTGAACATGAAGATGACACTTGTCAATTCAAATGATATAATGGTGTATGCCTGAGGAAAACATACACCATTAATCATTAGTTGAAAGGTGTCCCCGAAGTATGACCTTAGGCAGCAAGATCAATGTTAAAGTGATGATTCAACAACCAACAGTCTAAGAATGAATTGTCGATCATTAACTTCAAAGCAATAGGGTTGCTAGAAGTACAAAACTCAAGCAGCATCGTTAGCATATTGGTATCCCGGTTAAAAACAACACGGGGACCAAGGAAGAATGGTGATGGTGAGAAGTATCATCATACCGAGAATTTCTAAGAGGTGGAGCAATCCCCACAACATTCTCGACATAAAAGACAGTAATACTTCAATGCAGAACACAACACCAGATGGAGAGCAAGTTGTATTCATAATGTGGACAAGTTCGCAATGAAAGGAAGTCAAGGGTGTTGTCGATGATAATAAAAATCATGGAGGGCAAGGATGGTATTTCTCATCATGAACACAGTTGACATCTTGGAAGAAGTCAAAGTTTTGAAGGTGATCCGACACATTTGCCGGGAGGTTTCAAGAGGATGCAATCAAACAACAAGGACAACAAGGGAATGACGAAGTGGCAAGTTATAGGATCAATATATAAGATGGAAGCTCGGAACCAAAGTTGCCTTTCAAGACAAGCAACATGATGTTGAAAGCTCGACGTAAGTCGTGCTCACACACTGACTAATTCGTGCACAGAGAAGGACGAGGTAGCACAGTCAAAGATAGCAAGACCAGGATGCAGCCGATAGTCTAAGAATGACCAGATTGAGTTCAGAATTTCCCAGTAAAAATATTAGAGGTATTTGATTTGTAGTGTGGAATAATTTCACTAGTCGGTGTCCTTGGTTGACAACAACCCAGAACCCATAGAGCGATTACGACAATGAAAGACATTACTTCAACAAATTAGTAAGATGTGGTGCAATGGCAAGACCTCTTCGAGATACCAGGGGGTAATACTCGAAGGTAGAACATGATAGAAGTAGAACCGGTCATTGACCTATGACAGTAGATACTTCAACCTTGCCAAAAATAGGCGAGGCACTGGAATGGATTCACATTAGATATATCAGACCAGGACAGCATGGTCGAAACCATAATTGTAAGAAATCAATTCAAGAATACCGAAGGAATCATACAGCTCGATAATCATTTTGCAAGAAGCTTCCGAGACGGTCTACATCATTTTCATGTGCAGGAACAAAAGGTTCAAGGTCGACTCCCACTTCTTTAATGCATATCCTTTCATTCACCTCTCGCTCTGATAAAACTATAGTGTTGGAATTTTATCTGGTAGAACACCGGAAGAGTATGACTTGTGAAAACTTTTGGGTTCTCACGGATTAGGGGAAGGCATAGGTTCAACCCATCGGGCATCTTAGTAACATATACCACAAGTTTCAAAAGTAAATACTCAAGCTCGAAAGCAGAGCATGGTTGGCCAAGCAGAGGATGCAATTTACCAAAGGCATTATGTATCAGGGGAAGAACTCACAAGGTGATTGAATATGAAGAACACTGTCGGATAACAATCCAACAACGGATCGGGCGATCCACAACGGAGCTGATATGAGTATCGGTACTCACTCAGAGGAAGAAAGAATGCAGAGGCATCAGATTCAAAAATCACCTGATTAGTCTGATGCTTAAATTGAAAGAAATTATGGTTTCCAAAACGAAGGATCAGAAGCAAACGCTCTGATCAAGGATGGATAAGTTGAAAACACTTAGTTGGACAATCAAAAAGGTTTAAAATGTCGAGAACCAACTCATGTCCGGAATGATGTCTGAGCCGGAAAGATATTTTTTAAAAGGATAACCAGATGAATGCGTGCATATGCACACATTGAATCAATAGGCTCAAAATGGCTAATACAAGGGATGTTGACGAAGACTACTAGTCATATGGAATTAACCATAATGCAAGCAGGCAAGAGTTTCAAGAGTAACAAGCTACAGAGGATTTTCGAAAGATCGAAAAGTATTCTGAAGAATTTTGTTAGACACATGAACAATTGAGAAGAATGAATCCTCGATAATTGTGAGGAAATAACCGTAAGGGATTTCATGTGACATAAAACTGCAAGACAGTAAACTCAAAGGATTCTCGGGACAACGGAGAATATTTCGAGGCATCTTGTAACGACAAGAGCGACGAGGAATGATCATGAGAATGGCGAGTACAAGCAGATATCCATAGGGATATATTAGTGGCAGTGAATTGCAAAGGCAATGAGCACAAGAGTCTCGGGAAAATATCGAGGGATATCCTCAGAATTTTCTGACGAAGCAGGCGATCTTCCGAAATGAGGGCTCTCCGGGAGGAATAGTTACGAGAACCTAGAGTCTGAATTTGTAAAATCTTTTAACCCGAATAGAAGAGAGATCAGAGTCCCAGAGTATAGACAAGGAGTAAAAGATCCTAATACCACCATTGGTGCTGTGGGCCCGTAAGCCTCACAACAAGTTAGTAAATTTGTTTTTCAAAGACTAGACTCAACTTCGGCCAAGGAGTTGGAAAGGGGGATACCTACAGGCAGTCGGCTCTGATACCAACTTGTGACGCCCCCGATTTGCCCATAAACTAATCATGCACGCAAATGTGTACGACCAAGATAAGGGACTCACTGGAAGATATCACAACACAACTCTAGACACAAATTAAAATAATACAAGCTTTATATTACAAGCCAGGGGCCTCGAGGGCTCGAATACATAAGCTCGAATACACAAGAGTCAGCGTAAGCAATAATATGTGAGTACAGACATAAAGGTAAACAAGTTTGCCTTAAGAAGGCTAGCACAAATGTAGCAATGATCGAAAAGGCAAGGCCTCCTGCCTGGGACCTCCTAACTACTCCTCGAAGCCGAACTCCACACAAAAGCATCCTCGGGATCATCTGGCTCCTAGACTCCACCAATCTGGTTGCATCATTCGAGAAGAAGGAACAAAAGAGGGGGAAAAGGGGGAGCAAAGCAACCATGAGTACTCATCCAAAGTACTCGCAAGCAAGGATCTAAACTACATATGCAATGGTATTTGTGTAAAGGGGTAATATATGTGGGTTAAACTGCAGAATGCCAGAATAAGAGGGGGATAGCTAATCCAATCGAAGACTACGCTTCTGGACACCTCCATCTTGCAGCAGTAGAAGAGATAAGATGGAAAAGTAACAAGTATCAAAGCTTCTAGCATCCTTCGTCCTGAGTAGCTGAAGAATTAACCAAGTAACATCGTATAGCATAATCCTACTCGGTGATCCTCCCGCACATCACCCTGTGAGAGAGCGACCACCGAGTTATATCTGGAACTTGTCTGGGTGTGTTTTATTAAGTATCCAGTTCTAGTTGTCATTAGGTCAGAGTACAACTCCGGGACGTCCTTTTACCGAGGGACACTGCTATTCGAATAGATTAACTTCCCTGCAGGGGTGCATCACATAACCCAGCACGCTCGATCCCATTTGGCCAGACACACTTTCCAGGGTCATGCCCGGCCTCGGAAGTTCAATACGTCGAAGCCCTACCTAAGCACAACAGAGAGGTCAGCACGCCGGTCTAAGTCCTAGGCGCGCAGGGGTCCGGGCCCATCGCCCAACGCACACCTGCACGTTGCGTACGCGGTCGGTGAGCAGACCTAGGAACCTCCATTACTAAGGAAGTTGCATTACGCGGTCCAACCCGGCGCGCGCCGCTCAGTCGCTGACGTCAAGAAGGATTCGGCTGATACCACGACGTCGAGTGCCCATAACTATTCCCACGTAGCTGGTTAGTGCGTATAGGCCAATGGCCAGACTCAGATCAAATATCCAAACTCGTTAAGCATGTTATTATGAAATAACTGCGGACAACGACCAGGGCCAGACCACCTCTCCACTGGGTGTCTCAACCTGCCCTGTCGCTCCGCCACAAAGATCCACTCGGGGGGCTGTCGGGAACTCAGGCCCATCACTACCTGGATGGAGCCACCGGTCCTTTTAGCCCCCTCATCGAATCACTTGCGGGTACTCAATGAGCCGACCCGAATTTAGTCACATCATGTGTCATGTAAAGTATGAGTATAGTATATACCCGTGATCACCACCCGAGGTGATCACGGCCCGATAGTATAGCATGGCAGACGGACAAGGATGTGGGGCCACTAATGGAATACTAGCATCCTATACTAAGCATTAGGATAACAGGTAAAGGTATCAACTGTGGTAGAAACAATGACAGGCTATGCAGCAAAATAGGATTTATCAAATCATCAACAGTAGCAAATCTACAAGAATAAGAAAAAAGAGAATGGGCGATATCTGGTGATCAAGGGGGGTTGGCTTGCCTGGTTGCTCTGGCAAGAAGGGGTCGTCAACACCGTAGTCGAACTGGGGTCACCGGCAGTCTTTGGTTCTACCAGAAAGAAGTAACGGAGGGGAAACATAATAAATAACAGAGCAATCAAAGCATCACAAAGCGTAACATGGAAATACGCGGTGCTACGTGTGACTTAACACAGTAGGAGGTGATACTAGCGAGGATGAAAAACATCCGGGAAAGTATTCCTGGTGTTTCTCGTTTTTGGGCAGATGAAATGGAGGGGGAATGTTGCACGTTCGGTATGATAGAGATGTGTGGTGGATGAACGGACCGCGTATTCGGATTCGTCTCGTCGTTCTAAGCAACTTTCTTATATAAATTATTTTCATCCGAGTTACCGATTATTTTATATGATTTTTCAAAGTTTTAATAATATTCTGACATTATTATTAATTCGGAAATAATGATTAAATGCTAGTACACCCAGCTGTATGTACACAACAGTGTACACCGAGGATGATATGTGGGTCCAGGGGGTCCCAGTTGACCAGTCAACTATTGACTTGTCAACAGGGGGTGGGCCCCCCCTGTAATTGTCACATTTGACTAACTAACACTAACTAACAGTTTTATTTATCTAAACTAGGTAATTAGCCTAATTAAAACAGATTAACCTAATTAATTAGATAATTAATTAATTTAATTATTGTTATTACTAAAACATATTTTATTTTTATTAGTTATTATTATTATGGGCCCGTGTGTAAGTGGCCCGGGGGGGTTTGCGGGCGCTCGGTAAAACGGGCATCGGGCGCCTGGGCGTGGCTGGACCCGGCCGAGCACTGCGGGGTGCCGGGGCAACGGCGCTGGCCTGGCAGCCGACGCGGCATCCAGGCGGGGGAGAGCACGGAGGCGGGCGCGGGCGACGCAAGCGAGCGGGGCAGGCGGAGAGTCAGGCGGGGGG